>OX104070.1:18088346-18300846 GCA_944474145.2 Dicrocoelium dendriticum
CGAAAATACACTACGACAGTAGGGCAGAAAGATTGCACAGGGAAAACACAGGTGGTGTTTGGCTAGATGGTATAAGCCAGAGTTCAAAGTAAGTTGTCTATTGATTGTGTACGCATCAATAGCTTTTGAATGATGTGGTTAGAGTCACATGATTGTGGCTAGTATCTTCCCTGTGCGAAGAGAAATAAGCTAAAAGTAGCAAAATAAGTTAAAGATCCTACAACCTTACCACTCAGCCTTAGGGGATATGCATCATAAACAAACATCACAAACACTATTTGACTCCTCCGTTGCAATTCGCACCATTTTCTCTCTATCCTGAAAAAGCCAAAATCTTAACTCCCTATGCCTAACAGAACTTGCCTGAAGATCCAGGCCATTGGTTCAGACATATATGTGCATCCTTGAATTCTATGCGAAATTTATCTAAATGCTCAGAAACATAATAAAGGGAAACAGCAATATAATGTTGACAAATAAAAATGCAACTGATCTTTTGGTTGCTTGTTCTCGAACACTTTCTAAAGCTTTCGAAGCTATGCGAGTCCATTTGATGCCCCTTGTCCTCCTACCTGAGTGGATTGAGTTATTCAAATTCGCTCGTGTCGAGTAGATCTTTTGATCCTTCTGGTAAATCATACTTATTTTTCTTCGTTTAATACCCTTCGGATTGCCTGTGAGGTTCCCCTTTATAAGGACAACCAGCACCGATAGATGATCGGTCCAATGCAGTCACGACACATTGCACTGTGAATGTGAAGACGTATGCCGCTGCGTGCAGCTTTACAAGTCAGTCGAATCAGCTTGCTTACACATACCCTATATTAAACCCAAAGAGAGCCATATCGTTCATAAGGTTTGTCAGTTAATCATTTGGTAGAACTTCAAGTACCGTACCAAGGTACTTCACATGTGTAGCAGGGTGGAATCCACCACTGTCACTAAGCTCTTTTAGGGCATTGTGTAAGGAGCTGCTGGTATCTGGTTCGTATATGCCGCGAAAAAATGTGTATCATGACACTCGGATGCATTACTAGGCAGGTGAAGAGCTTCGGACCAACTATTGAGGTCAAGCAGATGGCTTGCAACCTCAGAGAGCAATCGGCGTTTCGATGATGGATATCCAGGATGATGTCCTCAGTATATATCATTAGGGTAGATTCTGCGGGGTCTATTACTGAGCTGATGTGTAGGATCATGTGGTGGTAGTGCTTTTCACGATGTGTCGATCGACTTCGTGTAATTTTGTTAATAATTTGTCCTTGGCGTTTCCAAGGGCTGTGAAGCCTTGAGTACCTACCTAGATCTTTGTTTCGAAATCTGCTGTCCTTGAAAATCTCTCAACGCCCGCGCGGACAGGTTCTCCTCCCCCATCTGAAGATAGCGTATGTACTTAAGGAGAGAGCGTTTACATAAAGGACGGCATCTGAGTGTGGTCTCCCACACTTTTTAGCAAGGAGGAGCCACGCCGTCTGAAGCAAGTGTATATCCAGTGTATTCTGGGGGACGGTAGCATCACAACGGGGCCAAGATATGGGTCCAAGACATGTCAACTTTTCGCTTGCTCTTCTGTTCAATTGGATCTTCAAGGAAAAGTCATTATCGATTTCTCCCAAACCCGCTCAAATAACCTTCTTAAAAACACTCATCGGGGTTCGAGATTTACCGTTGATACAGTGGCCCTCGTAATACGTACTATACTGTCATCACTTGACAAGAGTAACGGATCAATATGTACATGTTTTCTTGAGCATAACGACTCATTCCGCTGTCTAAACCGCGAACTGCTGCAGAAAAATGTGCTTATATAAAGAATTCATCTCTCCATCATTACTTTGTTGAGTTGGTCATTTTACTGGACGCAGAGGCGTAGCACAGCACGGGCGGCAGTTGCTCTCCGCCCTGAGCGGCGTGTAACAGCGGGCGAGATTTTCGGTACGGATGCGTGTCTAATACCCAGTGTAAATATAGCAACGTTTATTCCATGAATGTAGTGGTAGAAAACAAGCATGATACTCATTTTGTGACCCAAGGTGAAATTGTTACTACAGTCTTTGATATCCGGGTAACATAATACTGTATTTACAGTATGGAATCAGCGAGAAATGTCTTAATGCTTATAGTGAAGAAGTAGGCGAATTTAAGGCATGGGAAATGCATACACACTTGTACACGCATACCAACCGATTACATGCCTTTCTGCCAGCGAACTGTTGAGAATGTTCTTGAAATACTTACAATGCCCTTCCGGCTCAAAGCTACTGTCCTGCAGCATGTGGAACATGTATTCCATAACTGGTGTTACCTGGAACGAATGCAAAGCTGAGGCTAAGAAACTAACATCAAACCGTATTTTCGGGATTTGTGAAACAGTGAGCAGAGATAGTGAACACCGATGGTTTACTCTCCTTCAAAACGATACATGTTTGGTTTCAGCTGCAGGATGTCTTCAACGGGATGGTATAGTTTTCCGACAGGTAGGAAATAAATATAAAAGCTCGGTCATTCTTCAACTGCAAGTAGCTAGTGCTCTGGTTAGTTAAAGATAAGTTAAGTAACAAAACAGATCAAGAGGATAAGTGCTTGAGTTCAAATTTAGCTAGAATACATCATATCGCCAGATTTCTCATCAAGCAAGGCATGACAATGAATGGGCACCCAGAAGACATCCAAGATGACAAAGCAAGCCACAACTTAGCGAGAATTTTCAGAAATGTACTTCTGTCGACGAACATTTGAAGACATTTTAGCACCGAAGTTTTAAAAGCTGTACTGCAAAGTTTGTCGATATTAAAGCCAGTTAACTATTATGCGACAGAGCCATCATGAACTTGTTTTAATTGCGTTTTTCCCTGCAAATTATCTATTTTGTATTAGTACTTTGTTTTTTAAAACCTACATGGAAAAATGCTTAGTGAACCATGATTAACAACAAAACTGTTTTCGGATGAACCACAACGCAATTATTAAATTTGGTAATTCATCGGGGAATGTAGTGACACAAAAAGTCCAGGGCGAACGGTCGATTTTCCAAACAAGTTGGCTCAGATTTAGCAGCCTTATTGTTACAATCCCATAGTCAGAGTGTTCTTGAAGCATATGAAAAATCCTTTAAAAACAATACTGCCCTTTATCTATGCTTAATTACTTCAATGAAATCAGTTAAGTTTTCCACTAAAGTAAACGTCATGGAGGCAGTTCACATCCCATTGTTTGTACAAATTCACCTGTAACTACAGAAATATACAATGGAGTTATATTTAGACGTATGGGTAAGCAAGCGCTTCAATATACTACAATTCGCTACTGAGAGAAGTTCAGTGTCCTAAATTTTAGTCGGAAAATTCGGAAATCTCGAAACTATGGTTACAAACTGGCGTTGACTGAACACCGGCAAAAGTCAAAATTGACGCGGCTTTGTTATGTTCAATACAATGTCAATAAAGCCAAGAAAATATATGCTCTATTTCTTCCAATCTTAAATTTAACTGATGCAGCACGTTCACTGCGCAAGTCTTGTACACGCCCAAATTTAGCGAACAACGGTAGGGTATTAGGAAAAGTAAGGCAGAGGGACACCTGCACTAGAGCGCGTCCAGCGTGAGTTTACCAGAGAGATCTTGGGATCTACTGAGAGTTGAACGTACTCTGATATTGGCAAATTGCTGATGGTAAAACCGAATTGGCTGCCTAACTGATTTTCAATGTAATTCATTGGCGCATCCATACAAATGGATACCCTCCACAATCACAAAAAATAATTTCGGTGTAGTACATAATATAAAGTGTGCACTTTCGACCGCTATTCCATCACCAACATGCATGCAAACTTTTCCCTCATCAGATATGTTTTGGTCTGGAATCGTCTTCCACTGTCCACTAGAACTTGCACGTCTTCTCACATGTATCGTGTACAGATAGATACATTTCTCACAAATCTAAAAGCAATGCAACATGTTAAGTTGAATATATAGGACACAATCTATCAGAAGGAAACAGAGCGCAGATAGTGCATGTCTGTGATACCTCCCGGTCGTACGTAAAATGCTTCATTGCATTCGCTGAAGCCAAAAGATGAAAGAAGAATGGAATATACTTCCATACCCACTATTCTAAGATTTATCATGTTATCTCCTTACCCGCCCGCATTAACCTCAAGGCCCTCATGTCCATACATTTACTAAAGGTTGACCTCAAACCGAGTTATCTTATTCATTCCCCAAGGCAATTTTTTATTAATTCCTTACTCGGTCCCGCCGACGAGACATTTGCGCTTCCATGGGACTCAAAGATGGAAGACAAATTAACTCCACGTTTTCCCTCCTTGTACTCTTGATATATCCTCTATTTAACCCTCCATATATATATATATATTCTAAATCCTCCATGAGAACATAGAAGTCTAAGAAGAATGCCAAACAAATAATTCCTCATTTCTTTCCAATGACTGGTACAAACTTCAGTTTCAACTATTTTGCAAAAATCGATGGTTTCGATTGATAACTCCGTCGCATGCGCGAGTGTGCACGCAGCATTCTAGCAGTAAAGTTGGATGTTCTTGGTAATTATTTTCGCGCCTTCTTAAACCAGTTGTAATACCGCCTCCGCTACAGATCCATCAACATTGCCATGCATATAGACGATTAACGGGATTACATACACACACGCAAATGAATGACTTTCCCAGAAGTATATCATTAGCTAACATGCAAGCCCCACTTACCTACGTTTACTACATGTATGCTTCTGAATAAATGCTTATTAAATTATATCATATTTTTATCACAAATGTTTGGATTTGTTAACACTGACATAGACACAGCGGTCTTCTCTGCATGCAAATTATTTAAACTATTCACCATCCTTTATTTTCAGAATAACCCATCCCCCAAATCTCATTCAAATAAGCGGAGAAATATTTTAATACTCCTGGTTGTTTGGTGTCATCATTGCATACTTTTACCTGATGAAACATTTTAGCTACAGACGGTCCTGAAAACAAAGCCACGATAAAGTACACAAGGTGCCGAGTATATGCATGTATATTACCGACCAAAATGCCACATTGCAATATCTTTGGAAATTATTAATCAAATTGGGGTTGACACTGTAAATCTTAGGGTGCGGACTGACGACTTGAAATAACGCGTTCTCCCCGCATTCTTTTATCCATTTTTCTAAAGAATCAACAAATATGTAAACCTCTGGTATAATTTGATTGGGGCAACATACTGGGTTGCGTTTCGCACAAAAATACATAACTTTAGTGTTTATTTATTTATTTATCCTGCACAAATCTCACCCCAACACTCAACTGAGCCAGTTAGTTTGTGTTAAGATACATTTAATGATTATATTTGAAACAATTCAGCAGGAATCTGAACGTAATGCGAAGCGTTTACTATGGTAATACCTCCAGAAACTAATCTGCGTAAGCGACGGTATCGTCGTCTCACGTTCTCCCTCATTTCCGGGAAATCCTATCGTTTTCTACCTATGTGCAATTACCATTCTAACTTTGCGATGTACGCGTTGAAGGTACTAACAGTAGAGAAAAACAAACCATAATGCATCAATGCATCTGGCCCATCTAAGTTTTTTGCGCCTATCTCAAAACCTAAAACATAGGGGAATAATTCTATCTTGAAAATCCCTCAAGTAACATACAACATTTGCTGAAGTGAAGGCGAAATACAAAGACAATAATGAGCAGCTTTGAACGTTTACTCTCAACTCTTTCAGTAGTCTTCCTCGTTTACTCTTTGAAGAGATAGGAAAGAAAGCATGTAGCAATCACATGCTTACCAGCATATATGGGGATTCCCCTGATGGTGCAACCTACCCAATCCCGGAGTAGTGATCAAAAGTGACGGTTTCACCTCATCTATACATGTTGTATGGAGTCCGTACAGAAGGAGTGTACAAAACTGTGGATTGCTACCTTAGTGCACGTGCGTTCCACTCCTCACTTCGCATGTTTATCTGTGTGACTAAGTGTTCGAGGAAAGTATAACGACTGGAGATTAACCAGCTAATATAAACAGAATTTAAAAAAATTAGGTCAAACTTGCCTCGTCAGACGATACATAAAAACAATGCCCGAGATTTATAAGAGAAATAACCAGGGTCCAGAAATTTGTAAATTTATAATTGCACTAAATCACACGCATTTACGCATAGTTTAAGTGCTTACGTTTACTAGCTAAATTATGATAACTGGTTTCTCCTATGGTTTTGATTTATGAATAAACTTAAAACGTACACCTTTTTTATTTTGTTTAAAATATCGCATGCACTAGCGTCTACGTAAACTAAGACGAGTAGAAGGGCTTAATATTATTAAGAAATGATACTTGCGCGGCTTTGCATTCGTGTAAATCTATTTACTTTGCAATGCGCAAAGCACATTCCACGATCATGTTTTTGGTATGCTGCTTTTTGTAACAAAATTTCGCTTGCAGGTTAACTTAGCGATAACGCATGTCTTAATCTCATGAGAAAAGCACAAATTCCCCCTTTGGATGTAATGAGTCCAGCGTAAAATCAGAATCAATGAACAAAGAAAAATGAAGTGTCACCTTTACAATTTCAGGTGCTGGATTAGTTTCTTAGAACGATTATTACGAAAATCAATAGGCATCCAATTTTTCATTGTACTTTTATATAATTATGAATAGCCGTCAATAGTAATTATGTTTTTATTTGTTCAATAACCCTGGAGCACGGTGGTGAAACTATTACAAACGACTTTATCTGTCCCATTGAAATTTTCCATTAATTAGGCATACTGCTTACCCGATCACTTCCCTGCTTATCACGTTAAGCATTGAGATTGTGCATCAACATTGCAAAACGTTTATTTGAAATATATACCTCTAATCACTCAGATGGATACATTCACATTTATCTTTTTCTTAAAAGAAGCCGGAGTCTAGGAATTTTTTCCGGACGATAAAGTGTGTATCTGAATATTCGGGAATAGTTTCTCGTGATAACCATATTTTCACTCAAGTATGCAGATATGATCGTTGCGTATTTCGCCATTGAGTTAGATTACGTCTAGAGCTAGGATTCGCTAGCTTATTCCAAGTGGAATGCGTGTGTAGCCGAAAATTTCGAGATTAGTTTTATTAAAGACACTTCACATTGTTTGTTTCTTAATATACATGTCCCGGATCAAGTTTTTTGAATCGCCCTACATGTAAGCCAACGGCAATTATCTTCCTTCCTTGTCAGCTATTACTTTTTAGTATTAATGGAAGTTTTGAAGTAACCTTGTTGTCCCCACATTTCTTTCTGACAAAATCACTTATATGCCGACAATGCAGGAACTGGTTACTCCGATAAATCAGTAGCTAAAGTATATCCTTTGGGTTGACTTCGCGCAGTTTGCAGCAGAACGAGAAACATAAGGAACATCGAAATCAATTCAAAGCCTGGGTATTGCCTAAGGTTACAATAATAGATTTGCAATGTAAACCGACAAAAAACTTGAGCTCTACTGATCGAACAGGACGGTATACTTTTGAAGAATCTCGGATAACTGCGGATATATTTCAATGAGGCTGACGTCCGACATTGAAACGCATTTAATTCCATTGCGGTCTAACATATGGTCCTTTGAAATACAAAAGGAGACATCCCATAATGGCATAAATCATATTCATCCTCTGTCCTTTTCAAGATCGCAAACGTAACTTAGGCGCATCCTTTTTTAGAAGTTTCTATAAGGCAACATTTGTGATCACTTACCGCAGAACCTGTGTGAATTTCACATTCAGCTGGTTGATTTTAACCTATCAAATAAACCTACTGCCTTTTCTTTCAAATGTCAGTGATTAAAACAGTCATGGTTTCCATAAATCTGATTACCGGTAGCTCGAAAAAGCAGTTGGAATCATGGTTGGTTCTCTAAGCTACGCAATTTGATGGCAGACGTTTTAACATTTATCTAAGTGGCATCTTCGGTGCGCAATATCATGTAGTATATTAGCAGTTAATGCACTTTTAAGCCTAGGTACGGATTAGTGGCGAAACTTCTGATAAGGATATGCGCAGCCCGCAGAGAAAATCAAAACTTTTAGTGATGTGACTATGCTTTAGATTTGTTCAGGTATAAGCGAGTTATTCTTGAGAAAACCTGTTTTCTGAATTTGACTTCTAATATTCAAATTTCCCAAGCCGCATTAAGGTGCCAATTTTCAGTCGCTGACGACTAATATTGATGGCAGCGTAAACAACAAATACTGAAGTTGCACAAGGTGAAGCGTGGTGTGGTCCCGACTAATCTGGTATGATTAACTTACATCAAGTGGTATTAACTGACTGGACAAGGTAACTGCCGCTATTTCCTGAGTGACGTTGGTATGCATTCAGATTAGATCGAATACATTTTCATAAAGTAATGGGTTTCCCATCTTCGGAAATCAGCGGATCGCTTTCTTTAATTTCCAGAACACACAAAATTCATACACATAAGATATTTGCCTCTTCGAATTCGGTCAGTGGAAGTAGATTTTAGACGCAGTCAGGGAGAGAAATAATTAGTAGAGAAGTGAACCCCATTACCGATCACTGTTGCTGCATGGTGTTCACTTTGTAGCCTTATTAGACCATATGTGGCTTCTCCGACCTAGCTGATCCAAGATTTAAAAAAACATACATTCTAGTACAGTTTCGTAGGTAAGAGAAAGCCGCCGAAGTATCGCTGGCCGATTTTGTCAACGGTTTTATGCAGTAATGTGAATTCGCTACATCATGGTTTGTGTTATTGCCATCTAGAAGTAAAAGTAAATCAACGTAATTTCTAGATTCAAAATGAATAAACGGCAATCGCTGACTGGTCAATGTGTAGACAGTGAGGTACGCAAGCAGCATTGGCAGCATTTCTAGCTGGGTAGATGAAATTGGTATGCAACAGAAACTCTATCAACACGCAGGTAATTCTGACCAAGTCTGATAAAAATGGCTTGGCTGATAATCATGTTATTCAAAAGCCGCTTTTATAAAGCAAAATAAGAATGTAGTAAATACATTATCCTGCAGAACACATTTATTATAATTTATAATCATTCTTTCTGAAAAAATAAAGATAAATCTCAAATGTGCTCTACTTGGCTACGTCCCCACCCCCATTGGTGTTTATAATAACCCGTTTTTAGTAAGCTTATTGGTTATTCCTAATGGTTTTTCTTTTTTAAATATTAGTTACCGTGATTACACACAAGTAGTTGAACGTCGCACGAATTTTTGTAGACAAATGCAATGTCGTATGGCCAAAGCGAAATAACGGCTTTCACAAATATTTAGTTAAAATTTGTCTATGTGTTAATAATTGTCCATGTGATCGAATTAATCAGGTAATTGGGCTTGTCAGTTGTTTTATAGAGGAGATTACTTAAAAAGCCTCATTTATTTATGGGTCACGTTTCCCGTAGCAAAGTTCAATTGTCAGGCGTCAAGCTATCTTAGATCAAATGCACTACACATGCGCTTAGGTAGTTCTTGAATTTAGCTGACCACGTCGCATCTAGTTTTACGGCTTGACACCCACTTTGCTGCCAAATAAATATTTCCTACGTATGGAGTAACGCAGTCAAGTAACAGTCGTGCCTACTTCATTGTTTGGACTGATTATACTTCACTTTACTTGGTGTATTAACTGGGTGATTGCCAAATGCGTCAGATGGTTACTATCTGATTTAGCAAACAATGAAAAACCGCCGATAATTTGGCTGCGTCACGTTTACCGAATGAGAGGTTTTTAATAAGGAATGAAAAGAGATCGACTGTGCTTCTTTATATATGCATTGTGCATTTACGTACGGTCCATATGTATAAATATATTTGACAATTGCATGTGCAATCTTTTTAGTGTATCATAAAGAACACGCGTTTAAATCACATGAGTATTTCCAATGATTATCTACTGACCCGTACAAATCAAATTGAGTTAGCGTACCAAGAAATGATTGAAGATTATTTAAGCCTATGCCAATGATTTTATTGCAAATAGTGTTTGCTGTTTCGTTTACACAAAACGATCGGTGTTACGTAATCAATCTGCCGACACTGACTGCAGGGTGACAGTTACCTTGACTGCTGTATGGCCAGGGTAGACAGAGCGACTGGATGGACTTCCTTTGCGAGCGTAACGGAGGTTAGTACACTCAGATTGCTATAGATTCTAATGTGGTGATCATCCTTGGAAGGTGATATTACGATATGTTCAAAGGAACATGCATAATCACATTAAAATATATTCATAAAGTTATACTTGTGAGCTCATTTGAATAATTGAGACAAATTTTGCTTTTCATAACTCCGTTCGTTAACAATTTAGGAATTTTTCCTTATTGCAACCTGACGAATATATGTTGCACTACAAGAGCAATCAAATTGATAGATCAGTTAATAAGTGTTTTGCTTCAACGGCCCTTCTTATTTGCACACATAATTGGTTGATTCAAATATTCAACTCCCGATGTTTGCACAAAGGTTGCTTGCGCAACAGAGCCGTGTAAACTGGCCAAACAAGTGTTAACCATCACATAGAGACCGGTTTCCTCAGTGTAGTTACGTAACCGTGATTGATCGGTGTGCTTATGTCAGCGACAGACTGCTGTCAAAATTTTAACCTACATCTGAAATAATCACTTCACATTTCTTTGTATTTTAAAATTATATCATTTATACCGGCAACTGGAAAAAATGAAAAACAATTGTTTAGCTCAAAATAGTGTTTTTTTCTGCCTACGCTTCCAGATGTATTTATATGCGTATACCTGAATCGAATCAATGTACAATATCGCAATCTACAAGTTAATTGTGTTATTCCATTTGCATTAAATAGTATCCATATTTGAACCGGTTACTTTTCGATTGAAATCAATGAATCCTGCGTTTATAAAGGCTCCGTGCGGCCATAATCAGCCATACTCACAATATAAGGCATCGATAATATTTTCTTTCTGATTAAGTACGAAATATGTGGTAAAAACAATATATCGTTTGTTCTGACTTAGGTTTTCATTAGCATTCAACCGGACGGACTCCTTTACTCTGCTTTCCATCTGGACGTTTGATAGAACGATTTAACGATGTCTTTGATAAATAAAAAGAATTTGTTTTATGTCACCATTACATGGTTATCGAACAAATTACGAAACAAAAACGCAGTGTTAATAAAAGAATCCAAGCGTTGTGCATTACCAGTTTTAAAGCAGCAGAAAATATGTATATTTGCCCGGATTATAAGGGTAGTCTAATAGTGTCCACGATTTGAACATTGAACAATGAACAATGAAAATAATATTGTTATGCGTACATTTAAATAGTTTGATGTAGTCTTCCTCTTAAATGATTGTTAAAATGTTAGCAGCATTTAACTTGAAATAAAATTGAAACTTTTGTTAGTATATGTTATTGTGTTGCTATATTTTATGATATGAAATTGGTAACGGATTTCACGTGATTGAAAACCTCTGTCGTTTAGTTAACTTGGGAAGAAAATTGAATTATCAAGTTCCGGTGCGAACGAGATGTTAGATATCAAACCAGAAGTAAAGATCATGTCTAATATGGTTTTTCTTTGTTTGATTTTACGAGATCTTACCACAGGCGTCCACTAAAGAAACCGAATATCGTGATCGTACTCAAAGTGACAACAGCTCGCAGAATTGGCGTGACGTATATCCTAATGCGCTTCTCAGTAAAGTTAAATAACTGTGACCGAAAAGGTCTGCCAGCAGCCTACTAGACAAGGCATTGTACTAAGCATCAGTCACGGAAATGAAAATAATACTAGTACACACTTTTGGTCCAAAGAACCTTGAGTTTAAAGCCTCACAAGCAAACGTTAATTTTGTGAAGCAAACTGTGTTGAGACTTACAGCTTTGAACTACAGGCTTAAAAAGTTACGAGATAAATTAAATCCAACTTGATCGCGTACATCTGAGCAAGGTAAAGAAGCTCATGAATACAATCTGTTTAGTTTGGCTGTACACTGAGTTTTCGGCCATGTCACTCGTATGATGCAACCTGCTTCCGCAATTTTATACACCTTAGATAGAGGTGTAAAACACCCCAGCTACTTTGCCGCAATACATAAAAGAAGAAGCAAATAACTGCAACAGTTAAATGCCAGCTAAGTTACCAGCATGGGATGGGAGTCGCTCCGAAATGCTACCAGCCGGCTAGCAGACAACAATAAAAAATTTTAAATTATATTGCGCTACGAAAGGAGATGGTGGTTGGAGGGGAGGCTAAAACGGATAAGGAAGGACCAAGAAACTCACAGCTGGAACGCCACTGATGTCGGCTCCTAGCCATGTCAGTGACTGTATCCATCCAATTGTGTTCACCGTCATTTGGACCCCAGGCAGATAGCCGCGAAATACCAACCGATGCCAGCTCCAAAGAGAGGACCTTCATTTCTCTTTACCAAGTCATCGCTCGGCCACCCCTCCTCTTCTATCCACAACCCCGGCGCGCGAACAACGCAAGTCGCGTGATTCGATGGGCTGGCAAACACAACACCTGGCCGAGCCATCGGAGCCTGGTGCGTGAAATAACGGGGCTGAGCGGTTCATTTCCTTTTCCTGTGCCGTATACTAGGCGTAGAACACGCTCGTTGCTAACTCGGCGTTCCCACCAGATGTGAGCCAAACGGCGAAGGCACCGATAGTCGAACGTAATTCGCCTCTTTATGTATGCTGACCTAAGATGCCAGATTTTCCAACCGTGCAGTAAGGTCGAACGCACCACTGCATTGCACACTCTACCCTTCAGGGAGAGAGTTATGTCGTGACGCCGCCATAGGTGGCGAAGGTTAACAAAAGCTATTCGAGGTTTTGCTATACGGTTCGTGATTTAATCTTCAGTCCCAAGGGCGCTGATACAACTTTTCAGCTATTTGAATCTCTGAACAACTTTTAGCTGTTCCCCACCAAGGGTCAGTGCAGGAGTCGATTCCTGCCAACCTTGTAGGAAAGCTTTGTACTTTGATGGTGCAAAGCAGAACCCGAAGCGGCTGACATCCAGTGCTAATCTGTCTAGTGCAGCTTGGCAAGTCTGTTAGCAGTCACAGATCAGGGCGTTTTCGTCTACATACTACAAGTCAAGAAGTCGTTCTCCTTGGAGTAGCTCCACACCTTCTAAGTCGTGTCCTTTAAATTCAATCTCCATGACCGTCAACAGTGAACATGAAGAGTAAAGGGGAAAACGGACATATTTTCTCCCAATGCTGAAGATACTGAAGGGCGGCGACAGCTTTCCGTAAGCACTTACTCTGCCCTTTATACGCTCGATAATATTTATATATTTCTTTGGCGCACGTTTTCTGATCAGACAGTCTCAAAGGGCCGATCGATCAACCGAATCAAATGCATCTTTGACCTCGAGGAACTCGACGACCGTGAGCCCCAATTTTTGTGACGAAGCTCCGACAATTGACGGAAAGTGAAGTTGTGATCGATGCAGCCACGGCTATGATGAAACCCGATTTGCTTTTCAGGAATATGGCTTGCAGTAGTGCCACTCATTCTGTAGAACATGACAGAAGTAAGCAATTTGGAGGCGATGGTGATGCAGTTGATTCCTCTATGACTGCCGCATTCGGAAAGCGAGCCTCCTTTGACGAAGAGAACAATAACGGAGCAGCTCCAGTTGGTTGGGACAATTTCCTGTCCTCACAGTTTCACTAGCACTCTATGTAAATAATCAACAAGGAGAAGGCCTAGGAATTTGAGGAGGTCTGGATGAAGATCATCTGGTCCCGCGGCTTTTTTCATCTTCAGCAGTGCGATATTACGGACAGCCCAAGGAGCAGGACGACCACTGGCCGGTGAGAAATCAAACAATTCTAGCCGATTAAACTGATTTTTTTATGTTGCTCAGCCCAGTGCTCTTAACCTTTTGACAAATCGTGGATAGGCTGTCCAATATCGACACGTACAATTTCACTAACACCAGGTCTCCTGCTGCCCGTTTCCCGTATCAGACAGAATAACTTACGATGGTTAACAAGGGCAGTGGCCACTTTCATCTTTGACGCACTAAGAGACCACCAAGATTCGCAGCCTCTCTTCAGGCAAGCATAAATTATTGCTCGGAGCTCATTGCGGTCTTCATGGGTTTGCTTCCAGCCAGAATATGCTGGCGAGCATCCATGAGTTGCAGACTGCGAAGAGACCCAATGTCCATGTTGGTGATTATACTTACTGCACGAGGATTTCCTGCTATCAGTAAGGTCTGGTGAAGGCGCAACCAGTAACCTTCAATTGACTCCAGTGAGCGCTTGCTTGCCTCACATGTCAGCGTATTTTGATAGGCATTCAGAACAGCCAGCATTGTCAGTTGGCTGATGTCAATGCGCTGACAGCGTCGACGTGGACGTCCACCAAAACGCATCAGCATGTCAGCACATACACGTGCATGGTCGGTGTCCACACATGCGCTCCATATCGAGCAACAGTTCTGGATGCAGCCTCTCCATCGATAACTTATCGCAAAGTGATCCATTTGGGTCCATAGTATGTTTGAGCCTGGTAAGCGCCAAGTCACCCACCGGCGAGTGATGTGCCGAAATTAGTGCTCGCAAAAATGCCAGCATCTTCACACAATTAAGTAACCGCTCGCCTTTGTCATTACGGGAGAATACACCGCGCTGACGGTTAAGATGCATTTCATCAGTGGACAACTTTCTAACTTGTGCGCTCAGATCCCTCGCCAGCACAACAGTGTCCGTGCTACTTCAGTGGCGAAGAAGCTTGGTAAGCTGGTGGAAGAAGTTTTTTCTTAACTAACTCTTGCTACAGTTTGTAAGCGCGTAGGCAGCAATGATGAAAATACAACGATTAGTCCAGAGAGATCTAGATGCTTTGAAATTGTCAGCCCATCGGACCGCACACATCGGGCTATTCATTAGAATCCAATCAAGCAGAGCAGTCTCAGCCTGGGTACTCAGCGCAATGCTAACATCAGCTTGGCCTGTGCCCGAGGCTGCATCTTCACTGATAGGCGCAATGAGACAGCGCTGCTGGTGTCACCTTAGTGGGACGGCAGAATGAGCACAGAGCTTCAGTATTGCAGGCGGGTCTCAGATAAGCAACAGATGAATGGAGAGGTTCTCTGAATTCGGGGAAGTGCTGCCTGATGAGAGGCCTGTAGAAATGTGCGTAATTCCCGTTTATACTTCCAGTTTTCAACCCTCGATGCTTGGCCGTCCCCCAACATGCTTGGCTTGGCGTTTATCTTATACACCATTTTTACAGGTAATTGCATCAATAACGCCTTCTAACTCAGATTTATTGAAAAAGTTTCGTCCATTGACCTTCCAGAATCCTCCTTAAGGCAGTAAAATATCATCCACCCGGGGCGAATGCACCCAAACGCGCCCCTCGATGGGTGAACCATCCCAAATCAACAAATAGCATATCATAATAATTTAGACATGAGTTACCAGACGTTTGCGTGTGCCGCAGATGGCGTGCGAATTGCTGGATGTCTAGCCGTATTCTAGACTCGCATTCAGACATGACTGGCTACGATGAAGCTACATATATGCTAGGGGGTATACTTGCAAATCCCACGTGGTAACATATGGGCCAAGCAGACAAGATTGATCATGATGGTTGGCATGTAACATTTCGGATACTTTCACTTACACGTGAAATATGCTTTCGCGGTGTGCCTGCCCATTTCATCGCTGAGCCGCCCGAATATTGAGATGCAATCACGTGAAAGAATGCGAATGTAATGGCCCCTTAGAATAATGAGATGAAGTCGCTCACAACTACCGTTGTCGATGATCAGCTGGCATGGAAGTTTGGCTAGTGATACCGGAGGGAAGTGGATAGCGTGTGGACCCCAATGTGGTTCAAGGCGTCGCGGGCTCACTGAGGGCAGTGTTGGATGGTTCGCGCTTGACGGATGTAGCGATTCGAATCAGAATGAGTATAAGCACAGTCCACATTAGCATCCTTACCGAGGTTCCATTAGCCAATTGCTATTGTTATGCCGTTGTTCGACTGAGCTTGCTCGTGGAAAATATTTCATATCCTTGCGTCATGGTTCCCATTGTGGTTGCTAAGACAGGTAAGTGCTTGAGCGGTTCCACCGAACGTTCACACACATGAATTTATTTTTGAATAACAAACGGAATATCCTTTTATAACTTGACGAACAGACAAACAAAATGAAATCCGCAACACTCGGGCCGGTTATACTATTTCTCAGCTTCAAGGAATGATATCTGTCAGCTGTTATCGCCAAACAGCAGTAAATAGCAGCGCACATGATTTGGTTAACTCAGAACAATCTAAGCATTAGCCGATTATCGGCTAGCCAGCAAAACCCATCTTTCCGCCTCATTTCATATGGAAAATTACGCTTTCCAATGACGCACTTGGAAACCCAGAAGGTGAGCCTGCGCCAGATCAGTGACATCATTCTTCAAATTTGGTTGCCTTGTTGGAATTACTTTTTCTATGTGAGACCGCCATTTCTGTTTCGTCTGAACAACACGTCATCCAGAACCAACAACATAAGTCACGTTCGACGATAGAGAACTGTAGGGTCCGCTTTTCGAATCTAAATTGTAGAAGCTGTGGCATCGTATGCATAGTAACTTACACGTGTGTAGTCAACCTACCTATGAGAATTGAATACATTAGATACGCTGCTGTCGAAAGTATTGTGAACGTTTTGAAAAATAAGCCTTGTTAACATCAGTAAATCCTAGTATGTCACGAAAGTCGAAACTGAACTAGCAAGCAAAGGCAAGCCTCAGACTGATACGATAGGGTACAAGAGTGACATGTCGAAAAATCAAATCCCAAGGCCACGAGACCGGAATTAATTTTAGTGCGATTATTTGACTGCCAAGTTGAAAAGTATATCACGAAAATAGAAACCCATCTCGTCAGCGTAAGCGAGTTTCAGACTGATACTACACAATACAACAGTGACATAGCGGAGAAACAAAGCCCATCTCGACACGGCTAAACTGGACTTCATTTCGTTGCGTGAACAATCCCAAATCAACCAACAGCATATCACACCCGTTTAGACAAGAGTTACCAGACGCTTGCGTGTGACGCAGATCGCGTGCGAATTGGTGGATATCTACCCGTATTCTAGACTCGCATTCAGACGTGACCGGCTAGGGTGAAGCTACATACATGCTAGGTGGTATACTCGCAAAGCCCACGTGGTACAATTTGGGCCAAGCAGAAAATATTGATCATTGTGGTTGGCATGTAACATTTCGGTTATTTTCACCTACACGTGAAATATGATTTCACGGTGTGTCCGCCTATTTCATTGCTGAGCCGCTCGAATATTGGGATTCATCCACGCGCAAGAGTTAAATTAATGGTCCCTTGGAATAGTGAGAGAAGTCGCTTACAACTATCGTTGTCCATAATCAACTGGCATGGATGTTGGGCTAGTGACATCAATAGGACGTGGAGAGCGTGTGGACCACAATGTGGTCGGGGTGTCGCATGCTCACTGAGCGCATCGATGGTAGGTTCGCGATTGACTGATGTAGCGAGCCGAATCAGAATCAGTGTGCGCGCATTGCACATTGGCATCGCCACCGAGGTTCCACCCGGCTATTGCACATATTACGCCGTTGCTCGACTGAGCTGGCTCCTTGGAAATATTTCATGCGCTTGCGTCCTTCTACCCATTTCGGATGCTAAGACAGGTAAGCGCTTGAGTTATTCTACCAGCTGTTCACACATATGATTTTATATTTGCGTAACAAACGGAATACACTATTATAACCGTGGCGCAGAGAAAAATATAAAATAAAATAGGCAAAACTAGGATAGGTAATAATATTTTCTTAGTTTCAAGGAATGATCTCAGGCAAGTGCTATCGCAAAAACAGCAGTAAATAGCAGCAAAAAGGATTTTGTTAAATCAGAACAATCTAAGCATTGGCCGATTATCAGATGATCAGCAATACCCGTGTTTCCGCTTAATTTCAAATGATAAATTACGCGTTCAAATGACGCACTTGGAAACCTCGAGGTTGAGTCTGCTTCAGATCAGTGACATAATTCTTCAGTTTTGGTTGCTTTGTGTGAATTATTTGTTCTTTGTGGGACTGACATTTCTGTTTGCTATAAACAACACGTCATTCGGAAAAAGTGACATAGGTCAAGTTCGACGAGAGAGAACAGTAGGGTCTGCGTTTCGAACGTATAGATAACGAAGCTGTGGCACAATTTGCATAGAATATTAGCCGCGAGTAGTCACCCTAGCTACTAGAATAGAATTCATCAGATGACCTGCCGTCGAATGTTTTGTGAACATTTTGACTAAAAAGCCTTGTTAACATCGATAAATTCTATTAGGTCACGAACGTGAAACCTTAAATACTAAGCTTTTGAAAGTCTCAAACTAATAAGAAAAAGTATAACAGTGTCATGGCGAAACACAAATTCATCGCTACGAGACTGGATTTTATTTTAGTGCGATCAGTTGCCTGCCAAGTTGACCAAATACGTCGCAAAAGTGAAAATAGATCCCATCAGTGTAGGCGCGTTTCAGGCTGTTACTACACAACACAACAGTGATATAGCGGAGAAATAAAGTTCATCTCGACACGACTAAACTGGACTTCATTTCGATGCCATGGTTTGCCTACCTAGGTGATCTATTGAGCTTCGATCGGTGAAATATCTAGGTGCCTTCAGGACTGCTCATACCAAACGTGTCAATGGTTAGGGGTTGGGATTAACTCATTATTCTTATCCTCTTCGAGGGTTGGCGAGTTTCATGGTCCTCTTCCTTGAGAACAGCCACTGGAGACAACAGGTTTTGAGGTAACTCACAGTTCGATTGGCGTACAGAACGAGTGCCACGCATGTTCTCTGATCGTGGGAGTGCACCACGCGATGCTTAATGCTTTGCTACCTCCGCTTCAATCCAGGCAACTCCTGGTGAAATAAGTGCAAACCCGCCAATTCGCAAATGTGATTGCCTGTGGTCACACATGAATTGCACTAGATCCTAACGGTTGCATCTGGCAAGCCTCAATTAGATCCCAATGAGACACTGCAATAACGCTCTCCAGTTGCACTAGTTCACCACTAAATTGTGGGTAAAGCTCTCGAGCCCAAGATTCTGGGTGGAGCCACTCAAGTTAACCTCCGTATATTTGACCGCGTTGTGGATCAGACTGTTGAGTGAACGGTTAAGTGTAGGTCACCTCAACCAACAACCCTCGTCCGGAATGGGCAGCAGCAGAGTATAATCTGCTATCTCCACCCAGTCGTCAACTCTTCTCTACCTGTAGCACTCTCTTTTCCCCCGTTTTTTGCGCAGGGGGCTGTTACTGACCGCGTGACTAAAGCTATCAAACCGAGATTCGCATTTCTCAATAGATTATTGGATGTCCACGCACTGTATCCGATCGGCCAACAGCAGCACTAACTCTCGCTATACCCTCCTGACAGCGGTTACGTAAATATAGCTTTAAAGCATTCACCCGGGCTTAATTTGGGGCTCGGGTCGGACGAGGCGCAGGTCATGTGCGTCACTCGGTCAACTTAGTGATTGTTTATAAAGGAAGGAACAACGCAATGAGAAGACGAATATTGGCAGATGCTAGAATTTCGTATTATCTCGTCAGTACCAATACAATACCAGGAAAATCCTTTTATATATCTTACATTCCACAGTCAAGCCAATCAAATTCATGGTTTTGAGCATTGTTGTTAGAATTAGGTCCACGGCAACCGGAGGTTGACAACTAATTGCTTTTGGACACAAAAAGCTGGTCTAATTCGGCTTATCGCGACGACCTGGGCAAAGCAAAAAGGCGTGCATTAGTATGACGTAACAAGATCCGGAACGCTGGTAAGGTATTAACCCGGTGACTAGTCGCCATGATGTGCCTGCCTATGGGGGACGCTGGCGGCTTACGCGAGCACGTATCGTCGGAAGTGGATTGAGTAACTTCGCGCTGAACCCAGTTTGGTAAGTGTTCCTTCACCCTGGAATCTAAAACCCGTTCGGTCCTGCAGATGTAACTGATACCGCAGTCACACACGATTTAGTAGACACAAGGTGATTTGGCGACAACGGGTTCAACTTCCTTTACTGAAGGTAACGGCAAATTTCGGGTTTTGCTGATAATTACCGCCTACGCAGCACAGTATGTACGCTTAATGGCCGAGACAAAGCTTTTGGCTATCCCTTTGGCCGCGGTGTCACAATTGAATGGTAGCTCAATGTACATCTTCTTCTCAGGGGCTGTCAACACCATCTCCTTAACCGGTCTAACTTGGCTTTGTTTCTCTACGAATCGCTTTGGGTAGCCATTCTCCATAAGTGTTTTAGTGATCAGATCAAACTCCTCAGGCAGTCTTTGGAGCATATACGTCTGGCCCGCGTGAATAAAGCTTGTACCAGCGCGCGCTAATGTGCTATCGGTGAGAAGCTAGTGAAGTGTAAGTATTGACCGGACCACGCTGGCTTCCGGTATACAGATCGCTTAATCAGCCCATTATCCCTGCGACTCATGAGAATGTCGAGTTACGGAAGGCGCCCGTTCGATTCGAATTCAAAAGTCACCTTCAGGTTGGCATGAACATTATTAGGTTGATCTACTGATTGTTCAATTTACGTCTTCGTGGAACCGAAAACAAGGACATCATCTACATATCGTTCGTAAAACGGCAGCTGCGAAATCTGTCCAATAATTTTTCTCTCAAGCATAAGCATGAAAAAATCAGCCAGTACCGAGCCCAACGAACTACGCATCGCCACTCCGTCAATTTGGTGATATGTGGTGTGCTGGAATCGGATAGAGGAATGGCCTTAATAATATTACGAAATTGTCAGCCAAACTTTGAGTCAGTTGAACCGATGAATTTGGCCATACTACGGGGTTGAAATTGTCTGGCAATGTACTCTGGTTTTTCCGCACGATAACACTGTTTGGTGAGTGTATATGTGTTATGCACAAGTGGTCATGTATCTCCGCGATACAGTAGACCTGATTTTCCGTCATGCACCCCACGCATAATTACGCTCTCTGAGCGGTAGAAACATGAAAACAATCATCCTCGTGACCGTACCATCTGACCACAATTCTTTTTCAGTATTTGCCGTAAACATGGATAATTTTCTCAAGACATCTATTATAAAGTATTTTGTTGTGTGGACACTTTTATTCAGTATTTAGTGAGTACAGGCTGCAAAATCTCCTGTCCCTTGCAACCACGTTTAAAGGAGGCGGAGTAGGCCTCAACTTAGACAAAGTAGAAAAATGCATAACTTGCAAAATGGAAACGAGCAAACGATATTTTCCCAGATATGTGTTTTGCACGACAACCAGACGGTCTGGTTAATGTTTTGTCCTAATTAGGTTGCTTCGTAGTACATGCTGCGCGGAAGGGTTTAGCCATCACGGTTTCTTATAAGTACGTCAGCTTTGCGTAGCATGCGTGCACAAACGTGATGGATGCACATGAGCTGCACAAATCTATTGGGTTCAAGGAGGGCGAATAAATGGCGAGTAGCAACTCTTCCTGATTGTTAACGCACATCTTGGAACGCACGTTCCAGATCCGAGTGTAATGGTGCGCGGTCGCATATAAGCAGACACTTATCAGTAACATGGTTGCCTTTAGCGTCAAGCATTTGTAAACGGCAATTGATACTAAACCTATTCTGCCTTATCGCACACATACACGACTGCATGAGCACCACTTATGTACAATCCCAAAATCAATGTCATTCAGATACTCCAGAGTTCACTGCCAGGCAGTTCAACCACTATGGTATCGCCCAGTTCTTCAGTTTAGCTGATTCATGGGATGGTTGCAGATTTCTTAGTGTGGTTTATGCCAACCCTGTGGCAGCATGAATGAGTGGACCCAGTGATGAACAGGGCCCGCAACTGGTCCATCCACAAAAATCTAACGAAGCCACGGTGGATTAGTTCAAGTTGCTATTATGTAACCGTTGTCGGAAACAACTTGCCATCAGTAAAGCTTTGTTGATAAAGACGACTGGTCGGGTGTCCTACGCACACAAACTACTGATGCAATCGTCAAGACTACTCCGCTTGCGATAGAGCAATATCTATCAATCAGCAGTGGGCGCAATTGCAGTATTTGGGCACCCACCTAGGTAACTGAAGTTCTCTTCTTGGATTGATATAAAAGACTCAATGTTTTAAATGACGAGTTTCGCCCATGTGAGAATCAGCTAGCATGGAATTTGGGCTAGTGGCGCCAGAAGGGCGGTGAGAAGGTGTAGACAGCGGCTCGTCTCTGGGTACAGCATGCCCACTGAAGGTTCAGCGCTTGACGTATGCGGCGATTCGTATCAGTTTGAATGCGCGGCTTTTTGGTATTCCGCTTCACAACGCAATTGACAGTGCACTCATCTATAGAATTTACTGCCCAGTTGTTCGATTGCATTGCTCCTGGGGAATACCTTAGAGTGTTGCCTTATGGTTCAAAGCGCCTTTGCTAATTTAGCGCACTTGCAGATATTTATCCATCCATGTACGTGGCTTTTTTGCGCGCAATCACTGCACAGTGCGAGCAGCACAGTGGGCGTGACATGAGATTGGGCGCCGCCGAGTTACCTGTCTAAAGCTGCTGAGTGAAAGGAATCATTGGTTTGTCGGTGGAAAACATCATTTTACATAAACTGCAATGCGTTATGTGTGGCCATGACATTTGCGGAAAATGGCGCGAGTCCTAAAAACCACCCTGTTGTGTAACCATCCACTTGGAACACACATTCCAAATCCGTTTGGCATGGTGCGTTGTCAACTATCAGCAGACACCTGTCAGTAACAGCGGTGTCGTTGGCATCAAGCATTTGCCGCCACCGCCGCGCACACCGTTCCCGGTTGTAACTCCACCTTAAGATGGTATATTCCAAAAGTCCATCTCCAGTTATTGCGCCGATAAAGTGCAGATTTTGTCCACGAGTGCTCGTTGCCATGCACTGCGCACGTGTGTCACGTGCTGAACGTCCCCGTGTGAGAGCGCAAAAGAGATTGAAATAATTCACATCAATCCAAACTGGTTGCCACCCATTCAGCTTCTAACTTCATCAGCTACAATACAAGACCTATTTCGCCTCTTGTTCTCAAACGTATTCATTGACTCCAGTACAGCATGTAGCTTTTCATGGTAATGAGGCGACCTTCTAGACAACCAGCTACTGTGCTGACGCTCACCTCTACGTTGAGCTCCGCTTTCAATCGGGAATGAGGACACTCTAAGGTTATGGTAGGCCCCGCTTCTACCCATTCCACCAGATTATCTATGTGAATGTCAGTCATTTATGTTTAACGTACTCCGCCACATTTTCCTTTTGGTTCGTTGGACTCTAACGTTTTAATCCTACATCAGCAAGTCTTCAGGTTGATACTTAACACGGATGCAACCCGATTCCAGTCATCGCCTTCTTCCTCCGTGTACAATATTATGGATACGGGTTCAAACGGAGACGTATGAGCAAGCCAACTTTTTGAGCATCAACCTTACGGGGAAAGAATATATATATATATATATATATATATATATATATATATATATATATATATATATATTGCCCAATCTAAGTGAACCAACAGCGCAGTGCGGTAATGGATGGGCCACGACTAGAGCGCAGGCGGCCTTCGTTGCAAGGTTAGGGCATTCATTGTCGCAAACGCGGGACAATGGGGCATCTAGTAGCAAAGACAGAATATTCCGTGGCGTTCCGTTCAGGGCATACAATCGTTGCTGACTTTGTATGTAGAACGAGGCTGAAAATTTCCGGAAACTTGATCGAGGTGTACGGTACACCAAGTTGCCGTAGGTACGTCTCGGTTATGGAAATATTTGGTACCACATATCTAGGTATCATTGCAATTGCAGGTGAACCGGGAGACCCTAGAGCCTGGTCCAAATGCAGACATATACTGGAAATTGACTGACGGTCTTGAACTGAGGTGCGCCATCTGTAGCGTACAGCAACAGGGTCAATTGGGGTCGAAGTCATCAAGGTGTTCAGTGGGCACATGTGAGACGCTGTGAAGTTTAGTGCTTGAAATCAGTGCTGTCAGTATGCTCACTGAGGTCAGCACATGGTTGTAGGAACGGATCGCCACTGTCAGTTCGGCCTGCATTCACCCGAAACAGCATTCCAGGCGCTGTTCAGAGTTCAATGGCGATCAATCAAAACGTTTATGTAACCAGCAACTATCAAAATCTCAGTAGTTCGGGGTGACGGTACAAACTGCAAGGCACTCAGGGGGCATAAGCAGACCATTGTAATTCACCACAATAGAGTTTCGAACTCGAAGCGCACACGTACGGTTGTTGACTGGCATCTAGTCGAATAGATTGCATTCTGCATGATTGCTGCGGATACGATACGGACAGCAGGATAATCTTGAGCTATTTACTTCGTATCGAAAGGCGCTTAGAGTGCACTCGTTGTCAGCAGATTCGGAAAAATGAAGTGGGATATTCGTCATGACGCGGTTACCTTGTATATGTGTTTCGGCGACAGCACACACCAATACGAAGGTAGGGTATGGTGAGATTTAGTGCTGCTGTTGGCCGATCGGATACAGTGCGTGGACATCAAATAAACTATTGAGAAATGCGAATCTCGGTTTGATAGATTTAGTCACAAGGTCAGTAACAGCCCCTTGCGCAATAAACGGGGGAGAAGAGAGTGCTACAGGTAGAGAAGTGTTGGCGACTGGGTGGAGATGGCAGATTATACTCTGCTGCTGCCCATTCCGGACGAGTGTTGTTGGTTGAGGTGACCTACACTTAACCGTTCACTCAACATACTGATCCACAACGCGGTCACATAAACGGAGGTTAACTTGAGTGGCTCCACCCAGAATCTTGGGCTCAACAGCTTTACCCACGATGTAGTGGGGTATTAGTCCAACTGGAGAGCGTGATTGCAGTGTCTCATTGGGATCTAATTGAGGCCTGTCCGATACAACCGTTAGGATTTAGTGCAATTCATGTGTGACCACAGGCAACCACATTTGCGAATTGGCGGGTTTGCACTTATTTCACCAGAAGTTGCCTTTATTGAAGCGGAGGTAGCAAAGCATTAAGCATCGCGTGGTGCACTCCCACGATCAGAGACAATGCGTGGCACTCGTTCTGTACGCCAATCGAGCTGTGAAATACTCTAAAACCTGTTGTCTCCCGTGGTTGTTATCATGGAAGAGGACCATGAAACTCTACCAACCCTCGAAGAGGATTAGGAGTCTGAGTTAATCCGAGCCCCTAACCATTGACACGTTTGGTATGAGCAGTCCTGATGGCACATAGAAATTTTCATCGATCGAAGCTCAATAGACCACCTAGGTAGGCAAACCATGGCATCGAAATGAAGTCCAGTTTAGTCGCGTCAATATGAACTTTGTTTCTCCGCCATGTCATTGTTGTATTGTGTAGTATCAGTCTGAAACTCGCCTACATTTATGTGATCAGTTTCCACTTACTTGTCATACTAGGATTTACCGATGTTAACAAAGCGTATTTATCAAAACGTTCAAATTTCTTTCGACTGCAGCGCAACTCATGTATTCAATTCTCATAGGTAGGGTGACTACACACCTGTAAGGTACTCTTCTTGCGAAACCACAACTTTTACACATATTCGTTCGAAAAGCAGACCCAACTCTTCTTTCTCTTCGAACTTGACCTATGTCACTGCTTCCGAATGACGTGTTGTTTAAAGCAAACGGAAATGTCAGTCCCACATAGAACAAGTAATTCAAACAAAGCAACCAAAATTGAGGAAATATGTCACTGATCTGGAGCAGACTCAACCTCGAGGTTTCCAAGTGCGTCATTTGAACGCGTAATTTGCCATTTGAGATTAAGTGCAAACACGGGTATTGCTGATTATCTGATAATCGGCCAATGCTCAGATTGTTCTGATTTAATCAAATCCTGTTTACCGCTATTTACTGCTGTTTTTGCGATAACACTTTTCTGAAATCATTACTTGTATATGGCAGAATGGTATAACCCCACGAGTGTTGCGGAGTTGTTTTTTCTGTTAGTTTTTGTCGCCCCTGGTAAAGCACAACATTCGGTCTGTTTCGGGACACTTCTAATCATGTGTGTGAACGGTTGGTGGAAACACTCATGCACTTACCTATCTTAGCCACAGCAATTTTAACATGACGCAAGCGTATGAAAACTTTCCCAGGAGCTAGCTCACTCAAACAACGGCATATCAATGGCGATAGGCGAGCAAATGCTCGGTGGCGATTCCAATGTGTAATGCGCGCACACTCATTGTGATTCGATTCGCTACATCCAGCAACGCGGATGTTTCAACCATACGCTTAGTGAGCATGCGACACCCCGACCACATTGCGGTCCACACGCTCTCCACGTCCCTTCGGTGTCACTAGACCAACTTCCATGTCATCTGATCGTCGACAACCGTACTTGTGAGCGACTTCATCTCATTAATCCAAAGGGCCAATTCATTCGCACTAATTCACTTGAGAGCCTCGGACAGCTCAGCGATGAAATGGGCGGACACACCGCGAAATCTAATTTCACATATAAGTGGAAATGCTTGAAAGGTTAATTGCCAACCACCATGATCAATCGTGACCGGTAAGCCCAGATGATACCACGTGAGTTTTGCGAGAATACCAACTATCATATGTGCAGCCTGAATACGAGTCTCGAGCGTAACTGGCCCCCACCAAATCGCCCACCACCTGCGTCACCCCCAATTTTCTTTGGTAATTTATGTCGTAAACTAGTCTTATATGACATTGGTTTAGTTTGGATTGGTCACCTAACGAAGCGCTTGATTTGGTGCGTTTCGCATTGTTTGCACGGGTATAAGTGACACTCTGTAGTTACTCCCTTTATTTCCATCAACTGAATAGTTTTTACTCGCTTGACATACGCTTCAAGGAGATTTCTGTTGTAGTTATTTTTTTCTCTCGGTACTTAATTGCAATCCTTCATCCACAATATTGCTGATATGCCTCCTGTCGCGCATCCAAAGCCTATTATTAGGTAACTACAGAATTAATGAGTGTTAGTGTGACAAAATTGCCTAATTAAAATAGCGAATTTTAGGTCGTATTACCATCGTCCTAATTGAAAACATCTGAGAACCACTTTGTTCAATAGATAGCAAATAATAATTCACTGCATCAACTAGGATACAAGTTGATTTTACATCGACCAGTGGATGAGAGGGCATCCAATTATGTTGCATGAGTGTCTATTCTTTTGCCTAAACTGCTCTAAATTTGCTTGTGTCCTCTCTACATATGTCACTTATCTTCTGGCATCTTAAGAGGATGAAAAACAAATGACTAATGTCTGTTTAGAGCGTCCGCTTATAAGTGCAATATGTGTGTTAAACAAATTGAAGCAATTTTGTTTTCACTGACGAAAATCAGACGTGAAACGTGCAATGGTGTCACAGTGCCTTGTGGTCTTGTAAACTGAATAAAAGCTACCAAATAAGGACAATAAATGACAAAGGTAAACTAAACAAGATGAAAGTAGTTGTTACGTGCCCGAAGTAGTGCGCGTTGAGACCTTAAATATTTACCCACAAACTAAGAATTTGAGATGGACTATCAGTGCGGTCGCAAAAAGCTGTCCTCCTGCGTTATTCGCCTCCAAATCTTTGGATTTATTCTCACAGAGACCTACGTGCCATCATTCGATTTGGCTCCGCGAGCTCCTCCTACCACTGTTCATCTATTGGATCTATCATTCACGGATCACCAACAAACTGTGCTCTTGGAAATTCGAAGTCAACCGTATTTGAAGCTTATCGGATGTTTTATTTTTCCTCTCGTCGCATAAGAACTCTTGTGGTCTTATTTTAAATATCTTTTTGAGAGTCACCCGATCAGCTTACTACCATTCCTTCAAGTCGCTCTACAAAGCGATAGTCGTCAATTTGCTCTGCGTTTGGAACTGCCACTGTCGTCACTAGACAGTATTTTCCAAGTCACCTTGCTTTGCCTCAGTCGCTTTGTCTCGCATCGCTGTCTACCCGTCTGGATCGATAGCACGCACATCGCCTGGACCTGCTGACCTCAAACCAGCGCCGATCGCCACGCAGCGGTGCGTCAGTATCTCCATCTACTTCCTACCCCTACTGAGAACATGTCTCGTAAGAAAAGCAAATGCCAATCATGTGCTAAAGTTTTGAAAAATAGTCTTGTGTGTACCATGTGCTTGAAAACCTATCACACTACCTGCTTTGGGAAGAAGTCGACTCAAGCAAACACCGCAGAGTCGCCTTGGTTCTGCCAAGTATGCAAGTCTATTCCATTTGTTAGCTGTCTATCTGTGCTACTGAATAGGTGTGAAAGACTAACCGAAGCGGTCGAGCAACTGGTGAGTGCCAGAGTTACACCCATGGGAGGAAACGGACCTGCACTTGTGAGTGAAAATAACACCCCGAACTCACTAGTCAGGCCGAAGAAGCGAGCCAGGCGTCCCAACCGAACCCCAACGACTCAGCCTCCAGCAGTTTCGACTCCATTCTCTCTCCCTCCTATAAGTAAAAACAGTGCCTGCAGCGCGCCTGCCTCAACTTCTGTACTGTGTGCTGCACCTAGTAGTCTGTTCACTACACTCGAGACTGTAAGCTACAGTCAACCAGCCATAGTGAACAACCCGACAACGTACGCATCGGTTGCTGCCAAGCAAACACCGGAAAGAGCACCGGTAAACTTTGTGCCCGAACTAGAGAAAACAAAACTGCCGCAGCACGGATGGCACACACCAAGGCCGTTCACAAATTCAACAAAAACACCAGAAACTAAGCCTCGAAATCCAAAACCAGTAGCCACCAGGCGCAACCATGGTGTCCTAAACATTGTATGCACTAATGTCCCCGAATCCAAATCCAATACAATTAAGGGTAAGTTGACGGACGATCGAAATCAGTGGGGTTCCATCTGTACGTCGATCGGAGTCCATGCTAATCCCACGACATTACAAAGAATCTCGCGCCACCCAAACGCGTTGCACTACGGCGAACCCCGGTTACTTCGGGTAACACTAAACTCGGCGGACGAGACTGAGGCCGTTCTGCTGTCCGCGAATCGTCTCAGCAACGACTCAAGTGGAGTGCGCATACTACCCGAAATCCCGTGGAAAGAACGTTCAGGGGATCCCGCTAACAAAGATAGGTACAGAATAAGTCAAGATAAGAAAACAGTGATTGCTCACGGTGTTCCTGAGCTTACTGACTCCTCTTTTGACGATGCTCAGATGCATGACCGCGAGCAATGGCACTACATCCGGGAGGTTCTTTCTCTCGAAAATGTGGTGGTCACCTCGTTGACAAGGATCCCCATATCACCAAACTATAAGGGATGCGGTCCCTGGCTCTTAAAACTTGTGTTACAGTCAGAACAAATGGCACAAGCACTACTAGCGAACTGGATTAAATCCCGTCGCAAATTGCCAACGGAAATTCGTCTGAAAGCAGCAAGAACACCAACACCTTTTAATGACAATTCAGTAGAGGCACAACTCTTAGTGAAAACGCCAGCTGCAGGACCCGACTCGGGGACGGTTTCAAGAGTAGCCATACTATCAGGAGGGGTACAGCAGAGCACGAGAAAACACCGGGATTCGGAGCATCTGATACCGGCTTATATATCAAATACTTCTCTAGAGTATGCAACCCATCCAAAAAACGATTAGTCGCCGACCCTTCAATGGTCGGCGTAAACTCATTTGCTTCATCCACCCATCCAGTCGCCGGCCACTCACTGGTCGGCGAAACTTCACGTATGAGTTGTACAACTTCTGAAACATTGATTAAATCTGAGAAACTTTCATGTATGTACACCAACGCCCAAAGGCTCCTCAGTAAAATTAACGAACTCCGACTACGTCAGGTTGCGAATGCTTGGGACCTAATTTCTATTACCGAAACTTGGTTGCATCAAGAGGTGACTGATGCTGAGGTTGAGATAGCCGGAATGTCACTCATCCGGAACGACCGCCCCAGCAGAGGAGGTGGGGTCCTACTCTACTACCGCAGCAATCTACAATGTACAATAGTTGAGGACCTGGAAACACACGTTACCGACTCACTCTGGTGCCGTCTCCGACTGAGACACAACGATACATGTCTCATAGCTATCGTTTACCGCCCCCCAACGTCCACTCTGGAAATGGATTCCTGCTTGATCCGTGGCCTAAACAGAGTAACACGCACTAGGTACAGCCACAATCTCATCTCCGGGGACTTCAATCTACACAATCTGGAGGTTTCGGCATCGCCCAGTGAGCAGTTCAACGCAGACTTGCAGGAACTGATCGCTAATATTCCTTTGTACAATCACGTCACCACGCCCACTAGATTCAGGACAGCAAACAAACCGTCCATATTGGACCTTGTGCTCACAAATGAAGAGCTCATGATTGACAAGTTATTGATGGATAGTCCATTAGGTCACAGTGACCACGTAGTAATAACTTTTGACTATGTGTGTTATGCAGAGTATCCATCTGAACACTCGGAACTAACTCATACAATCACACGCTACCACGTATTGAAAGAACTCGCCGACGCAGCTTCTTGGGAATTCTCAAACAAAAGCCCCCTTGACAACGTTTGGGCAGAGTTCGTTAATAAGCTCAGCGACATCGTCAACAAAGCAACAGAGACCAAACCCCGTCGTCCCGCGAAAATGCCTTCAATTATAAGGAGTAGGACTCGCAAATGCCTGGCGATAAGGGATGCAGCATGGCGTGCCTACAAGATTAACCCCGACTCAGAGACTTGGGGAAATTTCCTGGCCCATCGAAACCATTGCACCACACTTGTCCGTGAGGACAAAATAACTTATCAACAGTGCCTAGCCAAAAAGTTCATGGCAAACAACAAACTGCTGTATAAGCATGTCAATAAGCTTCGTAAAGTGAAGCATGGAATACCCCCACTATTCACGGCAGGCGGTAGAGTACAAAGCGCCGAAGAAGCAGCTAATGCCCTGCGGCTGCAATACGCCCCAATTTTTGAACTCGCAATCTCTACCTGTCCCATAATATCAAGCTCATTACCGACACCTTTGTTTACAAATGTTATTTTCAACCCATCAATTGTGCTAAGGAAGTTACTCTCACTGCGTGAACATAGTTCTCCGGGAGCAGACAACATCCGCCCGAAGGCACTGAAGGCTATGGCCACCAAGCTAGCTGAACCACTGTCACAGTTCTTCCAAAGGTGCTTTGATGAACAACAAGTCCCCACTATGTGGAAGTGTGGCATTATAACCCCTATTTTTAAAGGCGGTAGCCGTTCAGATCCTGCTAACTATCGTCCAGTGACTCTCCTCCCTGTGCTCGCGAAGGTGATGGAAGCAGTCGTCGCTGAGGCTTTAATGGACTACCTGGAAAAATGCAACATCTTGGTACCGGAACAGCATGGCTTCCGTCAACACCGGTCATGCACCACCAACCTACTCATTGCACGAGGTAGTTGGACGGAAGTGGCTGATGATGGGGTCGGAGTCGACGTCATCTATCTGGACTTCTCCAAAGCTTTCGACCGCCTTGATCACCGCATCCTACTTCAAAGACTACAAAGTTACGGAATCGGAGATCCAGTACTTGGTTGGATTGGCAACTTCCTTTACCAACGAAAACTCCAAGTACGTGTTAGGGGATCACTTTCTAACCCAATTGAGGTGGAATGTGGTGTCCCGCAAGGCTCAGTGCTGGGACCGCGTTTATTCCTGGTGTTTATCAACGACCTGGCAAGAGTCATCTCCTCAAACTTCCTGCTTTTCGCCGATGACGTCAAGATATGGCGGGCGATTAGTAACAAGACAGATCAGGATCTGCTCCAACATGACCTAGATTGCATTTACGAATGGTCAAGGAGGAACAAGCTTCAATTGAACATGGCTAAATGCAAAGTGATGCATCTGCGTCACCAGCCGGTGAGCGCTTACAAGATTGGAGACCACACCTTGGCGAAGGTTTCTCAGGAGCGTGACCTGGGTGTATTGGTACAGGAAGATCTCGGGTGTTCAAAACAAGCAGAGAAGGCGAGGAGAACCGGAAATCAACACTTCGGCCTTCTTCGCAGAGCCTTCGGTCGGTTTGAACCCTCAATCTTTCCCCAAATGCTTAACGCCTACGTGCGACCTCACGTGGAATATGCTATTCAGGCGTGGCAGCCGTGGCAGAAACAGGATCTCCTTGCTCTCGAGACTCCTCAACGACGGGCAACCAAGAAAGTCAGGGGCCTCTTTCATCTGCCCTATCAGCTTAGACTGAAATCTCTAAGAATATACAGTAGTCGATATCGGCTTTTGCGGGGGGATCTCATAATGGTTTACCAGATTCTGAAGAACCCAAACCACATTTGCCGTCCGCTGCTGGAATTGAACCACAACACTAAACTAAGAGGTCACCCTCTGAAACTGACAATTCATTATAGCCGGCTTGAATGCCGTAGAAATTTCTTTTCTCTCCGCGTGTGTGAGCCTTGGAACGCCCTCCCTAATTATGTCGTCTCTGCTCCCAATCTGGCGATGTTTAAAAAACGTGTTGACGATGCATTGTCTCACTTACATTTCATTTCATGACTTGTTAGCCAGGGGCTACAAAACGCAACCAAACGGTTTCTTGCCAAACGCCTAACCAATGGATTTATGGATTTATACGTTTGATATGCGAACGTCTCCGCTATTCCACATAAGTCTATGGTGAGTCCACCACAACGCTTTTCACTTTATTATGCAATTGATTTTCGCAATAATTTCCATCCCACGGGACTTGTTAAGCGATGCTTTTTTACCCGTAATAAACCATTGTCCATTGTCCATCTCAGTTGCGTATTTTGTGAAGTTCCAAGCCTCCAGATATAACCTCTATAATCTGTTTCACCTCGCATCAAGACTTCTGTTAAGAACCAATCTTGGCTATGCCCTGGTTCACCCTTGGGTATTCAACGTTGGAACAGTGCACCAGGCAGTCGATTACAAATGTGAATAAGCAAGGCAATCTGGATTTTCATTAACAATATCAGTCAAAGTTCTTAACGAATAATTACGGTTGTGTGCGGAAAAATATGAGCTTCCACTTTTCGGATACCTCGTACCGTCAAATCTAGGGAATGGCACTGGGTAGCCCTGTATTAGATGATTTCATTAAGTGCTTGATAGAAAGAAGCATATCCAAAGAAATAGCCTAGATGCCATACAATAAGCGCTACGTGCATGACATACTGGTCTTTTGTCCATCCGAGCAGCAGATCGTGTAGCTGAGAGAGCAACTTAACGACTCACATGTCATTTCGCAGTTTATCTTTGAGGTGGAGCAAAAGAAGTATCTACCATTTCTAGACATCCTTATCAAAAGCAAGACTGACGGACCAATTAATGGGTCCGTATTCAGAAAAGCTACATGGTCCACCCAGTACCTGCAAATCACTATTTTCATACCAGTGCGACACAAACGGACACTAGTGAAAACTATAGTTAGACGCCCTGGATGAAATTGCTTAACGGATTGTTTGGTGGACTAGCTGGAATTGTTTACAACAGCGGTCATGCTGAGTGGTAATCCTCGCAGATTCATAGCGAAACACAGTCAAAGGACTTGGTGCAATTAACAGCCAATGCAAATTCTAAATCGCGTTACATTTTAAGAGTGTCTTCCCTAAACTTAAGACCAACAAACTCCTAATTGCTGCTAGTCAGAGAAGCTACTATGCTGCCCAAGTAGTGGTTATTAACCGAACTCGTAAGTTGACATTTCGGCAAACGAAGTAATCTCAGACGATCGGGGCAAATTCATGCTACATAAAGCAATTTGAGTGTGATTGCAGATCTAGCTAAATGGACAGAAGTGGTCGGTCTTTGAATATCCGATTAAAGGAACACCTGCAGAGGTGGATTCAAGGTGAATTTGACCAGCATCCCAGACTCATGGATCATCGTTTTCGCGCAGGCCGCTTGCCTCCTCAATAGGTAGACCTACCGGTCACGCGTCACCGGATACTGTTCGGATCAGCGTTCAAAATCCCACTACGTCACTCTGATTCTCGCTTCCATATTTCAATGAGGCTGTGGCAATAAGCCGGATATTCAGCCCTGGTTGCTTAAAAGCAATTATTTGTGATCTTAAGTTTGCAGTGGGTATAGGTGTGGAAATTCCGTCATTTATTTTGCACCTTAAGCTTGTTTGGTCACACCCATATTTGTTTATATAGTTGTATATCGGTTATTGTTAATGGTACTGAGGAGTAATACGATGTGCATGAATCTACCAGCTTTTGTCTTATTACCTCATTGTTCAAACTGCTAAAGGGAACTAAATGGTTATATTGTCTTCTGCAGCAGATGTGCTTGGGTTGGGACAAACAACGTGCCAAAAGCGCTTGTCTCTAACAAATAGAGATCGAATTATTTCAAAAAGTAACTTTATATTGTTAGGTTTAACTCATGAAGTAGTTGTTGCGTGCTCATAACAAAAGGAAGGTAAGACGATTAGCAACAAGTAATCTAAATTCCTGCCTTTAATATTGCTGTTTGCGGAAGTTACCCTCATATTTGCGACATGAAGTTAGTGGAAGCCTGTACCTGTCTAACGATAATCCATAGTAATGCGGGCATATAAGTAATGATAGACTAACACTAGTTCAGTCGACAAACCTATGCAAATGAATGAGATTTATTAAATTGCTTTAGTTTTCTGTCACGTCGAACTTTTGTTGGTATTCGATTCAGTAGCGTAAGTAACACTAAATGGGGTGGGTGAGTTACTATGCTATTCCTATTTAGCACATCGCCGCAAGTTGCGTGTCTGAAAGGAAGGAGGGTATTCGTCCTTTCGCTGCGATATCGCATGGTCAATAATATAAAAATAAAATGGTTCAAAATCAAAATGTTTATTGGGTCCAGAAAATAAAGATTTAAGTTTACTTGGTTTCATGCATCCATAACATAATTTTCGAGTGCCAAATTTCCATTTATCTCCGATAACGAATGATTTATTTTATTATTGATGACAGTTGTGCAAGATTCTAAAGTAAAGATACAAGCGTCGCTGGAAACACGACAAATTTTGCGCGACAATCGGCAAAAATAGTAAATGCAAGGGCAAATAAATATTCTTTCATCCTACAAAGGAAAATAGAGTTAAAATTGTTCTGCTTGATGTAGTTTCGAGGAGCATTGAATAAACGTTTCTCCTGTCCAAATTCCCTTGCGCCGTAAACAGCGAATATTCGCGTAGAAATTCAACCTTCTACCGTTTACACATTTTCTTATATTTGTATATATTTGGTTGGTTGACGATTGTAGAATTACTTCCATTAACTCAAAAGCACTGACCTGACCTCGGTAATCGAAGGCTCAATGTTAGGAAATGTTTTCAATTTAGCAATTACCTTACATCCGGAAAGAGTTAAAAGTCAGATGGGGCGATATCTGAAGTGCGCACAAGACGGTGCTTTTTCCTGAGCGACCTCTGTGTATGGAGCAGAAACAATATTACGTAGGAGTTAGACACCTCTAGTTAACATGCCACCATTATCTCTATAATATTCCTTAGCTAAAGTTTTATTATAGCACATTATGCTGCGGCAAAACTGTTACCTTCGGAAAGAATATCCATCCTCACGACTCATTTGTGGTCCCAGCAGACTGTGAGCAAGATGTTACTGACTGAAAGTCGGACAAATGTCTATCTTGCACATGGTGACTCAACGGGATTCCGTTGCTTAAAATAAACTTCATTTATGAACCTTTCATTTTGAACCATTCATAGTGATGTAGCCACATGTTCTCTTCCCTTATTAGTTCGCTGAATTAGATATCCTGGTTTTTATGACACAGGGACAAATAATTCCACGAAACTGTGACGTACTTACTTTTGGCACATATTCGTCCCAAATCTTTATTCGGTCAGTTGAATAGCGAGAAAATTATAGTACGTCTGTGTATGTAAAACGTCTACAAATATTTAGAGAAACAAACTCAAGGAGAAACCTAATAATGCAGGCCATCAATCAAATGAGACCACCACTGGAAATTTTCGGTGCAGACCAATCTCGTCTGGACATTTGATTTGTTACAGGCTCCAACAAATTAGCTCCATTAAAAGAAAACATAACTTTTACTGCTCTAGAACATGCCGTATATTGCTGTACATTGCTATGAAGAAAATGAAAATTATGCAAAGTATTCATATTGTGGTGACATGCGTATGACGGTGCTGCATATATATCGGAAGTATAAACTAGACATGATTGCCTGTCTTCACCAATTATTTCGGCACAAATGCACTTTCTGGATAGTTACATTAGAGCCAACTGTTCAGATGCAGTAGGAATCGGACGATTGTGCTACCGAATACTCTCATGAGGACAAAATGCGCGTCTGGAGTATTTCTCGATTGCAGTTCTCTCAAATTGGTCAGCCACACTCCCAAATGCATGGTTACAGAATGGGATTTCATGAACGCAAAATATTACCTTAAAGCAATTAAAAAACTGAGTTGATTTACTCGTTTGGATTTACTAACTAAAAATACAATCAAATTGATCATACTAGTCAACTAGAAAACTAGTTTAGTAACCTCTATCCATTTACATCTGTTTGTAAGTACTTGACGGTACATTCAACTTGTCAGGCTCCTTAATTAGCTTAATTGTTTTGCTAACTAGAATTTAGTCAAGATCCTGCCGGGTAGCAAGCTGAACCAATCTATTAAGACAATGTTGCTTTCACAGGGATTGAACGAACTCCCGTTTTCTACAAGATAATTTGATTACAATTTTCATGTTAGCTTCGTTTCAACCTGATTGACGTAGCATTTCTTTACTTGTGATACATTTTCTAAGTTGTATGCTGAAAACGTTTCAGTGTGTATTTCACATCTGCTCTATTAGAAACGCTGGGGCTTGTCATTCGGATAAGAATTTGCATTATTTCGGTTAAGTATTTATTCTATTTCACGGTTTTGCCGCTTTGTTCTAAACTCCGTAATTGCAATACAACAAGCATTACTTGACGTTTTCTAACCTTGACTGATGTTTGATTCTTCAGAAATACAATGATTTTACACAACAAAGTGTGGGTGAGTTTCCCCTAATATCGTACGTCCAGTAGAAATAGGTGTTATATACTATCGTGTTATGTTTTCTTCAGTAAAACACGGATAAAAATACTGATAATCTACATTATTGCAGTGCAAGTTGCTGTTCCCTATCGCAGCTTGCTGCTAAGTGGTTGCCGAAGATCGGTAGATACCTCTATTAGAATATGAACCAGGCCATCTACTGTAAGTACAAAAGGAATTCAGCGTTGTAAACGTCGGGGCTTGTTGGATTGTCTGCAAAGTAACTTATAAAGAGAGGAAATGTTGTTTACGATATCCAATTGATGTTTTATTTTCCTTACGGAAAGGTTGGAAGCAGTAGATTTGTTGGGTTCTAAATGAAACCTTGTATCCTATCTGGGATATATTATCAGAGAGCATCATGCAAAGTGGCTGTTGATAGTCCGCCTTACAATCTTGCTCCAGAGAATTGGATATGCCCCCTCCGGGTGGGATGACTGACCACTGACAAGCTTGTCACTAGCTGGCTTACCTGGCTAAAACGTCTTTCAGGCGACTTCAGTGAACATTTTCGTTTCGGACAAACAAACCAGTTGAGTCAAAGTTGCCAAATTGGACAATGTAATTATTGAGGATCAGAGCTAATTTTGCATGTCCATTTAGATATTCTGTACTAGAAGTTTCTGCGCCTAACAACGGTGGTCGTTTCGGCTCAATGAATTGCACTATGTCATTTATGTTGATCATAATTTATTCATTATCATTTGCTGGTTTCTCACTCGTTATGAATTGTGCAGGCGAAATAGCATGTATATTAAATAGTGAAGCAGTGATCAAATTTCTCGGCTCCGCTTTGAAGTGCTCCCCAAGCATAGTTGAAACTTTGTGATTCCAAACAGACGCCGGAGCGTAGTCGGTTTGTTAAAATGTCATTGGTTGTTGACAAACGATTTCCATTAATTGAGCCAGCCAACTTAATCGGTGAAGGACACTGAATGCGCTGACAATATGAAATTTTGTTTTTCGTGATGATTTTCATGCCATAGTTCCGATAAATGTTGCACACCAAGTCGAACTACAGTTAGCAGAGGCAATACGGATTTTAAAATCTCATCATCAGTGTTCCTAGCATGCAAACTTTCCCGGTTATCATTACCGTCACAAAACGTCTAGTCTTAACCAGATCGTAGATCCAAACTGTAACGCCTAGTGTGCTTATATTCACACAGATGTAGAGAAGCTACGAACGCGTGAGGGTAAGTTAAAATGGCCATTGTTTTATTGCCAATAGAGTGTTTTGTGACTCTATAACCCATGACCATAGGTAGTTACATTTCGACGCATATAATTATTGCTTGATTTGTAGTAACCTACTATTACGTCAGATTTGGCTTGCTAGGTTGGAGTGACGTTCAATATAGATTTCTTCTGACCGAATTACAACATTCTTGAAGGGTTGAAATGAGGCATGTTCAATCACTCGTATATATATATATATATATTCGAGCAAATCGCAACTCCATACTATAATTTTTTACTTATTGTGAATTCTGATTTTATGGAGGGTTGCATTTCGGAGCCAGGTGATTAAAAGTCATATGTCAATTAGCATTTCCCAAAGAGCCGCACCATGAAAGATATAAGATGATGTGCAACTGGCATATGGCGATAAAGCACCACCATGTGTCATTGTTAATGACTGCTGTTGTCAGTTTAAATGTAGCAGGACTTCAGTAGAGTATGTCGATCTCCCCTTCTACTCTTGAGGTGGATATCATCCACCGATTGGAGCCCACCACTCTTTATTATCGTCATCTACACTTCCGACAAATATCCCGACAGTCAAGGTTAGTAAGAATTATATTGGTAAAAATTTACAATGCCCGTTTGAGCATTAATGGCGGTTTTCGGGCTGCCCAAAATATTTCCAAAATAAGTACAAATCACAGATTCTTGGAAAAATTTGTCCTTGTGTCAGAAAAACCAGGATATCTAACTCAGCATACTAACAAGTGAAGTGAACATGTGGCTATATCACTATGATTTAAAAATTAAGTTTATTATAATCAACAGGAACCAGTTGAGTCACCATGTGCAAGATAGACACTTGTCCGACTTTCAGTCAGCAACATCTTGCTCACAGTCTGCTAGGACCACAATAGAGCTATAAGGATAGATATTCTTGCCGAAGGTAAGATTCAAGCCGGAGCATAATGTGCTTTAATAAAACTTCAGCTAAGTAATGTGACGGACTTAATTGTGGCATGTTAACTAGAGATGTCTAGCTCCTACCTTCTGCTCTAAACACAGAGTTCGCCCAAGAAAAAGCGCCGTCTGGTGTGCAATTCAGACATCGCGCCCTCTGACTTTCAAGCCCTTCCGGATGTAAAGTAATTGCTAAATTGAAAACATGTTCTTAACATTAAGGTTTTGATTACTGAAGTCAGGTCAGTGCTTCTGAGTCAATGGAAATAATTATACATGCATCAACCAACCAAATATATACAAAGATAGGAAAATGTGTAAAGCGGTGTGTTAACTAAGGAAAGAAGGTTGAATTTCTACACGAAGTTTCGCTGATTACGGTGCAAGGGAAGTAGGACAGGGGAAACTTTTCTTCAAAGCTCCTCGAAACTATATCAATCAGAACAATTTTCAAGGGTCACAGATAAGCTTTCTAACTCCGTATTACTTTGTAGGATGAAAGAGTATTTATTTGCCTCTGCAGTTATTATTTTTGATGATTGTCATGCAAAAGTTTTCGTGTTTCCAGCGACGCTTGCATCTTTACTTTAGAATCTTGCACAACTGTCATCAATAATAAATTAAATCATTCGTGGTCGGATTATAAAATAAGTTGACACTCTCGAACATCATGTTGTAGAAGCATCAAACCAACTGCACTAAAAGTTTATTTTCTGGACCCAATGAACAACTTGATGTTAAACAATTTCATTTTTTATATTATTGACCATGCGATATCGCAGCGATAGGACGAATACCCTCTTTGTTTCAGACACGCAAACTGCGGCGATGTGCTTAATAGGAAGAACATAATAAGTCACCCCCAATCAAATGTTAACTACGATACTGAATCGCATAACAATAAAAAGCTCGACGTGGTAAAAAAGCTAAAGCATTTTAATAAATCTCATTCATTTGAATAGGTTTTTGCTTCTGAACTCCTTTTAATCCATCATTACTTATATGTCCGGATTAATATGAATTATCGTTAGACGGCTACAAGCTTCCATTAACTTCATGTCACAAGTATGGAGATAAGTTTCGCAAGCAACAATATTAAAAGCAAGAGTTTTCCATTGTGTGTTGCTAATCGTATTAGCTTCCTTTTGTTATGAGCACGCAACAACTACTTCATGAGTTAAACCTAACATCACAATGTTTCGCTCTGAACTAATTATATCTGTATTTGTTAGGGGAAAGTGCTTTTGGCACGTTGTTTGTCCGAACCCAAGCACATCTGCTGCAGAAGACAATATAACCATCTAGTTCCTTCTAGCAGTTTGAACAATGAGGTAATAAGACAAAAGCTGGTAGATTCATGCATATCGTATTACCCCTCAGTACCATTAACAATAAACTACATGCAACTATATGAACCCATATGGGGGTGACCAGACAAGCTTAAGGTGCAAAATAAATGACGGATTTCAACAACTATACGCACTCCAACCCTAAGCTCACAAATAATTGTTTTTAAGCAACCAGGCGGACTATCCTCCTTATTGCCACAGCCTCAATGAAATATGGAAGCGAGAATCAGAGTGACGTATTGCGATTTTGAATGCTGATCCGAACAGTATCCGGTGACGCGTGACCGGTAGGTCTACCTATTGAGGAGGCAAGCGGCCTGCGCGAAAACGAGGATCAATGAGTCTGGGATGCGGATCAAATTCACCTTGAACCCACCTCTGCAGGTGTTCCTTTAATCGGATATTCAAAGACCGACCACTTCTGTCCATTTAGCTAGATCTGCAATCACACTCAAATTGCTTTATGTAGCATGAATTTGCCCCAATCGGTTGAGATTACTTCGTTTGCCGAAATGTCAACTTACGAGTTCGGTTAATAACCACTACTTGGGCAGCATAGTAGCTTCTCTGCCTAGCAGCAATTGGGCGTTTGGTTGTCTTCAGTTTTAGAAAGGCACTCATGAAACTAACAAAAATTAGATTTTTTCTTAGCTGCTAGTTGCACTAAGTCCTTTGACTGTGTTTCGCTATGAATCTGCGAGGATTACCACTCATCATGACCGCTGTTGTAATCATTTCCAGCTCGTCCGCCAGACAATCCGTAAAGCAAATTCATTGAGGGCGACTGACTAACGTTTTCACTAGTGTCCGTTTGTGTCGCACTGGTATGAAACTAGTGATTTGCAGGTACTGGGTGGACCATGTAGCTTTTCTGAATACGGACCCATTAATTGGTCCGTCAATCTTGCTTTTGATAAGGATGTCTAGAAATGGTATACACTTATTTTGCTCCACCTCACAGATGACCTGCGAAATGACATGTGCGTCGTTAAGTTGCTCCATCAGCTACACGATCTGCTGTTCGAATGGACAAAAGACCAGTATGTCATGCACGTAGCGCTTATTGTATGGCATCTAGGCTATTTCTTTGGAAATGCTTCTTTCTATCAAGCACTTAATGAAATCATCTAATACAGGGCTACCCAGTGCCATTCCCTAGATTTGACGGTATGACTTATTCTAACAGTGAAAGCTCATATTTTTTCGAACACAACCGTAATTATTCGTTAAGAACTTTGACTGATATTGTTAATGAAAATCCAGATTTTCCTGCTAATTCACATATGTAATCGACTGCCCGGTGCATTGTTCCAAGGTTGACTATACATGGGTGAACTAGTGCATAGCCAAGATTGGTCCCTAATAGAAGTCCTGATGCGAATTGAAACAAGGATATAGACGGTATATCTGGAGGCTTGGAACTTCGCAAAATACGCAACTAAGATGTGCATCAACATCACTTTAGCATCCAACTACTTCGGAGTAAGAAATAAGGAAGTTTCTACCATGTGGCTTAGAGCGGTACAACCCGAGTGCCGAATTTAGCCGTAGGGTAATTGGGTAAAGTTCGCGGGATGAAGGTCGATGCTGCTACTATTAAAATTCAGCCGCAAGTCCAACATGGATCGGCGATCCAATCAGCAGGATTGCTCATCGCATCAAACTGCACTGCCATCTCACATAGTGTTGAAACGTTTGCAATCAAACTGCTTAGACCGTAGAAAAATGAGCAACTGATTTACCCAACATAACAATAACACCCATTGATCGGTTTCGTCCGCGTTTGTGGCTGGCAATAATGATAGATTCATGTGAGAAGGAAACAGGTGACAAAGCGGTTAGCTGCCAAATAATTTGAACATAAAGTCGCTGAAATGCGTAAAATATGTTTGGCGTGGCGATTAAGAAATCGCAGTTAGATGTGTAGTACTCGGGTTGAGTTAGAAGTTAAAAATGGTTTAGCAATAACAGCAATAAGACACTCCAACCTGTTTGGAAAATATAAACATTTGTAGAAAAATTTGGATGTTTGTGTGTAGGGTAAAGATTGTAGAAAGTAGAAGTCACGATTAGAATTCACGCACAATAATGTGCCTCAGCGGGGAATCGAACCCCGGTCCACGAATTCCAGGTCCGCTGCTCCATCACTGAGCTACCGAGGGCTGACGATTAGGTGCGCAAATTTTAACACATGACTTCTGCTTGGTGGGCGACGTATTGCCAATGGGTTCACAGTACCTGTCCTGGTGTTGTAGACTGGCTCACTCATCCGTCGCTTCCCAATGGGCTGAAGTATCTGTTCTTCGAATATCCAGTGGGCCATAGTAGATTAAATTTGGATGTTTGTGAGTAGGTGTGTGAGCCCATCTGCAACACCAGGACAGGTACTGTGAGCCCATTGGAAATACTTCGCGCACCAAGCAGAAGTCATGTGTTAAAATTTGCGCACCCCCTATCGTCAGCCCTCGGTAGCTCAGGTGGTAGAGCAACGAACCGGAAATTCGTGGATCGGGGTTCGACTCCCCGTCGAGGCATATTATTGTGCGTGAGTTTTAATCGTGACTTATAGTTTCTATGATTTGTAGAAAAGGCAATCATTTCTTTTGAGGACGTACTTGGTGCTATTTGGCGCATTATTTAACAACCTCCATGCTAGCAAATGCATAATTCGCGGCAGTATTGAAATAAACACTTTCGCACAATGCGCATTGTGTGCGGCTGTGAATGGTATTTAGCCTAGCGCTGTACCACATGTATTCTAGTTAACTGAGAAAGGCCTAATATACACCGTAATGCCCAACTTGGGAAAGCAGCAACAAAATAATTATCCCGAAAATTACTATGACGATTCTAAGAAGACTTATTCACATATAGCAATATAAGTCAGATGGTGTTAGTAGAAATATATCATGGTAAATTCAGGGACATTTATGTTGCGTACTTTGATGTGGGCATTATGCATATGAGTTCATCTTGTATATGTTTATGACTAATAATGTTGGCTTAGTTTATTGTAGGAGCGGCATTCTAGTATCGCACCAAGGACTGTCTCGTGGACAGGTAACTGGTTTGCTGCAACCTCTATCTAGTTTAAAGAACTAATTAACCTTTTTTGCATTTTTGTGCTCACCGAAATTGTGGACCGTACAAGAAAATTTATAACAAATCATTCCAGATGTCTGTCAGAGTGAAACTCGGAAACCGTAAGACGCGAACACCACTAAGGAAGAGGCTTGTTTCGGATGTCTATGGTAACAAAATTTTAGTTGCACATTTAACGCAGGTAAAACAAGTAACATTTTGTTGATTCGTCAAAGCATGTTCACATAGATGAAACAGAAATATACACGAAAATTAATTCTTATTATAAAGTAAAGTGAATGCTTAGCTAACCAATCGGCACGTAGTTTCAGGCTGCCATTTATGTAATACAAATGGCGGCCTAAGATTTGCATCTTAAATTTAATTGCCTTCCCCCAACTATTATGCTTCCAAATAAAATTTATCATTTCGGTTTAATATTCTTATAAGTTGTTATGCATTAAATGACTTTCTGCCGTTCTTGGTATAACGTAAATATTCATTTATCTGCGGTAAATAGAAAATGCTGTTACTTTTTGATTGATGCCGACAAAGGGTCTGGATACCGATTGGAGTTTAAATAAATGGAGTTGACCAATGGGCACAAACATTGTATGCGTTAGGTGACACAGCTCTACCGATTGGCTGCTCCTTGTTCGCTTGTTAAACGCAGTCGAAGGAGCAAACCCATTGTTGATTTTGACGGAGATACATTAATGATATATATATCAAGGAGTTAAATTATTCACACCTGCTGTCCATATTGCTTCTGTGCCTTTGCGAAATAATTCCTCTAAATCTTTTAGCAGAAAAGTTAACACAAGAGTGCCGCACGATTTAATTCCGGAATAATTTCTCTGCATATTTTCAAGTGCGTACTACAGACGTGTGAATTTATAACATCATGAAAGGAACGCAGTTAAAATGCCAAATTGACCAAACTATACACACCTATATTCATGTCACTTTGTCAGCTGTGCCCGGCCTGCTACCACGGCAAGGCCAGGGTCAAAAATGCGTCTTTCAGCACACACAGAGTTGGGCCGAGTTGTTTGATAGCCACGGCCTCAGCATATCGTAAGGTAAGGGGGTTCATTGATGCATAGATTACACGGAACGTCCGCACGTGGTCTACACAGTGATTGTCAGCCAGCAGATGGCTGGCGATTGATGAAGCTGGTTGTTTGTATGGAACTTCATTTCGCTTCCTTGGCTGCGCATTCAAGGTGGTGGACGTGGTCATCTGCGAAACGTGTTTACTCACCCACGCCGGTATGTGCTCTGTGATTCTCACCCTCAAGTGTCGTTCTGTCATGCCCACGTATTCGGCCTTGCAAATACATGTAAATTGGTAAAGGATATGTGAACGGCTGGACAGTGACAGCGGGGGTTTAACCGATGGAGTAGGGATACGATTCGTTGTGTAGATGAGTACTGGTTCCGCCGCAGGGTATAGGCGCGACACTGCGGATTTCAATCGGCGTTGAGAAACCTGGCATACGTCGTCGCCCTTGAATGGCAATTGCAGGGTTACCTTCATCTTTGGTACCGTGGGCACACATGTTTTCTCTTTCTCAGCACTAAACTGAGCGATGAAAGACGGTGGGTACCCATTGTCTACGAGGTTGCTGGTTATCAGCCGCACCTCTTGTTTCAGCGTGTCAGCAGTGCATATTTTTCTAGCTCTGCTGAACAAAGTCTTCACTAGAGCTTGTTTGTACCTCTTGGGGACAAAACTGTAGAAGTTCAAGTATTGTCCATTCCACGTTGGCTTGCGGTAAACTGATCTTCGTACTGAACCGTCACTTCTACGCTCGATCAGGATATCCAAGAACGGCAGCGTATCATGCTGTTCGTGCTCCGTTGTCACTTTAATGTTTGTGTGTAAGCCATTCAGCTTAGTAACCAGTTGAGCTAAATGATACTCGCTGTCGCAGATTAACAAAATGTCGTCCACATACCTACGAAACAACACTGTTCCGTCCATCTCTTCCCTGACTTGATTCTCGAGATGGGCGACGAAAATGTCTGCTAATACCGGTCCCAGCGGACTGCCCGTTGCAACATCATCCACTTGGCGAGAGCCTTGTTCTTGAAAATAGAACTTGACATTCGGTGTACGTAACAGAAGAAGCCGTTCTAATTCCGAGACTGGTATGCCTATTTCTACTTGATTCTCGACCACATGATTACAGATAATCTGAATCGTCTCTGTTAGTGGCACATTGGTAAATAGTGAGATGATATCGATGCTGGCCATGAATTTTTTTCGCAATTCAATACCATTCAGAAGTTCCACTAACTCAAACGTATCGCTTAGACTATGTTTAACCATTGATCGTTTAACTGGCTCCAACGGTGCTACTAGCCACTTAGCTTGCTTGTGTTGTGGGGAATTTCTCATGGACAGAATCGGTCTCAGAGGGACGTCCACCTTGTGCAATTTTGGCAACCCATAAAGCTGTGGTGACTGAGTAAACCCTGGGTCTTAAGGATTATGCAGCCGCAGCAGTTATGAAATTACCTTTTACCAACGTTTGCGGAAAGAAATCATTCTTGTGACAGTAAGAATTGACAGCTATTTAGGGTTCGCCGTGAACTTGCATGACTTTCTCAGGACTTCCATTGCGTACAATGCGAAACAGCCTTCCAGGTGTTGTTCAGAGTCTGAAAGGCGACCCACTAAGACATTCATGTACCCAGTAACAATCACAGTCTCAGTAGGTCCTGGTGACGATAAAAGTGGTCCTTCATACCCTCTGAACTGCAGTCACTGGGGGCATTAACAGAAGCATTGAAAATGCACGATATCCTCAGACGGTTGTTATTCACCGCAATAGAGTTTCGAGGTCCAACAGCACATATACAGCTATTGACTTGCATTCAGTCGAGTAGATTGCATTCTGCATGATTGCTGAGGGCGATACGGGTAGCATAATAACCTTGAGCTATTTACTTCGTATCGACAGAGGCGCTTAGATTGTTATCGTTGTCAGCAGATTCGTCACGAAGCGGCTATCTTGTATATGTGTTTCGGAGACAGCACGCACCACTATCGAGGGAGTGTATAGTGAGAGTTAGTGCTGCTGTTGGCCGCTCTGAAAAAATGCCTGTACGTCAAATGAACCATTGAGAAATGGGAATCTCGGTTCGATAGCTTTAGTTACGAGGTCAGTGACAGTACCTTGCGCAATAAACGGGGGAGAAGAGAGTGGTACGGATAGAGGAGAAGTGTTGGCGACTGGGTCGAGAGGGCAGATTCTACTCTCCTGCTGCCCATTTCGGACGAGGGTTGTTGGTTGAGGTGCCCTACAATTAGCCGTTCACTCAACAGTCTGACGAACAACGCGGTCACGTATATGGAGGTTCACTTGAGTGATTCCATCCAGACCATTTGACCCACAATGTAGTAGGGAGGTAGTCCAACTGGAAAGCGTGATTGCAGTGTCTCATTGGGATCTGCTTGAGGCCTGTCAGATGCAGCCTTTGAGAATCTAGGGCAAATCATGTGTGACCACGGGCAACCGCATGTGGGGATTGACGGGTTGACACCTATTTCACCAGGAGTTGCCTATATTGAAGCGGGCGGTAGCAAACCATTAAGCACCGCGTGGTGCACTCCCACGATCACAGACAATGCGTGGCAATCGCGCTCTACGCCAATACAGCTGTGAGATACTCTAACACCTGTTGTATCCCGTGGCTGCTCTAAGGAAAAAGGATCATGAACCTCTACCAACCCTCGAAGAGGATTGTGAGACTGAGTTAATCCGAGCTCTAACCATTGACACCTTTGGTATGAGCAGTCCTAATGGCACCTAGAAGTTGTCACCGAGCGAAGCTCAATAGGTCACGAAGATAGGCAAACTATCGCATCAAAATGAAGTCCAGTGCAGTCGCGTCGCCATGGGCTTCGTTTCTCGGCCATGTCGCTGTTGTACTATGTAGTATCAGTCTGAGACTTGCTTACGCTTACGAGATCAGTTTCCACTTTTCTGACATACTACAAGTTATTGAGGATAACAACACTTATTTCGCAAAAAGTTCTCAATTGTTCGACCGCTGCGCATCTGAAGGATTCAGTTCTCATACGTAGGGTGACTATACGTATGTAAGATACTCTTCATACGAAACCACATATTCTACATCTATAGGTTCGAAAGGTAGACACTACAGTTCTCTATAGTCGAACGTGACCTACGTCACTGTTTCGGGATGACGGGTTGTTCTGAGCAAACAAAAATGGCATTGCCACGTGGAACAAGTAATTCAAACAAGGCAACAAAAACTGAAGCACGATGTCACTGATCTGGAGCATACTCAACGTCGGGGTTTCCAAGTGCGTCATTGGAACGCGTAATTTGCCATGTGATAAGAGGCGAAAACGCGGGCATTACTGATTAGCTGATAATCTGCTAAGGCTTAGATTGTTCTGAGTTAAACTAATCATGTGCGCCGCTATTTACTGCAGTTTAGCAATAACACCTAACTGAGATCATTCCTTGAAACTGGCAGAATAGTATAAACGCCCCGAGTGTTGCGGAATTCTTTTTTCTGTTCGTGTGTGTCGCCCCTGGTAAAAGACCACATTCGATCTGTTTCGCAACAATACAAATCATGTGTGAGAACGGTTGGAGGAACCACTCAGGCACTTACATGTCTTAGCAACCGCAATGGGAACCATGACGCAAGGATATGAAATATTCCCCAGGAGCAAGCTCAATCGAACAACGGCATAACAAAGGCAATAGGCGAGCGAAACCTCGGTGAGGATGCCAATGTGCACTGCGCGCACACTCATCCTGATTCGAATCGCTACATCCATCAAACGTGGACCTTTCAATATTGCGCTCAGTGAGCATGCGACACCCCGAACCACATTGCGGTCCACACGCTCTCCACGTCCCTCCGGTGTCACTAGCCCAACTTCCATGCAAGCTGATCATCTATAGCGATATTTGCGAGCTACTTCATGTCATTATTCCCCAGGGCCAATGCATCCGCACTAATTCACATGGGTGCCTCGGACAGCTTAGCGATGAAATGGGCGGATACACCGCGCAATCATATTTCACGTATAAGTGGAAATGGTTGAAAGGCTAAGTGCCAAACACCATGATCACTCGTGACTGCTAAGCCCAGATGGCCCGATGTGAGTTTTGCGAGTATACCCCCTAGCATGTGCGTAGTTTCAGTGTAGCCAATCAAGCCTGAATACGAGTCTCGAGCGCGACTGGGCACTCACCAAATCGCACGCGATCTGCGCCACCCCCAAACATCTCTGGTAACTCATGTCGTAAACTAGTCTGATATGCCATTGGTTGAGTTGGGATTGGTCACCCAACGAGTGGGGCGTTTTGGTTCGTTTGCGCCAGGTGGATGATATTTGATTGCGTTAAGGCGAGTTCTGAAAGATGTATGGCCGAAACCTATTTCCTTAACGCTAAGTTTGAAAGCGTTATGGAGGCAATTAACTGAGAAAAGGTGTAGATAAGAGGGCGTGGGCTGTTGGGCTAGACATGCTTCTATTGCTCGAGATGATGACTTGGTTCGTGGCTCCCAAGTTTTCTAGTACTGCGTGGCCTTTTGAACTCCTAACCCTTTTCCTTGGTTTCAAGGCAGAAGTTGTTGGAAACGAATGAGCTACTCATTGTGCTATTGATATTGTGCAGAAATGCCAGAGAACATTGCCAGGCAGTGTCTACCCCAGCAGTGTTTGTCACCTTATGCCAGATTAAGAAGTGTGGTAGACTACCCACTGGATCAGCCTACCAATTTTTATTTATGCGATATTTTATACTATGGGTGAATTAGATACAAATGAGTATTGCTTGCGCGAAACGCTGCAATTCTATGATGCGTATTTAAAGTCTTTTCATCTCATTTGCTAGATATAGTATTCATCGAGCCCGCGAAATTTGGGATGGTATTTGTGACTAATGCCCCTAAGCAACCGGGTCACGAAGACAAGGATTAACAGAACAGATATTGCTTAACTTTGGGGTTCATTTTGCATGGCAACTTGTATGGATGGATTGCGACACAATCTTAATGTTGAGCGGGATTAGCATGGAACTGAACCATCATTTTTCGAGCAGGAGGAGTGCAGTTTAGTTAGACAGAATTTGAGTTTTGCCCAATCAAATCCATGCCCTCTTATGACACGATTTATTGTCAGTTTATATTATCAGATTTAGACAGCTGGCATCAATCCCGGGACCAGTGGGATGTTAGTGGCAACCGCTACCCTAAGCCAACATTTTTGCTTACATTGATTTGATAAATTAAGGTTTGTACAGATTCATTGCTTTTCTTTGTCTATTCAAATATAGAAACTCACTGAATAATAATTTTCACAACAATAAAGCAATAAAGTTGTAACAAATACATTTATTCCGTTAAACATTACAATCTGGACGATGTATATATTCCTAAGAAGCTGAAGGCAAAATTAATTAAACGCAAGTTGCTTGTGTATTACCTGTGTAAAATGAGTAAGCTGAACGCAGACTATGCTTCCGGATATAAATTTTCTAATTTTTCCAGTCCTTTTGTTACTCATGTATTCGTCTTAAGTGCCCGCTTACAGTACCATCAGAATTAATCAATCACGCAATTTCTCCATCCTCAATTGGAGTATGGATATCATAAGTTCACGAAAGTTTCTCCCATCTAAATTATTAATCTGAAACTGCCAAACCTATGATAATGCATAAAAGATATGCAGCAACATATTTGCATAAACAATGGATGGTTCACAATTTCAACGTTGGTGCATGCAGTGAAAATATAATGTTTATCTTATTGTCAAGATTAACTATTGATCAAGCACTTTGTATGCTTTTATGCAAAATCTAGTTTAATAGGGTCTAGATGGACTAAGCATTACTGATGGTTCGTGCGAGGAAGAAAGGACCAGTTAGTTTTTGTAGACAGGGAGCATCTGTCTGACTTTTATATAATTCGCAACCTGCTATCTGTTTTAAAATCTTTTTTCCCTGGTAGTTTGATTTAAATGGTTTTCCAATTTGCATGCTAAACCCATCAAATGTTTTTGAAACAGTTATTTGACCTCCAATTTACACACTATATATTGTTTAATTACCCGAGTAAAATGCAGGGGAATTGCAGTGTTACGAGCATAATTTCCTTCCCAGTTTCTTGACTGTATGAATTGTAAACCATATCAGCAGAATAAATTGTGCACATAATAAATACCGCTAGTGTGGCAATTGCAGATCCCAGTGGAATTTAAGTATTCATCCTTCCTTCTCTTTTTACCACATGGCGCTGTTTCTCTAGGTTAATCTGGAATTTGCATAACCATTACCTTCCATATAGGAGAGAAAGCATAGGTATTCTATCTGATAACTCGTGTGGGGTTTGCATGCATTTTGCTAGGTGCTATAACTGCATTTGCAATATTTCATCTTAGTCCAGCACACGCGATATAACATCGACTTGCATTTTATACAAGTTACACAATTGATAAAACCAGCTTCGTTCGCCTTAGTAATATTCACAAATATATTCCCTAGCAAAGAGCACAGTGGGCTACCTACAACTACACAGCCCAATTGACAAACCATCCATGTCTACGATTGCATTAATATGCTGCTCATATAAGTAGGTTCTGTAAAGTTGCAGGTGCGGGCTATCATAGCCAAGCGAAAAGAAACCAGTGTTTTCTCATCACCAGAACTTGATTTATTCATTTTTCGGTTGCTTCCTAGCATAAACCATCATTGTTAAATCTTAAGTGATTACCCATCAGCTTGTTGATAGATTCATCTGATGTGTTGATGATTTGAGTTTTACCAAATAGATTAAGGTAAATATTGCTACCCATATTAGTATATGTTTGTCGACTTCATGCTAGATAATAAAATAATCGAACAATGCTTTATCAAAGAAGGAAACGTGGCTGTTAATAATATCAATACAGATAAAATAAAGCTGTTTCTGGCAGCTAAGTCCCACCAGCTTTAGTTGAATAAGCGTTTCTTACTTAACTACTACAATGCACCTGTTAATTTTTAAAATCCGCAGATTACACAATACCACAAAGCATACAGTTAAGACAAAAGAATAAACCTAATTTTAAAAGTTGAGATATATAACGGTGAAAATTTTGCATAGGCTTGGTAAGTAGTGTAGTGCAACTGAAAACATGCTCTTTCAGTATCTTATAACATTGGATTTTATGGTTGTTTTAACCTTCGAAACGTCCATTTGTTTAACTGACTGCACATCCATGGTCACAAACCGTTTTGGTGAGTTCCACGCTGCACGTTTCTCGCTCTCTCTGATTCGCTTCCTATTTTTGTAGCCTGTACAATATACGTTGGGTTCAGTTGCCTCCGACTTCTATACTGTCGTATTTGACACGTCTTACGTGTCATTGCTTACCGACTAGTATCCCAGGCTCCGCCCAACAATTGGTGACCCCCTGTCAGGAACACGCTGCCCGCCATTTTGCATTTTCATTCTGGTGAGCTCGTTCCAGTGATTTTGTGATTCATTACTTGTGATCATATTGTTTTCTCACCTACCACATTTTTTATCTGCTTTTTGCAATGGATAATCTAGAGGATAAGCCGTCTCCATGCGCGGTTAACGCCGTTCAGCCTGCCATGGTCAATTCGGTTGCATTGGCCCCTCCCCCTTTTTGGGAGAATGACCCTTTATTATGGTTTTTACATTTAGAATCCGTATTTTATATTCGTAAGATTTCTTCTGATTTCGCCATGTATAACCAGCTAATATCTTGCCTTCCTTATGGTATATCCTCGCAGGTGAGAGACATCATACTTTGCCCCCCTCTAGTAATGAAATACGAGACACTTAAACAGGCTATTATTCAGCGAATCACGCCTTCTGACAAGGTCCGTCTGCAGCAACTATTTAGTGATCTGCAGCTAGGAGATAGGATGCCTTCAGCCTTGTTGCGCGAAATGCAACAGCTCATCGGCACGTCCAACATGGACGTAGGGCTTCTCCGCGAGCTGTGGATGCAACGCCTTCCTGAAAGCACACAGGCTATCCTTGCAGTAGCAAGTGACTTGCCCATCACAGCAATTGCAGATCTAGCAGACCGCGTCATCGAACGGCACCAGCCAGAGACTGAAACCAAAGCACTTAAGCAGCTTTGCGCTGGCGCAACCACGACAGGCGCGACTAGCCCTCCGTCGGCAATAGACGCATTATCATTGCAGATAGCGTCGCTTCAGCGCCAGATCAAAGAACTCACCTTAAAACGTAAGCACCGCAACCGCTCTGGATCATCGCACCGTCGCACAAAACCTGATGCCTCAGGTTACTGCTTTTACCACTCGCGTTTCGGTACTAAAGCATGTAAGTGCGTACAGCCATGTAGCTACTCCGCTATAGATGATTCGCCACGCCGGGCTGTAATGGCTACGAACGTCGGCAAAGCCCAAAGTCGTCTCATCTACATTAGGGATTATGACTCCGATACCCAGTTCTTAGTTGATACCGGGGCGGAAGTCAGCGTCATTCCCCCTATGCCAGGTGAGCCTACCGCTTCTCTGTCGACAAGCCTCAGTGCCGCCAATGGCACGCCAATAGCCACCTATGGTCAGCGGTCACTTACCCTGGACCTAGGTCTTCGGCGCACGTTCCGCTGGGTATTCACTGTCGCTGCAGTCCCCTTTGCCATCATCGGCATTGACTTTCTCAGGCATTTCGACCTCTTGGTCGATGCGAAACGCCAGATGATAGTCGACACTGCAACAAAACTCAGCGTACGTGGCATCACCGCCGATGTGACATCTATATCCCCGGTCTATGCATTTCCCCAGACCTCGTCAGCCTACGCTAATCTCCTTTCTCAGTATCCCAAGCTCGTTCAGCCAATGAACGCAGCTTTGCCCGTGGCAGCTCAAGTCACGCACCACATACGGACGAATGGCCCACCTGTGTCATGCCGTCCACGCCGACTATCGCCTGAGAAACTAAAGGTAGCTAGGGCGGAGTTTGAGCACATGCTTGAACTTGGAATAATCCGCCCTTCCGACAGCCCTTGGTCCTCGCCCCTGCAGATGGTCCCCAAGAAATCTGGTGACTGGCGCCCTTGCGGTGATTACCGCGCACTCAATCGCCTAACCGTCCCAGATAGGTATCCCATCCCACACATGCAGGACCTTACCGCATGCCTCACAGGTAAGACGATCTTCAGCAAGATCGATCTGGTTCGCGCCTATCACCAGATACCTGTGGAAGACAATGACATTCCTAAAACAGCCGTAATCACTCCTTTCGGTTTGTTTGAATTTTTAAGGATGCCATTTGGACTGTGCAACGCCGCACAAACCTTCCAACGCTTCATCCACGATGTTACTCGTGGCCTAGACTTCGCATATTCCTACCTCGATGATATCTTAGTAGCCAGTTCATCGGAACAAGAGCACCTCGAGCATCTTCGAGCTCTCTTCCAGCGCTTGACCCAACACGGTGTCACAGTCAACCCGACTAAGTGCGAACTCGGCAAATCAACGGTAGAATTCCTAGGCCACCTCGTTTCATCGTCTGGTATCGAAGTCCTTCCTGATAAGATCCAGGCAATCAAGGACTTCCCAGCTCCGACTTCCTTCAAGCACCTCCGTCGATTTTGTGGTTTGGTCAACTACTATCGACGCTTCATTCCGCGCTGCGCTCAGCTCATGCAGCCACTGACTGACCTACTCAGAGGAAATGAACGTAAGTTCGCTTTCCCTGACACAGCACAGGCAGCCTTCGCCGAGCTCAAGGATGCTATCTCCAACATAGCCCTCCTCGCTCATTCCGAATCGACTGCACCTCTTTCTATTACGACTGATGCCTCAGACGTAGCAGTAGGAGCCGTCCTCCAACAACACGTTGGTGGGCGCTGGCAACCCCTTGGGTTCTTCTCCAAGCGCCTGCAGCCAGCGGAATCCCGCTACAGCACGTTTGGCAGAGAACTGCTGGCCATTTACCTAGCAATACGTCACTTCCGGCACACACTTGAAGGCCGCGCTTTCACGGTCTACACTGACCACAAGCCCCTTATCTTTGCCTTCAACTCTGCTAGCGACAAATACTCACCACGGGAAACAAGACACCTAGACTTTGTCACGCAGTTCACTGCTGACATACGTCATGTCTCAGGTGTCGACAATCCCGTCGCCGACGCTCTCTCACGCGTCAACCTCACTCTGCAGTCTTTGCCTACCGTCGACCTTGCCGCAATGGCATCGGCTCAGGCTCAAGACGAGGATATACAACGCACTCTGCAGTCCACTTCGCTGCATGTGCAACCTGTTCCTCTCCAAACCACGGAAGGAACCATCCTCTGTGACACGTCCACAGGTTGTCCTAGACCTCTCGTGCCCGTCTCCTTCAGACGCACAGTCTTTGACGCACTTCACTCACTGTCACATCCCGGTATCCGTGCATCTTTGAAACTGGTCACCGAACGTTTCGTTTGGCCACGCGTAAACAAAGATGTTCGTACCTGGGCTCGCGCCTGCCTTCAATGCCAGCGCTCTAAAGTACATCGTCACACCCGCAGTCCTCTTGGTTCATTTCCTGCCCCGGACTCTCGGTTCTCGCATGTACACTTAGACCTGGTAGGTCCATTGCCTCCGTCACGCGGATTCGTATACATTCTGACATGTGTCGACCGCTTCACCAGATGGCCAGAAGCCATTCCCGTAACAGACTGCACAGCTGAGACTGTTATCCGGGCCTTCTTAGATCGGTGGGTATCGCACTACGGATGCCCATCCACCATCACAACTGACCGCGGAACGCCTTTCGAATCTTCACAATTCGATACGTTCTGCAACTTCTTAGGTTGTCGCCGCATCCATACCACAGCGTATCACCCAGCAGCCAACGGGCTAGTTGAACGTTTCCATAGACAGCTTAAAGCCTCGCTCTGCGCCTCCTCTGACCCTAGCTGGAGCGAAAACATTTCGCTCGTACTCTTAGGCATTCGCAGCAGCATCAAAGCTGACTTGCAATGTGCACCAGCAGAGCTGGTTTACGGAACGACGCTCAAGTTACCAGGAGAATTCGTTTCACCTCCCGCATCGTCGGGTATGCCTCCGCCTAACTTTGCGTCCTCCCTAGCTCAGCGCATGCGTTCACTACGCCCGACCCCGCCCCGTGAACAGACTAGAGATGTGCAAATGCACAGCGGACTCTCTACCTGCACTCACGTCTTCCTCCGCACCGACGCAGTGCGGCGCCCTCTCCAGCCTCCCTACACTGGCCCTTTCAGAGTTCTGCAACGGACTCCGAAACATTTTACTATAGACCAGAATGGTCACCGAACAACGGTGTCCATCGACCGACTCAAAGTGGCTTTCTTTGACGAGCCACTTGCAGCTCATCCTGATGCTCTCTCACAAGCACCCGCACCTGTGGTGACTTCCCGAGCACTGGATAACCCGGATCCCTCCGTACCCCTTGACCCGCAACCTATCCCGCCTCAACCCCAGGCAACCGACCGACGCGGTAGACAGGTCAAACGTCCGGTCCGTTTTTCCGATTTTGTAAGCGTTTGCTATTTCCATTAACACGCCTTTTTCGTCTTTAATGGTTATCCTGCGTCTCACCCACAAACGTTTTGCAAAATCGACAAAAAAACCCAAAACATTTTGAAAAACCTAAAAAGCGTATTTGCTTTTATCATACATGCCATGTCCCCTCTCCGGCGTCAAGCCACTTCCCAGACCCTTGCCAACCCCCTCTGAGTTCTATCTTCCAGAAACTCAACCGCCGGAACTGCCCAGGCAACCCTCGAGTGACTCGCCAACCGGCTCAACGCAACCCTGGAGTGACTCGCCAGCCGTCCCACAGCCCCCATCCTCACCCCATTCCCCGCCCTCGATCGCAGACACCCGCGAAGGATTGGTCCCTAAACGCCGCCTAGGCATTGCCGACGAGGACGCCGGATTTCTTCGTGGGACGAGGACGCCCGCATTCCTTCGTGGGACGAGCACGCCTGGATTTCTTCGTGGGACGAGGACCGTGGACTAAAGTGCGGTGGGGGGAGTGACACCTCCCAAGCGCACCGTCGGGTCTGCAGCAATGGGAAGGTCCTGTCGGCCTTTTTTCTGGACTAGCCAGTTTTTTTTGCAGTCCGACCAGCCCGCCCCGACGGCCCACCGATGATGCACTCTGGTCCACACGATCGTCATAAATAAAACTAACAAAAGCCTGGACCCAGCGAAATCTGCTACACCCCACTTTGGAAGCTATTCTCAAGCCCCTGCAAACATTTGCATCCACCCTCACCTTCCGTTCCCCCCACTAACAGCTCCATCGAAGGCTTCCATCCTTCAGCCTTCTAGGGGGAGGCCCTTGTAGTGCAACTGAAAACATGCTCTTTCAGTATCTTATAACATTGGATTTTATGGTTGTTTTAACCTTCGAAACGTCCATTTGTTTAACTGACTGCACATCCATGGTCACAAACCGTTTTGGTGAGTTCCTCGCTGCACGTTTCTCGCTCTCTCTGATTCGCTTCCTATTCTTGTAGCCTGTACAATATACGTTGGGTTCAGTTGCCTCCGACTTCTATACTGTCGTATTTGACACGTCTTACGTGTCATTGCTTACCGACTAGTATCCCAGGCTCCGCCCAACAGTAGTTGCTCATTCGATGTGATTGACATCACACGTATCCTCGCGGCTCTCGCCTTTTTGTAGACCATTCATCACCATTTCACTAAATAGCACCCAGCGTGCATTCATTCTACTCGGAATCATCTTCTCTACACGGTGGATCCATTCCATCCGGATTATTCCCATCGCTTCAACCTCTAGCTTGTGTCTTTATTTTTCGCGGAGTCTGTCAGCGAATTCACACGCAAAACCTGTCCAGTCTGCAGCTTTTCGTGGAATATTTACAACCTTTCGGATTTTTACATCGATCGATAGAGAAATTTTTCCGCTTGCTAACAAGCCTTCAGTCGCTTCGCAGCACCACTGTGCATAACAGTTACAGAAGAAATTCATTTTTAACTTGCGTACTCAAGCGCCCAGGAAACTTCACGATCGCCATTGCATCCCGGCCAGATCAATTCAATCACTCATACGACCTAAGCACATCCTACACGGCCTATTCAAACGCGACCGCATGACGCACAGGCCCATCACGCGTAAGTCGATCAACGTGTCCTCCGACCACAAGCGGACAAGACGGCGAAGCACACCTACCACGCACGACACCAAACTAGCCCGTGAACCGGGCTGCAGTCGCTGCAGTCGACCATAACCAATGTAACAAGGGGAGAAGTTACAAGTGCAGCTGAGTCACTTGCCCAGACAGTGGAATCGGGCCAGCATTGTGCGTTGTGTTCCGTTAATCATAGTCCGATTACTGAGGCTAACAAGCACAACAATCTGTCCGAGTCTGTTTCGTTCTGTCTTAATTGCACAACGGTTCCCATAGTAAAATGCGTAATTGCTTTGTCGAAAGATTACGACCGTCGGATTGCAGAAATAGAATTACGCCTGAATGAAAGAATTATTTCCTTAGAGGCTATTATAGCAAGGTTTGTATCTCCACCATCTCCCGTACTTACCGCCACTAAACCGAAGAAAAGAGCCAGACGTTCTCGCGAAATCACAGCGGCGAATATCTTGGGAACCCCGAACCAATCAGGCATCACGTACGAACAAAACATCCTCAGTTCCTCAGCCATTCCGCCCTTATCCGAAGCCTCGGTAAGAACCAGACTTCCGACTGACCAACAAAGTCTGAGTATCTCTATAGGCTAATCAACTTACGCAGCGACTATTGCTAGAGACACTGTAAACAAGACTTTAAGCACAGTATCTGCGACCTGTGTAAAAAACCAAGCACGAAATTCAGAGACTTGTTTCAGTCCATCCATCACGACGTCTCCCACATTACCGAACACCAGAAGGAACTACGGTGCTCTAACACTCATATGCACCAACGTTCCTGAATCCAAAGCAAATTCTCTGAGAGGTAAGCAACAGGACGATCTGAACCAGTGGAATCTCATTTGCGATCGCATGGGTGCTAGGGTCAAGCCGACTAACATCACGCGTGTGACGAGACATCCAAACTCCGTTCACTATGGTGAGCCCAGAATTCTGCGGATAACACTGGCATCCACTGACGATGTAGAGGCGGTGCTCTTATCGGCATATCACCTCCGAGGTGAAGACAGTAAGATCCGCATCTTTCCGGATGTTCCATGGAGCGAACGTCAGCGAGAAGAAAACAATTTCGACGATCGCAACACGGCCAGCTGGCGAAAAACCATTTTAGTTCATGGTGTGCCCTAGCTACCAACAGCTAAAGACGAGGAGGCTCATGCTCACGATCTGGAAGAATGGCGGTACATCCGTGAAACTCTATCTGCAGGCGACGTCATCCTTCAGTCGATCTCTAGACTGCCTGTTTCACCTCATTACAAAGGTAATGGTCCAAGGATACTGAAACTTGTGGTTCAGTCCCAGCAGATGGCGGCGAACTTAATGCGTAACTGGCATAAAATGCACAATGCACTGCCATCGGAACTACGATTTAAGGTACCATTTATTGAATCGAAGCCACCGGAGGATGTGACACCATCTGTGGCTCAATGTGATAAAATAAACGGAGCCGAAGACACTGCATCAAGATTATCAACCACTGAAAACGACGCTATTGAAGAGCGTTCTGCGTGTGCAGGAACGACGTTAGGCGGGCTGCAGGCCCGTGCAAAATGTTCATCGATAAACTGCGCAAAAAACGATCAGGTGCCGGCCTTTCATCGGCCGGCTTAAATCCAACTTCGTGTAATCCTCCACAAGCTCTTTTGGTGCTCAAGCAGCTGTCCTGTATGTACACTAACGCTCAAAGTCTACTTAACAAACTACCCGAACTGCGACTACGTCAAAGGTCCAAATCGTGTGACCTCGTCGCTATAACGGAGACGTGGTTGCGCCCGGATATCACAGACACGGAGGTCGAGCTACCAGGCATGTCCGTCGTTCGGCGCGATCGATCCAGTAAAGGGGGCGGGGTGGCTCTCTACTACCGCAGTGACCTCCAATGTGATCCCATAGAAGACGTGTACAGTAACGTGCAGGATACTCTTTGGTGTCGGCTGCGTTTAACAGGCAACGACGTCTGTCTGGTGGCGGTCGTTTATCGACCTCCATCCTCTACACCAGAGATGGACTTCAACCTCGCGTCTGCGCTGAGGCTTGTGATCAGCAGGAGATACAGCCATATTCTTATCGCTGGTGACTTCAATATCCACGCTCTGGATGCCCAAGCAACACCTACGGAACAGTTCAAAGCAGATCTACAAGACCTTGTCTCCAGTTTTCCGCTTCATGGCAATATCGACCATCCCACCAGATTCAGAGCAGCAGAAAGGCCGTCCATCCTGGACCGGATATTTGCCAACGAATAACTCACGGTCGAGAAAGTAATCATCGACGCTCCTTTGGGTTGCAGCGATCATGCAGTTTTACTCTTCGATTATATATGCTACGCAGAATACCCTGCGGATACTACACGGGAAAGCCGAGTTATCATACGATAAGATGAGCTGGCTCGACTTGCAGAGACAGCCAACTGGAACTTTCTGACAGACGAAGTGCCGACAATCGCATGGCCACATTTAGTCAACCAATTTAGCACTCTCGTCAAAGAGGCATCCGAAACTAAGGTTGTCCACTCGAAGAAGACTGTTTCATTTGTGCGAAGTAGGACACAGAAATGTATGGCAGTGAGGAACTCGGCCTGGCGTATCTATAATGAACACCCGAGCACGGAGAGCTGGACGACCTATGCAATTCAACGTAATCATTGCACTCAACTCGTTCGTGAGGATAAACTGGCATACCAGCAGCATCTGACGGAGCGCATGGTTTCGAATCATAAGCTGTTCTACCAACATGTAAACAACCTGCGCAAGGTGAAACGGGGAATCCCTCCTCTTCAAACGCCAAATGGCATGACGCTGACTACGGAGGATGCGGCGAACGCCTTGCGGCTGCAATATGCCTCGAACTTTCAATGCATTCCTTGGTCATCTGTTCCTTTGCCAGCAGCTGTTTTACAACCAAAACTTACGCACATAACTTTCACGGCGGGGATGGTAGTAAAGAGGTTGTTGTTTATGCGTAAGCACAGCTCTCCTGGAATCGACAACATTCACCCTAAGTCCCTTGCGGTACTGGGAGAAAGTTTAGCAGAGCCTCTGGCACGATTCTTCCAACGCTGCTTCGATCAGATGTATGTACCCGAGATGTGGAAATGTGGGATCCTAACCCCAATTCACAAGGGCGGTAGCCGTTCTGATCCAGCCAACTACCGTCCTGTAACCCTTCTCCCGGTCCTGTCGAAGATTATGGAAGCTATTGTTGCTGACGTATTAACAGCCTATCTAGAAGAGTCTGCCTTCCTTGCACATGAACAGCATGGTTTTCGACGGAATCGATCGTGCACCACAAATCTGCTGCTAGCAAGATCGAGTTGGACCGAATTAATTGACAGCGGTGCAGGAGTGGAAGTGGTCTACCTAAATTTCTCAAAGGCCTTCGATCGACTAGACCATGGAATGCTGATCTGCAAACTTCAGAGCTTCGGCATTGGTGATCCGCTCCTAGGATGGATCACAAGCTTTATTCTCCACCGGAGCTTAGAGGTAAAAGTGCGTGGGTCCCTGTCCCACCCAATCCAAGTCGAATGTGGTGTGCCACAAGGATCGGTACTAGGGTCACGATTGTTTTTGATGTATATTGACGATATAGCAGCCCTCAATCTTTCCAACTGCCTACTGTATGCCGACGACATCAAGGTCTGGAGAGCGATCAATACATCAGACGACTCCGCAATACTTCAAGTGGATCTGGATAAGGTGTATGCGTGGTCAGTTTAGAACCAACTCCCACTCAACACAGAAAAGTGCAGAATATTACACTTACGTTACCAATCAGCATTTTTCTATAAACTGGGTGACCATTTGCTTCACACAACTGCTGAGGAAAAGGATTTGGGAGTCTTGATTCAGTCCGACCTTGGTTGTTCCGCCCAGGCAAAGAAAGCCTCGAACGCGAGCATTCGAAATTTGGGCCTTCTCCGGAGCACATTTGGACGCTTTGATCCATCCGTTTTCCACCAACTTCTAGGTGCATACATACGGCCATACATGGAGTATGCAATACAAGTCTGGCAGCCGTGGCTGAGGAAAGACCTCTCTGATTTAGAGAAACCTCAACGACGCGCAACGAAGAACGTGAAAGGTTTAGGTCAGTTACGGTACGAAGACAGACTGAGATTGCTCGGGATATTTAGTGGTCAATATCGTCGACTACGGGGAGATTTGATTTTGGCTTATCAGATTCTGACAGACCCCAGTCATACCTGCCGCCATCTGCTGGAGCTCAGTAACAACAACACACTGAGAGGCCATCATCTGAAGCTGGCAGTGCAGTACAGCCGTTTGGAATGTCGACGGAATTTCTTTTCCGTGCGTGTTTGCCAAGCCTGGAATGCTCTCCCAGAATCTGTAGTCAGTGCACCCAACGTGATCGAGTTCAAAAATCGAGTTGATGGTGCACTCACTTCATTGCACTATCTCCCATAGTACAGTCTAATTTTGAGAGATCCAGAATGCATACTTTAAACATAATTTTCCCCCACGCAGATTTCAACAGTGGATTTATATTTATATTTTGACGCTTCAAACTCAAACACTTTGCCCCATGCGAATTCCAAGGGGCGGTGACTATTTTAACAAAATACTCCATATCTCATGATCCCCTCCGGAATTATAGTGGATTATTATTTTGACACTTCAAACTCGGTGAGTACACAAGCTTGTAGTGACTCGTTGTTAAACGATTTTATTGAGTTGGTTTCCATTGAATTTTTCATACCTATGATTTTCGCACTGATCACCCTACGGGATTTGTCAAGCTTCAGCTTTTATACCCGCATAAATGCATTGTTCCATTATTCCATTGATCTACCACGCATGAGATTGGTACTTCATACATCTAAGGAGTGTGAAAATTTACTTTCATTTGTTTGGTTTTCTCTTCATCTGTGTTTTCTCGTTTACTACTTCAGTTCGTGTGACAAAGTGCTTGACTACAGGTACATCACGTTTCGTTGTATAATAATTGTTAATTGCTTCCAATAGCAGTAACAAAACGTCTTTTACGAGATATTTTGAAATAGCTCACAAATGTGACACAATTTTGGACAAACTTCTATTGGTGTAGCGCAGTTAACGAGTTTAAGTCGTCGAGCAAATAAACACATAGCATTCTTAGTGTAATAAATTATTCTTAGTCCCCATGACTGCGGCTCCTCACAATTTCCCTTTTTATCCACCACTTTTCTGAATGAAAATATCAGTAATGATATCCGTATGGAGCTACAGGGCGGACCTGACGAAACAAGCAAGCAAAAATATCATTACTTGCTTAGAAGTAATTCTGTACTAAATTGTATGTTTTAATTTTCGTTATTGCAGGAAAAGGAGAAATAGCGCTAGGAAATGACCGTTTTAGACCATTTGTGTTTTCAGTATGTATAACTATATAACTTTAAAAATTATTTCCCAGATATAACTATCTGAGAGAAACGAGGCTCCTCCAAACGCAATTGGTATGTTGCAATTCCATGATAAATAGCCGAATAACAAAAGCAGCGTTTTATGAATAAACCATAGTGATTTAGCAGAAAAATTTAAGTAATTCTTCTCTAGGGCTTACCTTAGCTCAGACTGGATATCTATCTCATAGGTCGACGCACTGATTACGTGATAGTTGCTAATTAGTAACGGGCACACTTGTTCTCATCACTCGAAGAACCCTGGATATATTTGAGGATTAGCACTGTTTCAGAAGCTCTGCAGAAATCAATAATCCTTTCTGCGTTTTGTACGTACAGGTTAAACCTACTTGCCAAGAATCGGTGCAATAACTGTTTGGTAATTAGACATTTCATACCATCTCGCACAAGATAGCATTAATGCTTCTGATTTGGGCTCATTTACTTCATTGGAAGCCACGCGGCCACAATGTACCAAAAATATCAGGTTAATCACCATGCACCAAATACAAAGGGGTATGGGATCATGTATTAAAAGCTTCTATCGCCCTAGATGAACTGCTCCCGATAACCCTCGTTTAGCGTCCGGTCCAAAGAAGTATAATAATTAGGAATCGGATATGCGTATTAGGCGCTTCAAAATTAAAAGCCTGTCAGCAACTTAAGAACTGCGTTAACAAAGCCCGTTTAAATTAAAGTTTAATAAATTGCATAGACACTTTCAAAAAATGGATTTGGTTTTTGGAAATGCTTAAACAAATTAAATAAATATACTTCTGTATCGCGACTGGCGTCAAGGAGCAGCTAGGTAATATGTTTCCTGGGACGGCACCCATTATAGTTAGATGACCGGCGATCCCTGTCGCCGAGGTAGCGACAACATATTTAAGATAAAATACCTCATGGGTGCAACACTATTCATCATGTCGGTGTAATGAGTTTCGTCAGAAGAGGAAGCTGTAAGCCAGGTACCATCGCGAAAAGTGGCCATTTTCCTGTCTTCCTTTTGTTGATTTTCTTCCCAGCTAGTGGGATCTGCAGAACTTTTTTTCACAGAATGTCAAGGAGTATACGCAATAGAATTGGGGCGTTTGGGAATCCATCCGCAGGTGGCAGGATGACCTCCGTCTCATTCACCGAGTTTCATGTTACTCGAAGTAATCAGCGTTCACTCTGGTTCAGTAAGTACGGTTGACGCGTGATGTGTTTTCATCTATTCTTGATCACCTTAAAGCGGATGGAATTGTTAAGAATCTCCAATAGTTTCATCTATAATCTAACATGTTGGCCAGATTTGAATTAGTTATTGGTTGAAAGTGAACACAATAAGTCGTGTTACATTATCCGGGTTGCGTTCTACAGAAACGTGTTACATGGCCTAATCTCCCACCTGACTGGCAAATGGATTGATATCACATGCTCCCTGACTTACACTTGGCAACATTTAAGTGAAACTATATTTCGAATCACCTATTCGCATTCATGCAACGTGGTAATACTACATTGTTACATAGCCACAGACTTTAAATCAATGGAGTTGACCAATGGGCGCAAACATTGTATGCGATAGGTGACACTGCTCTACCGATTGGCTGCTCCTTGTTCGCTTGTTAAGCGCAGTCGAAGGAGCAAAACAATGTTGTTTTTGACGGAGATACACTAATGATATATATATATATATATATATATATATATATATCAAGGCGTTAAATTATTCACACCTGCTGTCCATATTGCTGCTGTGCCTTTGCGAAATAATTCCTCTAAATATAAAATACTAAATATTGCGATACATTTTATCGATTATCTACATTGAAACCTACGAGAACGACCTGACTATTTCCTACGTAAAGGAACTCCATCTTGCTTTGGATACATTTAGTAAACCGTGTCATACCGATGCTCTACTTAACGCGAAAATATCTAGAATACCAGGCAATCTTTCAGACATTTAACAATGATGCGAGATGATGGGAAATTGCTGAAAACAGATTGAACTTTCTTACATCATCCAAAAGAATGGTGTTTTGTAGATTTATATATTCTATCGTCGCAATGTTAAAGCTTACCTTTACAGTATATGCATGACATAACCTCGGATTCGAATGCCTAATAAGGTATACAAACTGAACAAGATTACAGTAACTTTTCTTAGCTCTACCTGTGTTGACGTTTAAAGGCACGGCGGCCTATAAATCAGTACGGATATGTCTACTATTCTCCATGCAATTTTGCCACAAACGGAATTGATAGTATATGTCTCTCATCTTCGAGCTAAACTCCGTCCGGGAATGTTAGTGTAGGTGGTGAGAATACGCCTAGCCTCATTCATAATGGACGTCTCAAAACACGAAGCATAACAGACTTGCAGGAGTAAAGCTTTACTTCAGAACGTAATTCTAAGCGACTGATAACGTAGTTGCCAACTATGTCCCCTTTCGTGAAAAGTAACAAATTACCAAGGCGACGAAAGGAAAATAAACTCAGGTTATTCAACAAGGGTATTACAAACGCGAAGATTGTACATGCAAAAAATTAACACACATATCATTGTTGCTAAGAAATTAAAGTATTGAAAAGAACCATTAACCCGTAATTCTACGTAACACTGTATAGTTAAAACAAGTTGTAATGCATTATCGAATCGCTATCTAGCTTATTCCTAACTTTTGCTTTGATGTGGAGCATATTTTCATACCTACATTTGGCAAATCTGTAGGAAGAGATAACAGACATTTTCAAACTGTGTGAAGCTGAATGTGATAAGTAAACGCATTTTAAGGCCGACTGCAGCTGAAGGAGAAGTAGTTTATTTAGATGAACATTCCATTGTCTTCAGACCCGAAGAGAGGAGTAATTTCATGAGTATTCTACCAGCCGTTACTTGTGAAATTTCTTATTTATCTCTTAAGTTTAGCTTTAAAACCTAGCGACACCTACAGTGGAACTGGCCACTATGTTGGTATTCATTATAATGCAACCGCGCTGTTGCTGGCAACATCCACCTGACAAACAGAGTATATACAGCAGATGCTAACAAATGAGTTGGCACAAACAACTATTTTTATGTTGTCCCCAATTGTGGGACACATGGCTTAGCAATACCGTTATACAACATTATATGCAGCGAGTTTTACGTGTATTTAGCGTGAAGTGTACTAAGGTATAATAATGATTACCAATTTTTAAGCACCTTATAATGTGAAGAAAAGCCGGGCTTCCTGTACTAACACACATATCACATTCTTGATGACAGATCTGTCGTTTGGGTAAAGCAAGCTGGTTAGAGTAAGCTGTCCGTGACAACTAATTGTATGTCTGCAGTTGTTCACGTTGAATGACAGCGCTTTCTGGCCGTTCATTTTAAGACCTCGAGTAAGTTTCATTGTTGTGCCTCGTGGCCCTTCATTTTATTGATGCCTCACAAGATCTTAGCATTAGTTGAGAACAATAGAAAAGTTAAACAGATATCCGTTAGTGGAAGCTAAGTGAAATCAAGACCAAGATGCCATTCGTAACAGTAATCCAACGATGACTGAAATTAGAATATATATAGAAGTTCAAAAACCTGCTTGACTGCGTTCATTGATTTCTTTGGTGGCCAAACGTTGAGGAAACAACAAATTGGGTCTAGGTGTTATAGAGTTACATTAAAAGTATTTTCCAGGCATGTCATTTCTGATTGTAGTAATGCTTTTGCAGGTTTCGTAGTGCGCACTCGCTAATGGTTTACTCTATTGGGGGTAGAAGGATCTCCCTTGGTAGAGAAGAAATCACCATTTGGAAAGGACATCTTATTTTGCCTGCACTGTTACAAAGCAGATGTCCAAAGATACACAGCTACACTCCTGGCCAGATTGATCAGCCGATCCGGTGCAAAAAGGTAAAACTCCTGCTTGTCTACATTTGGGTGAAGCTTGTGTTACTGGATTGAGCTAGCTGAATTCAATACGTAACCAATATGCAGGCTTCAATTTCGCTAAAGAAATTTCAAGTATTTGGTGCAACTCATATGCACCATATCAACTACTGAAGTAAAAAGTTTAAATGTCAAATGCACATCAATTTTTGATTGCTTTCACTTACAGCCGGCTGCATGTTTGTGAGGTGCAATTCTTGATGTTTATTAAAGAGGCCATAATCAACGTTCTAGGAAGAAGACGCGGTAAAATTGCTGTTACCCACTGAGTACCAAGGATGAGTGCATTCTCGTACTCTAGTTGACGGTCAGCTCACCAGATGACCTTGTCTCGCAGCGTCTGCTGCAAATTTAGTCAACCCATCAAATGACGCGTTTAAACACTTCCTCGGAGTAATTGATTAAACCTACTCCCTGAAGCCAACTCTAATACCATCAACCGCAATAGATTCATTTAAACTGCCGTGCACAAGCAGTAGACCGATTATATTCCTTATTGGTATAATAAGCAAAGTATTCCACTTTTTAACATTCTGCAGTTGGGTGTACTTTTCATCGGTTATTTCTCTATGTATTTACTAATACAATTAAATGAAAACTCAAACGAAAAATATCTGTTAATTAGTCGAATTAATTGGATGGAGTGTATAGCAATAAAAATCTCAGAAAAAGCATTGGCACCTATATCGGGTGCGTTTATTTTGAATTTATTTACAAAGTGACAAATTTTAAAATAAGAAAAACATACTGACAGTCAATGCAGAATGATATAGATTCATTTCTGATTAATAGCCAAAAGTGTTTGAAGTGATTAATCCCCTAGTTTTCTGAATAAGCATTTCAAGTTACGGAGAATGGGGAATGATGTGGACACTTCGTACATCCTTAGCAACTGCGTACGTGCAGCGGATGATAGGCACAAGAGAGTATCTGACACGGACTGACACGGATAATGGTCAATCAATGGTTGAGTGATCTGCGATGCCATAGTAACCTCAAAGTCCATTTCAGCTGTTTAATATATGTACGACCGTAAACACTTTTGAAGCTTAATCGACCTAAACGGTCATGGCGTTGCTTGCGCATGGAGGTTGTCAATGTTGCATATGGGTTTATCGGGTGACCGGTGTCAATGGCAATGTCAGCTCTACATCGCGGTTCCCCTTGTTCATTGACCTATGCTTCCATTGGTTAAGTGCAGTTTGGTCTTCGATTCGGCCACCAGATTCCTAGCGGTGTGCCTTACGTAGCCACTTTCGCAGCTACAGGCGAAATTGTAAAAACAATTAAACGTCTAATACCACAACATCTGTGCCTTTAATTTACACATGGGCACTGATCCTGTCCACAAACCCAACAGTTGTTACGTTACACTATATATTGTCATCATCTGCAAAATAATTTATGCCCCTGGAGTAAGAATATCTCTTTAGAATAGCCTCAGTTTCCTGTCATAACCTTTTATGGACAGTTATCAGCGTCTCACAGGCTGATGAAAAATGTTTAATTTTCTGTAAACAACCACAATGAAAGCAAATGAAAAGTTAGTCTATTTCATCTATCCTCTATAACAAAGTTGAAACCGCCAATCTGTCTCTATATTTTATTACCGTTGATGGGGAAACAAGTTCTACCACGTCTAAGTTGCAAATGTTTATTGCCGATTTATGAATGTCGCTGATCCAAATCTATAGAATATATCACTTCGGATCATGACAGTTTTTTTATGAACATCATCTTAAGCGACGGCACGAAAAGGATACTCATCTTAATGCATCTTCTGCCTCAAGAATAGCGTTTGTGAAAACGCACAAATTACCAGCTGGAGAAACAGACGGACCCGATTTGTTTAAATAATTAAGGTGAGCTTTATATTCACCTAAATTGCTTAGCTTTCCCTCAAAATCCACAATTGGACATTTACAAAAGATTAAAGCCACTTCATAAATACGTTTGTTAAAATATTTAACCATGAGCTTTGTTAAGCAGAGGCGTTAAACTTGCTTCCTTATATTAAAAACTGAATGGATTTGTTATCTGCTTTGTACAAACAATAAGGTATATTTCTCGTGATACCGAGAAACCGAGCCCACAAAGTGACGGCATATAATTACATTGCAACATGCTCAGGCATGCGAGTCTGTCAATTGTTTGGGTTTCTACAGGGTCACAACCGAGAAGTTTTTGCGAATATTTTCATTTGGGACTTTTGTCGCTTTCTGCTGCCCGTTCACGGACATTCCCATTTGGTTGTACTAGGTGCAGCTTGGTAGTGCCAAGATGGCAGCAGTTTGATGGGGGGGAGTATGAATAGGATGAAACAGTCATACGCATCAATAAAAATCAGATGAGTAGTAAATCATCATTATCATCATAATCATCATAAACGTTAGCTAGAGGTGGGGAACACCTCAGCTACTGTGCCGCAATACACAGAAAAAAGAGAAAAAAATATTTCAACTGGGGCAAGCCGGTTGAGCTGCCGGTAACGGATGGGCATCGCTCCGGCAAGCTACCAGTCGGCTACTATGCATCAAAAAAATTATTACGCAAAATTATATAAGGTTAAATAATGAGATCGTGGTTGGAGGGGAGGTTAAAAGGGATGGGGAGGGACAAAGAAACTCACAGCACGAACCCCACTGTGGTCGGCTCCTAGCCATATCAGCAAATGTGTCCAACCAAACGTGTTCATCGTCTTTCGGACCCCAACCAGGAAGCCGAGACGCTCCAACCGAGGCCAGCTCAGAAGTGAGGGCCTTCATTCCTCTGGACCAAGTCATCGCTTGACCATCCCTCCTCTTTTTCCATCTACACCCCGGCGCGCAAACAACGCACGTCGCGGGAGACGGTGGGCTGGCATGCGTAACAAGTGGCCGAGCCATCGGAGCCTGATGCGTGAAATAACGGTGCTGAGCGGTTCAGTTCCTTTTCCTGTGCCATAAACACGGCGTCGGACACGCTCGTTGCTCACGCGGTGTTCCCACCAGATGTGAGCTAAATTACGAAGGCACCGGTGGTCGAAAGTAACTAGCCTCTTCAGGTCCGCTGCTTTAAGGGACCAGGTTTCACAACCGTACAGTAGGGTCGAACGTACTGCTGCATTGCACACTCTACCCTTCAGGGCAAGAGTGATGTCGCGCCGGCGCCATAAGTGGCGAAGGTTAGCAAAAGCGCCCCGAGCTTTTGCTATATGATTCGTGATATTATCTTCAATCCCAGGGGCGTTGATAAAACTTACCAGGTAGTTGAATTTTTGAACGACTTCTAGATGATCCCCACCAAGGGTCACCGTAGGGGGCGGTCCAGACCAATCTTGGAGGAACGCTTTGCACTTCGAGGGTGCAAAGCAAAGCCCGAAGTGACGGACAGCTAGTGCTAGTCTGTCCAGTGCTGCTTGGCACGTTTGTGAGCTGTCACAGATAAGGGCAATATCGACAGCATAGTCTAAATCAATAAGTCCTTCTCCTGGGCGCAGATCCACACTTTCTAAGTCTTGTCCTGTAAACGCGATTTCCATGACTTCGTCAACAGCGAACTTGAAGAGGAAAGGTGACAGCGGGCATCCTTATCTCACGCCGCTGGAGATATTAAAGGGCGACGACAACTTGCCATAAGCCATCACCCTGCCCGAGATACGCGAATATAATGCTCGGATAATATTCACATATTTCTCAGGTACACCTTTCCTGAGTAGACAGTCCCAAAGTGCAAGTCCATCCACCGAATCGAATGCACCTTTGATATTGAGGAACACGACAACCGTGGACCGCCAATATATGTGACGGTGCTCCAACAACTGACGCAAGGTGAAAATGTGGTCAATGTAGCCACGACCTCGACGAAATCCAGCTTGCTCTTCACGAATATGGCTTTCACGTGTGCCATTCAGTCGGTGAAGGATGACGGAGTCAAGCAATTTGGAGGCGATGGAGATCAGACTGATTCCTCTATGGTTGCCGCATTCCGATCGTCAGCCTCCTTTGAGAATTGGGACTATGACGGAGCGGCTCCAATCGGATGGGACAGTTTCCTGCTCCCACAGTTTGACTAGTAACTCGTGTAAATCATCCACAAGAGCAGGTCCCCCGAATTTGAAGAGGGCTAGAGGAAGATCATCTGGTCCCGCGGCTTTATTGAACTTCAACAGTCCGATCTCACCTTTGACTTCTGAGCGAGAGGGTGGATCCAAAGGGACAGCCCAAGGAGTGGGGCGATCAGTGGCCGGCGAGAAATCTAACCAAACCGACCGATTAAATTGCCTTTTAAATTGCTCAGCCCAACGCTCTAAGGGTTTTGATAAGTTGTGGATAGGCTGCCCACTCTCGTCACGTATAGTTTCACTAACACCAGGTCTCCTGCTGCCCGTTTCCCCTATCAGACGGAGTAACTTACGATGGTTACCAAGGGCAGCGGCCATTTCCATCTCTGTTGCACGATTAGACCACCAGGATTCGCGGTCTCTCTTCAGTCTAGCACGGAGTTTTGCCCGGAGCTCTTTGCGAGTTTCATTGTGTTCACATCAAGCCGGAATATGCCGGCGAGCATCGATAAGTTCCAGAGACTGTGAAGAGACCCAATGTCCATGTTGGCGATTAGACACACCATATGAGGATTTTCCTGCTGCTAGTAAGGTCTGGTGAATATGAGACCAGTGAGCTACAATTGCATCCAGTGAGCGCTTATTCAACTCGCATGACAGCCTAATTTGATAGGCATTCAGAACAGCTGGCTTAGCCAGTTGGCTGGTGTCAATGCGCTCACAACGTCGTCGTGGACGTCCGTCAAAACGCATCCGAATGTCAGCACATACAAGTGCATGGTTGGTGTCAACACCTGTGCTCCAAATCGAGCGACAGTTCTGGACGCAGACTCTCCAGCGGTAACTTATCGCAATGTGATCGATTTGCGTCCATAGCTGGTTCGAGGCCGGTGGGCGTCAAGTCACCCTACGGCGGGTACTGTGTCTGAAATTAGTGCTCGCAAGAAATAAGCGAGCATCCTCACACAAATCAAGTAACCGCTCACCGTTATCATTAAGGGGGCCTATACCATGTTGGCCGCACAGATGCAGCTCATCTGTGGATAATTTTCCAACTTGAGCGTTCAGATCCCCGGCCAGCACTACAGTGTCCGAGCTTCCTCTGTGGCTAAGGATCTCGTTCAGTTGACGATAAAGATCGTCTTTTACCGAGTCATCGCTACAGTTTGTCGGTACATAGGCAGCGATAACGAATAGACACCTGTTAGTCCCACGTGACTTCGAAGCTTTGCACGAGCCAGCCAATCCGACCGCACACATCCGGCTACTGATTGGAATCCAATCAACCAGAGTAGCTTCAGCCTACAGACTCAGGGCAATACCAACACCGGCTTGGCCGGTGCTCGACGCTGCATCGTCACCGGATAGGCGCAATGAGAAAGTGCTGCTAGTGTCACCTGAAGTGGATGGTAGAGTGAGCACAGAGCTCGAGTCTTGCAAGCGGGTTTCCGACAAACAGCAGATATCGATCGATAGGGTCTCTAATGTTCGAGCAAGTGCTGCCTGTTGACCGATCTGAAGCAATGTGCAAACATTGAGGCATGCCAATCTGAAGGAGGATCGAGGGCTCCAAATGGAAGCCGATGAACTGTAATGGGCCGCTTGATTGGACATGGGCTTGTCGATAGGGCAGGAATGACGCTCCCCGTTCACATGTGAGTTGAAACTAAAAGACAAGCGACTATTGTAGCAAGGTGGGGGAGGGCCGAGAATTGGGGGTTGAAAACAGGGGGGATAAAAGTGAAGCTGGAACGGGACGATAAGGGTGAAAAAGCGCAAGAGAGGAATAAGAAGACGGGAAGGCTTGAGCAGTAGCATCCAAACCCCTATCTACCTTGCCCGATGCAGCAGATAGGGCACCGTTGATTATCCTCTGCGGTGGCCAGAGAATCAGAAATTTGTTTGAAGTGTGATTCATGGTATTTCGTGGGCAGGATACTGACAGCTTGCCCAGGCCTACATAGGTGAACGATTAGGGTTCTCAACCAAAGCCTTTGGTTCAAAACCTGACCGCAAGGCAGCAGGTTTAGTATTGGGCTACAAGGAGTCCGTTTTAAGGAATAAGGAGCCACCCTTATTCCAACCCCCAACCTGGAGGACCAGGAGGCTGAGTTTGTCTGGCCTCTAACCACTGACCAATCTGGTATGAGTGGCTCTGAAGGTGCAAAAAATGCACCACTCAGTATCGCTCCATGGATCACAGAGGCACACAAACCATCGCACCACGGTAAGGTCCAGCCTCATTGCGATAGAGATGAGTAGTACACAATCTTAGTTAATAGACTGGAGCTATTTGTGAGTAGCAAGTCAGGGAATTTCAAAAATAAGGAAAACCATTAAGTGTCTATCATATATCCTTTAACTGGTGTTTTTAACTCAGTTCATCTTACTTTTTAAATAACAATACATATTGCATACAATACACTTCCTTTCATGGTTCCGTTGAAAATGACCATACGAAAACGGTAGTCTGACGTTTGAAGTCTTGTAGGTTGGTCTGCTATTTGGCGAACCCTCTCCAAAACATAATACAGATGTATCCATAAATAGTCCTTTACCAAATCTTACGTGTAAACTGATATTCTTCCCCTGAAATATCTGTTTTAGCAAGGATAAATGTAATGAATACGTAACTAAATTCTTAGTTTAAAACTGCCAACAATTGTCACAATTTAGCAGCGTTATTTATATATAACTACGTACACTGTGGATATATCGACAGTGTGAATCATAATGCATACACTTGGTTTTATCAGTCATCTTGTGAATTGGAGAAAAGCTCGCAGCTTGTTTCGAATAGTTCCCTATGGTATTTTTGGAAATGCCGTTAGTCAAATGTAAAAAGATGGAAACAATGTAAGTGCAGCAATTAGTTCATGCAGAGTAATACAACCATCCGTGCAACCATCTACAGGGACCTGATTTTATGCGGGTTACACCCTCGAGAATTTGGATCCGCAATTCCACGCTGAATCTGACAATGCAATTATGCAGCACGAAAACAAATGAACCGCTATCAATTAGCTCAATTTTTCAGGGCGGCGGTTGCATGTTGCACGCTACGGCCATCCAGTTAATCACCCTATCAGCCCTTTAATTATTGCACTTTTATTACCTGCCAGTAGGCCTGAAGTACTTACATTTAAATGCTTTTATTAGTTGCCTTAGAAGTACATCCTATTTTTACCCATGAAAATTCAACTTTTTAAATTTCCGCGATAAAAGGGATTTACATTCAGACTGCCTGGCGATGATCGTGACCAGTTGTAGCCAAGAACTTGATTTAGTATGTTTGCTTGTGCTCCGATCTAAGTGATTTCCGTTGGGAACCGGCAGGCTGCTCAATGGAAGTATTGGTTACAAAATATTAATAACGCAAGCTTACTTATTGATGATGACGAATTTGAAACAGGACATTTAGGACAGATGAGTGCTCGATTGTTGTGTTACAACAATTTCCGATGCACGACTCATCGAATGTGCTACAGCCAATATGGAATAAACAGCATATTTTTCCTCAGATCGTCAACACCTTTAACACAACCACTCTTCAGGTGAATTTATATCGGTCACTAGCAGAACCAAGCCGGAGTTAGTGTTCTGTCCGACTGTATAACACTGTCCGACTCCTTAGCAGATGCAAAATGTAAGTCACCACGTTTTCTCCAAACTCCATATACTTTGGTCTGCTTACCGTTCTTAGAATGGAAAACCTAAGCCGTTTGACCCATCAGAGAAATGTACCATCTACAGAGCGTTTAATTACAGCTTTTTAAACAGGCCCACAAAAAGATTATGTGCCCTAAACTCTAGTAGTTTTAAGTAGGAGGAGCTGCTGTTAGCTACGTAAATGGCTAGTGTATTTTGCATTGTTTCTTAAAGTTATTTACCGCATAATTTAGTTAAACTCGATGCTCTTCGTACTTAGCTAATGATCGTAACGCAAGGAGGATTCCATTTGTTTCAAATCGTAAACAGCCTTGCTGATTTTACGCAAATTTACTTAAAGCGGTACTACTTGGATCTCATACTTTCAACCGCAACCATGCATATGACTTATGAGGAAATATATTTGAATTTTATTTTATGACTACATAAAGAACATTTTAACGCAACTCTTGCTAGACGAAGTAATTGCCGCTGTACGAGGAATTGTGCTGTAATTGAATTTCCTAGATGGTGTCCAGTATGGTTCTGGGTTTAAGCATTAATTCAAAGCATATTAATCAATTTAAGCATGAAGAACGGTATGCATTCCACTTATATTCTGTCCATCGCCCATAAGAAACAACTGAATGCTTCTTTGACTTCTTGCCTAAGGTGCATTGTATGATCTCACAGATCGTGGGTAGAACATTGTATAACTGATAAATTAGCGATACCTTAAAGTGACAGCCTAAATATTCGGTTACGTTCATTGCTTTCTCTTGACTAAACATTTTGTGAAATATACATAGCTTTGATAAATATATTATGGTAGTGTATAAGTTATTACCTCGGATGAGCTCATTATATTTGCTTCCAATTTTACATAATTAATAAGTCGATTGATTATTCAGTATTTTCGCCGTTGTTTTCACCAGGTGTCTAGATACTACTGTGGCAGAACAACATGAATTACTTACTTGGGCCACAGGTAGCATTGATTTCTCACAGGTATTCGTTGAATATCTGCATTTTTTATTTAGGTCATGCCAAACTAATGGAAAACATTTATACACTTTCAAAGATACAAGTTCGAACGTACAACTATCACCATTTGTGTAATACAAGGAAATGTCTTTTGGCTGCTACCGTCCTCAAATTAAATTGACAATTTCTGCGGCGTTGTCAACTTCGGTACAAAATACTTGTTTGTCGATGACATTGAAATCGTATACACTTTCTTTCCAAAGGCTCCAATAATGTTGTCAGCATGATTCAACGCAAACTCTATGATCTTGAAACTAGGTGCTCGATGTGGAAAATGCATTTTTCTACTGACAAATGTTGTACACTATCCCACAAATGCGAGTAGACTAATAGTGGCTCTACTCATGGTGACAAACAAGTTATAGATCTAGGATCATGATATTCATGATCGCTTGGTTTCCGTGAACACATAGAATGTTCTACCGTGAGAGTAAGAAGGCAAATTGTTCGGTATTTAGGACTTTTTCCTACATGAATTAATAATTATTTTTGCAAGTCAGTTGTTCGGCTCACATTGAAATATTGCTAAAGTTAATAGAAGCTTCAAGCGCGCGACCGCATTACCCTGGAAAAGTAGAGAGAACACTCACAAAACGCCTCATAGGGGCTTCTTCATAACTGAACTAGTCTGAACGATGTGATAATCCCAGGCTTGATCCGCTCTGGCTAGGGCGGACAAAGCGTAACGTAGTTATGTTTTTTGGCATATTTTACAGATGTATACGTGGTTCCAACCTCCACATGACATTAAGGCAATCAGCAGTTTACAGCACACGAAAAAGAACTCAGTGGCGGAACGCAATTCCAGGTCTGACTACTTGTTCCTTATTTGGTATGCCAGTGTGCGGATTAAGTTACCACCCAGAATACCCACTTGCACTGTCGAACATGAATTTTGAAAGAAACGACATCAACAACCACTTGTCAGTAAAGAACGTGATCAAACTGTTTGATTGTTCTAGTACAACAAGCCAAGTGCACGAGCAGGTTCTAGGTTTCATCTGACCCAGTGAACGTCTCACCAACAGAATATCTCCCTGTGATTTAACTGATTCATTTGTGAGAGAGCGGTTATAAGCGGTTTATTATGCTTTCATTAACCTTTCAATCGTCATTATTTGCTTCGATATTCAAATTTCCTCATCCAGCTTTTATCAATGCTCTACCTAGTATGCACTTACCCTATCCTGCCGATATCGGCGGGTCTCACATCAGCAAGAATCAATGTTTTTTTAGTTATTTTGCATATACTGCGCTTCGAAAATTCAGAAACCCTGGATCATTTACTGTTGGGAACCACATCATTGGCTCCCACATAAACCAACAACTGACAATGGTACACACAATAAAAAATTTACACAGCTGACACACTTCAAACATGAAGTTTGGGCAAGCACCTTATAATGGTCCTGATAGAAAGAGTTGAACAATAACTTCAATATACTTGTGGACTGTGAAAGTGGATTAACCCATATAGAAATTGATGTGTGACAAAGGAGACTTCAACCGTGACGGTCCAGGATCTAATAATTCTACTTAATGTAAACACACAATTTATGCAGCAAACACCTTTCATGTCTATAACTTCCACATTTCACACTTGCGGAAATTCTAAACGTAATAAAGTTTGCATTTCATCTCACCCTATTTATATTCCTTCCAGTGTTTGATAGATATGTTTGCAAATTACGCTATCCCTCACAATAACTGAACAAAAATTGCCAACATGTATAACAGAATTTTCAAGAATTTTCGGCAATTATGAGCCGATGAATTACCGAGGACAATTAATATTATGTATACCTAATGTCCAACATTTTCAATTTGGGTTATTTTAGTTCCTGTATCGTTTTGAAGAAAATGCACAGACCTTAAATTAGGTACCATCAAATCCATGAAATATCATGAAAGACTCCTCTGTGAACCCAGCAATTTCTCTTATAGCCTTACTGCATATTTTAGCAATTGCAGTACTTCAAAAATCATGCTTCCTCACCCGAAATCAGGTGCAGTTTTCACAATACATCAACAAAGAATCTTAGTGCATGACCAGATTAATTAATTTCGTAAACTAATTGGTATGCCTAACCTATGAAGAAAAACAGAAATCAAGGAGGAATTATTTGTGACGAGTACAATAGAAGAAGCTTGCCATTTCTGGTCTGATGATTACGGTAAAAATTACAAAAGCGGTACAAAGCGTCCATGAAAGCACGCGCAACATACTTGACTGAACAATGTGTTGAGTATTCTGGCCTTGAGTCTCTGCGGATTATGACACCCTACATTGTCTGTTGTGTAGTTGTGCCATCAGCTGATGACCATGGGATACATCATATTGTGTCTTTAATTGTATCGATAAGGCTTTTAAAGGCTAGACTGGGGCACTAATAACAAGCGCTGGAAGAGCATTGCGGGGCTGTGGCACTCGGATGGAGAAAAGGATTTGTCGACATTCCGGTCAGCTGTAATGCGTGGCCAGAGTAAAATAATAACGCCTCACAAATATGTTTTGGCTGAGCTTCATAAGATGGTGGCAAGTAACTGAATAAAATACAGAAATAAATGGTATATTTCACGACAATGCGAAAAGCGGAGGGGCCTTTGATTCGGCCATTGCCTTTTTCGCAGAAACATTTTTACATTATCTACTGTATATATCTAAACGTTGCACGATTAGGTTGACAGATCTTTTGTTCAAACAATATCCAATGTCACTGAGGCTCTTTACCTCATTCAACAGGGAAAATACGCGCCAGATATTGCGTGCGAACCGCGATTTATTGTCTTTGGATACGAAATGTTACATCAACTGAAGCGAAATTTGAAGAAACATCTTCAAACAGGGTAACAGAAAGTTTGCAAAAGTGTTTCACAATCACATTAAAGATGCACGAGCCAAGGAGAGTTTTGAAATGAAATGAAATGGGCTGTGTTCCAGTTATTTTGTGTGCTTTTCGTAATATAGTCATATACTATCTATACAGTTCGTACAAGTTTTGTCCAAGGACAATGATGCCCCCAACATTTTAATCGCGTTTACGATGTTTAACTGCTTACCAATCGAAATTTCAAAGTGACTCAATCTACTGCATGTTCTGATATCTCTTGGAATTCTGTTTCAAATCACGGAGTAGTGGACTAGGGGAAACGTTGCCTGATTCTCGCAGTAAATTTTGAAATGATAACCTTTATCTCTTTGTTAAGGATTGGGTTCCTGCTACTTAAATACCTGTGAACGATATCATCAGAAATATGAATGTGATGGCTTATGATTCCAAGACGAAAAACAAATTCAGCTCCATTCCTCTAATCCGGACTGGGGTAAACCCAAGCATATCACAACCTTTATCTTTGGAGAATAGCAACATAGCATTTTAATGAGGCATCGCTGGACCCACTCAAGAGCTAATGCATTAGTTTTGCGCGAATTCGATTTGCTTACTGAAAAATATTACGCGCAAATTAATACATATGTTTTGTAAAGCGAGAAGACAGTTTCCGTTAGCAAAACGTCGGTATATTCCCCGATGATCTTCACCGCTTGCGAAACTAGTTTGTCACAATTTTCAGAAACCTTAGGTCATCTTGAATGATAAGTACGGTTGCCTGAGTATTTGCATATACCTGTGAGCATAGAACTTTAATGCCATAAGAATAAGAAAGGAAACACTAAGTCTTATGTTCTGGAAGGCATAGTTAACACCTATATGAAAAAGCAGTAGACTAATAACACTTCGTTTAACCACTCCATTATTGACTGCTTTTGATTTGGAGAAATGTTCACCGATACTTACCCGTGCTGTCTACTAATTATACATCAAAACACTCAGGAAAACTTCAGCTTTCCAATGCCCATAGCCATCAATTTTTGAATAGTATTTTAAGAGGCACTTTATGGAAAGTATTTTGTATATCTAGGAAAACGATCACAACAAATTTTTCCATTGTCCCTCGCAGCCGTTGTGTGGTTTAAGAAGTCTGTCTGGCATGTTGCGGATCGACCTCGCATAAAACAATATCTGAATTGTTGATGAGGTTCGCCTTATTCAGGAAGACAAGTAAGATATCCTCCACTATTCTCTCCATTATTCTAGATATCGTGTGTGTAATGGAAGAGACACACGATTATTGTCTCCTGAGTGGCCTCCTTTTTGTTTCGCGAGATAACGACGGAAATATTCCATTGTGTAGTATTTACTCCATTGGTAAAATTTTGTGTAAAGGTGTTAAGCAAAAGCAGACTTAAGTCACTACCACTGCCTTTTATCAAATAAGGTGGGATTCCATCAGGATCTGTGCAAAGTGTGGCATATATGCGAGAGACCTGAGCAGTGATGTTAGTTATAGTGAATTCCACTGCGCATGGAATTCAAGGTTGTGCGTCAGGATAGTGCTGGTGTACCTGATGATGCATTAACCATTGGCTCGATAAAATAAGCGATGAAAGCTTCACAAATATCATTTGATGCATCAAAGTATGTTCCATCAGGTGTGGTGATATAACCGCAATGGTTGCTGCGATGCAAACCCGGGCACTGAATATTCGAAATGGTTCCATTGTTTTGAAAGGACTGTACGGAAGTTTATATCCCCCAAAAAGGAGAGTTCTGTCATTTTCATGCCCCAGTTCTTCCATGATTTTGACTGCTGTAATAGCGGCGCAAAGTCAACAGGTAACCTGAATTTCTGCCAAATCTAGTCAAGCTTGCTTATTGCCTTGAATAATTTGCGATTGCATTTATGTTTAGTTTAGAGAGCACATTTTTACTGCACCGCTGAATCGATACACAAGCTAATTAGACTATCAAAGAGATCCGTTGCTTGTTGAGAACATGAAGAGAGAAGGAAGTTATCCCAATTCATCGTACCAACCAGGTCCTTTTAACGAGTTTTAGTTGACAGAAGCGAACAAAAGCTAATGTAAGGAAATACGGTTGTAAAGAGATTCCTTTTCGGTAACTCATTCCAGGAAATACATTTACAAGGATAACTTAGATACACATAAGCTGATGAAAGCTTAAAGGAAAGTAGGAGAGAGTCTGGTTTTATTCTAAAGGAAGTTACATTGATCGGGCCAATTGGTAAAGTCTGTTTTATCGATGAAAACTGCATTTATTTGAACCCTCTTGATATAGATTCCTGACCACTTTGCGAAGCAAATTGTATCAGCTGAGAATGTCTTAGGCAGCATCTAACCGTACCAGGATCGCTCCCTGAAAATTCAAAAGTACGGTAATACCTCTCGCAGATATGCTCAATGAAAGCATGCGGTTCAGTGTGTTTTCAACTCTGCTAAGTTAAGAGATGTGTTGCTGCCAGCCATCCAGTTGGACTCAAGAGATAGGAGTTTGGGATTTCGAAGAAGCAAGTCCTATGGACTATATTTTCGACGGCAGATTGAAAGCAGCTAAGAAAATCTTATTTACAAACGGAAGACTAGCGGCGCATCCAAATGCAAGCATCAAAGTTCTAGATCCCTTCGGCTGCATTTTGGCGTGCTATTTATACATCTCATAGGCAGTTGTTGATGATGAACTGATATCGTAAACCGCAGTGGTTCCTAGAGGTCATTCAGCTCTGGGTTCTAGAATGCTTCCGCAGCAGTTTTTCTCAGGTGAATTGCGCAGCCTCCATCTCATCGGATATGTCGATTTCTCTTAAGCTTGTTGTAGCCGAAAATAGTTAGCTTATTTTCCGACGTGTCATCATGGCACCAAGATTCGTTTATAATTTTGCTGATAGTATTATTTACCAAAACGAATAATCTTATTGTATCGATCTTAGAATGAGGAGAAGGAAGGTAAATCACCAACTTTGAGGTAGTTGTGATTTATGCGGAAGATTGCTGAGGCTGTATTATAAACAATAAGATTTCAAGACATGTGTCTGGGTCCCGGCTAAGAATCGGTGAAACATAGCGCTTATTGCTAGCGTTGGAAAATGATTTGCAGGTGGCCACATCAGAGGGTGTTGTGAATGATTATAGCACTGCAGAAAATATTTAACGGAAAATAGCCCTTTGTTTGTGTGAAAACTAACGGGTGAGAGAGGCAAACATAGAGCTTCTTACAAGTTCATGTTGAAATGGTGGTTTGTGGGGCTGTATTATCTGCAACATGTCACTGAGGAACTGAAAGGATTTGGTGGGCAGCTATCATTTCCATCGTCCTGTGCAACAGGCTTAAGTGCGTTTGTTACAAAGTCGTTCAATATAAGCGGTGGGGAACTGCGGTGTAAATTCATGCGCCACCAGCATCACGTTCCGCGTGTTTCATTAGTGGGAACGGGTACTGGTAATATCCAGATACACCGTGTGTAAGATGCAAAGGTTTTGGTACGTCTGCTATAATTTTTTGACCAATGGTAGAATGCCTATTCATGCAAAATGATGATACAGAATCGTCCAATGACGCTTGTGACAAATCTAGGACAACCGTCGTTTTACTGTCGGGAAGTTGTTCTGTTTCATCGATATCCTTCACGAGCTTAGATACTAGCCAGCGTGGCATTTAGGCGTGATAGCCATTTCCCTTGCGTCTGGGATTTAGTGAGTAATGCAACTGTTATTGGCTAATACACCTTGTCACCTCGCGTAGTAAACGGCATTAGAAAAGCATGTGTGAGAAACGAACAAATTTTCCGAAAGCTAGAGACATCAAAATAATTAGCTTAGTGACTTATAATCATTTTGGGCATGGTCGGATTATAATGCTTTGCAGTGAAACTGCTGTCTTGCTGTAAGCACATTTGGACCTGAAGTTTATTTTGCCTCTAAAGTGCCAGAATTTGGCAAGCATTGTAATAAATTGTTCCGCATATTTATGAGAACCAATGTAAATTTCAAAAAAAATTTCATTGTTCCTCGCATCATCATTATCTGCAGCAAGCGGAGTAGTAATCTTTAAGTTATTGTGCCAACTAACTGGAACACCATCAACATGCGGGGTGCCAGGTGGCTGGCTGGTATTTTAGTTTGTTTCTGTCTGTCGCCTCCTTGAATCTTATTGTGGCGGAGTATTTTATTTACAATCTTCAAAACTTAGAAAGCCTATTAAGCATAATGAGGTTGAAGTTTTTTAGGAATTGTTTAACACTTAGTTAATTTTCAAACTGTAAAAATATGGGACTCGCCTAATGTACTACGTATGTGCACAGTCTGGTTTAACTGGAGAAATAGCATTGCATACCGTATCTAGTAAGAAGCAAGTGCTGAACAGCTTTTAATGTTAGCGTGTCTGGCATATAAAAACTACGATATTAGACTTTATAGATATATATAATAGGTATTTTAATCTGGATAAATTTCATTCCACTTTATTTGGTTTGCTCTGCTCAGCTGAATAAGCTTCTATTAACTGGCCGAGTTGCTTACGCTAATTGCGCTTATCTTTGGGAATTTTGTTGCGTTTGTAGCATTTTTAAGTAACTTGTGGACATTTTTCCTTATCGCGGATTCATTGCTAACCAACTTACTTCATATGGTAATTTAGCGAAGGGTTATGCTGCCGTATCTGTATGCATTATTGGATTTATTTTATTTCATCTTGTCGTTTCAAGTGAAAGGCAGTTGCCTGATATTCCCGGTGTGGCTGCGCTTGATGTGTATGTTGACCAGGTGCTTACCTGTCTATTACCCACTACCTCGTCCATACTTGTTCTAAGAGACAATTGGTAGTTGCTGGTGGGGAAGGGGTGCCCGGTCCTTGTGTTCATGCTTGGATCGAAGAGCGGTTCCATGCACTCACTGTGGCGCGGACAACGGTCCAGCCCCCGCCTTGTGTGCGCTTGATTCCCAAATACAGCATGCTTGTGTTTGCTGTGAAGGAGTGTGGGCCAGCTCCGTTGATGAAACGCGGCTCCCATCCACATGCCTCCCGGTCTTATTACTTCGGGTTCGCAGTGGATATGGGGTGTGTGGATGGAGTTGTGGGTGCTGCAGCGTATGCCAATCATGTTTCTTCTGTTGTCGCAGGCCTCCTGTGGCTGCCCACAGTGACAGTCAAATTCGAAACCGGATGGCGCCTACCATATATTTATTTATTTATTTATGACCTGATTACAAGCAAGTTGCCATCTAAACCATGGCGAAGAAACAGGTTAAAATATTTAAAACAGTAGAGTAAAAATACGACTTTTGTTGGCCTTACACATTTCGTGTCCGTCGTGGATTCATTTATCTTACATTAGATAATAACTAAAAGATCACACCTTTAAATACCAATATCGTCCCTGATATCTGTTGCGATCCATCACTTCTAGCGTTTCCAACCACTGGCAGCCCGAGTCGTGTGGCCGCCATCATGAAAGGTGGACAAATCCGACGGACAGTAACTTTGAGTCTGCGTTCTTCAAGCTCCTTCTCCACGTCATTTTATGTCCACCGCGGTAATCTTTTCCAGTCGTTGCCGAGGAGCATAAATAACATTTTACGGTGAAGGTGATAGGTTGTATTGCGCAATAAGTGACCGAACTAATGTGTGTGGTTCGGAGATTTCCGGTAAAAAGGCAAGGGCTATTTATTCTAAACACTTGCCCTCAGACTTCTGTGTTGCTCAATTGATGCTGCCGCCAAAGCAATTCTATGCATACAAAGATCACCATATTCTAACCATCGCTTTATGTCTTCCGAGCAAGTAGGTCGTCTCACAGCCTTACAAGACAACCGCACAGAAAGTGGCAGGTTATAACCTGCGGTTCAGTTTTACCTTGACATCGCAAAAATGCCATAAATGTCTCAGGCTAATCATCATCATCATCATCATTACACGTTAGCTGGAGGTGGAAAACACCTCAGCCATTGTGCCGCAATACAAAAAGCAAGAAAAGAAAAAAACAAACGAACAGTGGCACGCCCGCTGAGTCCCCAGTAACGGATGGACATCGTTCCGGAGAGCTAACAGCTGGCTGCCGCAAAAGAAAGTCATATTATGCCTAACGATTGAGATCGTGATTGGAGGGGGATGCTAAACAGGAGGGGGATGGACAAAGGAACTCACAACACAAACGCCATTGGGGCCGGCTCCTAGCCATATCAGCAAGTGTGTCCAGCCAAACGTGTTCACCGTCCTTAGGACCCCAGCCAGGCAGTCGGGATGCACCAACCGACGCCAACTTCGAAGTGAGGGTTTTCATTTCTCTCGACCAAGTCATCACTTGGCCTCCCCTCCTCCTCTTCCAACCGCACCCACAACGCGCAAACAATGCACGTCGTGGGAGTCGGTGTGCTGGCAAGCGCAACACGTGGCCCAGCCATCGGAGCCTGGTGCGTGATATAATCGTGCTGAGCGGTTCACTCGCTCTTCCTGCACCAAATACGCGACGCCGAACACGCTCATTGCTCACGCGGTGTTCCCACCAAACATGAGCTAAGCTGCGAAGGCAGCGATGATCGAACGTGACGAGTCTCTTCATGTCTGTCGACCTGATGGGCCAGGTTTCACAGCCATATAGGAGAGTTGAACGGACGGCTGCGTTGTAAACTCTGCCCTTGAGGGCGAGAGTAATGTCGCGTCTGCGCCACAGGTGGCGGAGATTGGCAAAAGCACCTCTAGCTTTTGCTATACGGTTCGTAACCTCATCTTCAATCCCACGGGTGCTAATATAGCTGCCCAGGTACTTGAATTCCTGAACGACTTCTAGCAGATCACCAGCAAGCGTTAGCGCAGGGTTGGGTCCCTGCCAATCTTGGAGAAGTACTTTGCATTTTGATGGAGCAAAGCATAGCCCAAAACGACTGACAGCCAATGCTAATCGGTTCAGTGCAGTTTGGCATGTTTGGGAGCTGTCACAGATTAGGGCAATATCGTCTGCATACTCCAAGTCAAGAAGTCGCTCACCAGGGAGTAGCTCCACACCTTCTAGGTCGTGTCCAGCGAACGCTGTTTCCATGACTTCATCAATAGCGAAGTTGAAGAGGAAAGGTGACAGCGGGCATCCTTGTCTCACACCGCTGATGATACTGAAGGGTGGCGAGAGTTTGCCATAAACCCTCACCCTGCCCGAACTATGTGCGTACAGCGCTTTGATAATGTTTACATATTTATCAGGCACACCTTTCCTCAACAGACAGTCCCAAAGGGCACATCGATCGACTGAGTCGAAGGCACCTTTTATGTCAAGAAACACGACAACGGTGGGTCGCCAATAAACATGGCGGTGCTCCAACACTTGACGCAATGTGAAGATGTGGTCAATGCAGCCCCGACCTCGACGAAATCCGGCTTGCTCTTCACGAATTTGGCTTTCACGAGTGCCAGTCAGTCTGTGGAGAATGAGAGAGGCAAGCAATTTAGAGGCAATCGAAATCAGACTGATCCCTCTATGATTGCCACATTCCAAACGGGAGCCTCCCTTGAAAATTGGGACAATGACGGAGCGGTTCCAGTCTGTCGGGACTGTCTCCTGCTCCCAAAGTTTTACTAGCAACTCGTGTAGATCATCTATTAGAGCAGGTCCACCGAACTTGAAGAGGGCTGGAGGAATAGTATCTGCTCCTGCGGCCTTATGCAATTTCAACAGCCTGATCTCACGTTCGACTTCTGCGCGTGAGGGCGGATCCAAGGAGACGGCCCAAGGAGAAGGGCGCTCAATGCCCGAAGAAAGTGATAACTCAGGTTGGTTAAATTGCATAGCAAAGTGTTCAGCCCAACGCTCCAAACGCTTTGACAAGCTGTGGATCGGATGCCCACTCTCGTCGCGTATAGTCTCGCTAACACCAGGTCTCCTGCTGCCTGTTGCCCGTATCAGACGGTATAACTTACGATGATTACCAATGGCAGCGGCTGTTTCCATCTCAGAGGCACGATGAGACCACCAGGTTTCGCGGTCCTTCTTTAGACTAGCACGTAGTTTCGCCCTGAGATTTTTGCGAGATTCAGTGTATTCGCTTCCAGCCGGAATACGTCGGCGAGCATCCATAAGTTCCAGAGACTGTGTAGAGACCCAATGTTCGGATTTGCAATTTGTTTTGCCACATGAAGACATGCCTGCTAATAGCAACACTTGACGAGTGTGCGACCAGTGATCTTCAACGGTGTTTAGTGGGCGCTTACTCAGCCCAGATGTCAGCGCATCTTGGTACACATTCAGAACATCTGACTTCGCCAGCTGGCTAGTGTCAATCCGTTCACATCGACGTCGCGGACGTCCACCGAAACGCACCAGGAGGTCGGCACATACAAGTGCGTGGTCAGAGTCCACGCTCGTGCTCCAAATCGCACGACAGTTTTGGACACAGCCTCTCCAGCGGTAACTGATCGCGATATGATCGATTTGCGTCCATGACTGGCCCGAGGCTGGTGGCCGCCAAGTCACACTTCTGCGGGTGCTGTGTCGAAAATTAGTGCTCGCGAGAAACAGGCGAGCATCTTCACACAGCTGGAGCAATCGCTCACCATTATCATTACGGGAGCCTACACCATGTTGGCCGCCCAGATGAAGCTCATCAGAGGACAATTTTCCGACTTGGGCGTTTAGATCGCCAGCCAACACCACAGTATCCGTGCTTCTTCTGTAACGAAGGAGCTCGTGAAGTTGCTGATAGAAATCATCTTTTACCGAATCAGTGCTACAGTTTGTAGGGGCGTAGGCCGCAATGACAAACAGGCACCGTTTGTCCTCGCGCGACTTCGAAGCACGGAACGAACCAGCTAATCTAACGGCGCACATCCTACTGTTTACTGGGATCCAATCAAGCAGGGCAGCTTCAGCCCGGGGACTCAAAACAATGCCGACGCCAGCTTGACCGGCATTTGAAGCTGCATCATCGCCAGATAGGCGCAATGAGAATGTGCCGCCAGTGTCGCATGTGGGGGATCTCAGGGTAAGCACGGAGCTCGAATCTTGCAGGCGGGTTTCTGATAAACAGCAAATATCGATCGATAGGGTCTCTAGTGTGCGGGCAAGTGCTGCCTGTTGGCCAATCTGCAGCAAAGTGCGCACGTTGAGGCATGCCAATCTTAGCGAGACACGAGGACTCCAAAGGGAAACGGATGAACTAACGTTGTCCGCTTGGTTGAACATGGACTTATCGACTGGATTGGAGCGAGGCCCTGCGATTGTGTGTGATTTGAAATTAGAAGACAAGCGACTATTGAAGTAAGCTGGGGGAGGGCCGAGAATTGGGGATTGAAAATGGGGGGGATATAAGTAAAGTTGGAGCGGGACAATAAGGATGCAGAAGCGCAAGAAGGGGTATAAGAAGACGGGAAGGCCTGAGCAGTAGCATCCAAACCCCTATCCACCCTGCTCGATGCAGCAGATAGGGCGCCGTTTATTATCCTCTGCGACGGCCAGAGCATCAAGAAACTGTTGTAGGAAAGGTTCATTGTATTGCGTGGGCAGAATACTGTCAGGTTGCCCAGGCCTAGACAGGAGAACGATTAGGGTTCTCCTCAGGCTAATGAACGCAAGGTGGGCCTCTGCGGTCCGTTATAACACCTCATCTCTAACACCGCCGCCATTTGCGATGCAACTCAGTAGATAGGGGAAGCTTAATAATTATTCCAGGATGTCAACAGCTATGGTGAGGGAAGGCACAGGAATCTGCTGTTGCTAGAGTAGTATTTCCTATTTACCTGAGGTGAAATACAAGATATAGTTAGACGCCTCCAGCGCTAAGAAGTTCAAACAACTCTGGACCGGCTTGTGGATCGTCCTTGAACAAAGCGATATCACCGGCGGTGTCCAAGTAAGCGACTCTGTCATCCGAAAGAGGCTAAACACCGAGTTTTGAGAGCCTTCCAATGCTCGCCGGATGACGTTTTCACTGGCAAAGTGAAGATGAAAGGTAAACTCAAACAACGTTGGCAACCACAATTGGTGACAGAAAATGAAGTGAGAAATGTGTCGAATGGTGCAAACTTTGAGAACGACTCAAATAAGGTAGGTAGACTATTAAAACTTTTCAATATTGAGGTGAGTATGTCAACAGTTAAGGCAAGAAACGTGTCTGCAGCTTCCATATTGTAGTATGGCACTTCTGGTTGCCTCCCTCCGGACAGGCATATGTCCGAAGGAATTTCTCAAAGTGCCTATCCTCTTACGAGTATTTTCTTTACTAATGCTTCCAGCTACAGTGCAGGGTAACTTGGTAACTGGTTTGGTCATTTGAAACAATATAGACAAAATGCTATGGAAAACTTTTTTCTCAGCGATTATCTCCACAGTAGACATAATAACAAAATAAACCTAAACTACATTAAAACAAAAAGCAACACGAGAAAAGGTGACAAACTCTGATATTCAACTGGAAATTAAACGCGTAGTATAATGGTGAGTTAACTAACTCCAGAAAACAGGGTGAATCAGTAAAGAAGAAAAAACACCGCAGCGGAAAGTTCGATTAACCGCCTTGGTTGGCAGAGGAATTTATAAGCAAAAACGAGCCTTACACAAATCCAAACGCGTAGTTGTCTCAAAGTTCCAAAAATAAACCGGGCAGCTGTCCAGTCAAAAAACCGTTTCCATGAGATGTACCACGAGGTGAAATGTCACTGCAACAAGATGAGAGAATCCAGTACAGAGAGAACACCGCGTGAGCGACATAGGCTTAACGAATAGTTGCATCAGTAGCGCAATTGATACATATAGATCTGATTGCATGCGCAAGACAATTGAACTTAGAGGTTAACGAAATTGAATTGGGTCCAGTGTCTTCCACGCACCATGCATGCAGTGGCTTGAACGTCAGCTAACCCAAATAGGTCAAGGACGGTAGAGGTAATAACCATTGCACAGAGAATATGGGTAGATGGTATGCCGTGAAAATGCGTGGGCCAAGAGCGCCTAGCTCCAAGCAGGGGCAAACGGTTGCCCAAACGCACGACGAAAGGTGAACAAAAATGGGGAAATCAGACACCCCTGACGAACGCAACTTGTTGGCAGAAAGCTATCCGATAGGCCACCGTTGAACCCGATGCGGCATGTAGTGTTCGAGCATACAGCAAGTAGGATGTTCACATATTTCGTGGGAATACGTTTGCGCGCAAGTATTTCGAAGAGAATCGATCGGTCGACTGAATCGAACGCATTCCGGAAATCAAAAACACAGCTGTTGTCGGTCTTCAGTATGCGTGGCGCTGCTCTACCACTTGCCGTAAAGTGAATATATGGTCTATATAGCCACGCCCTGGGCGGAAATCTGCTTGCTCTTCTCTAATCCTAGAATGGCGTTCCAGATTGAAGCGACGAACGTGAATCGACGACATTAATTTTGTCACAACTGGCGTTAGGCTAATACCCCTGCGGTTAGAACCGTCTGTGAGACTGCCGTTCTTGCATATTGCCACTATAGTAGATTTGCCCCAATTAGTAGGGGCACTCTCTTGCTTTCAGATAAGTTCGAATAGGGTGGTCAGAGTTTTACAGAGGACCTCACCTCCATCGTTAAATAGTGCAGGAAGGAGGGAATCCGGACCAGCGGCACGAGAAAGATTGCGTGCTGTGAGCGCGTTTCGGACCTCGGCTTCCGACGGAGGCTCTAAACTAACCGTCCATTGCTCCTCCTGCATCACCTGAGTAGGAAGAGGTCCGGGAGCAGGGGGCCCGCTGAACTGATCCTGAAAGTGTTCCGCCCAACCAGCCATACGGCGCTCTTCATTGTGTATCGGTGAACTGGACAGATTAGCACTGGCTGTCAGCGGCTTCGAGCTTTGCTTTGCACTATCGAAGTGCAAAGCGTTCATCCAAAATTGGCCTGGACCACCTTCTTCGCTGACACTTGGTAGAGATCAGCTAGCTGTCCTTCAAAACTCAACTAACTGGGAAGTCGAATCAGCGCCCGTGGGATTGAAGATCAGATCACGAACTTCACAGCAGAAGCTCGAGGTGCTTTTGCTAAGCTTCGCCGCCTTTGGTGCCAGAACGACATCACTCTCGCCCTGAAGGATAGAATGCACAATGCAGAGGTACGTTCAGCCCTACTGTACGGCTGCGAAACCTGGCCACTTAAAGCAGCGTACCTGAAGAGGCTAGTTACGTTCGACCACCGGTGCCTTCGCAATTTAGCTCACATCTTGTGGGAACACCGAGTAAGCAAGTATCATGTTCGACGCCTTGTTTACGGCAAAGGAAAAGGAAATAAACCGCTCTGCATTGTTATTTCATGCAACTGGCTCCGATGGCTGGGTCATATGTTATGCATGCCAGCCCAACGACTCCCGCGACGTGCGTTGTTTGAATGCTGAGAGTATAGATGAAAGAAGAGAGGTGGCTAAACGTTGACTTGGTTGAGAGGATTGTAGGCCCTCGCTTCAAGCTGGCCTCAATTGTTTCGTCTCGGCTCCCTAGTTGTGGTCCGAAAGAGGATGAACACGTTTGGCTGGATACACTTGTTGATATGGCTAGGAGCCGACCTCAGTGGCGTTCTTGCTTTGAGCTTCTTCGTCCCACCGCATCCCTCCTAGCCCCCCCCCCACAACCACGATCTCATTATTTAACATTTTATAATTTTGCATAGTGAATTATTTTTTTGCTGCATAGTAGCCGGCACGTAGCTTACCGTAACGACGCCCATCCGTTACCGGTTGCTCAGCTGGTTTGCACCTGTTGCTTTTTATTTCCTTTTTGATTTTGGGATTGCGGCACATTAGCTGAGGTGTTTCCCACCTCTAGCTAACACGTATGGTGTGTGTGTGTGTGTGTGTGTGTGTGTGTGTGTGTGTGTGTGTGCGATTGTGCAATAGTCGTTAGGCCAATCCGCTAGAGAACCACGCACAAGGTAGACAGAACACAAGCGACGCAGGTCACGGCCACAGAGAAACGAGCTTGAATACGGGCACAATTAAGCAAATCGGTGGTGCTGATGCGCTTACTGGACACGGGGCATTAAAGTGACTTAGATAAGTACGAAAGATTTAGATAGGATTCGGAATCCGCAGCCCAAAGGCTGACTGTTTAGCAGTCGGAAACTGCCATATCCAACAGATGCGTAGACAGATTGGATGGAGTGCCTTAATAGCATGTGTAGCGGGCTGTCTTAACCCAGCCACTCTGAGGGACGTTGGCCAACAGATCTGGGGCAGAGCCCGGAGATCAAACCACTCCTACTTGCATAGCAGGCAGAGGCTTGCTTGTGATGACGTCGTATTACGAACCACCTATGATCTTACCATCTCTAATGTGCCACTTAAGAGGACAGTTTGACCTGTAACGTGAGTAGCATCCTGCTGACATTTCGATAACCGCAGCCATTTTTCCTCATAAAAGCGGTACCAACCACCAGATGATTCCCTTGACCTGACAGAACTTTCGTGTAGAAGGTTGAAAGTGGGCCTCTAACTACACCATGAAATAGTTTGTTTGGTTTGGTTTACTTTTCCGAAATCTGTGCTTACTTTGTTTACAAAAGTTAGGCATTTCGGACAAATCATCTTGTCAGGAGAAAAGTTTGTTGAGAAAGGCAGCCAATGTTGTCGGCGATCTACGATGAGTCATTTCGTCACGAGTGGGGACTTTGTACAACCTAGCGTCTAGCGCACTAGGCGGTTGTGCTAGGAACTCGGCATGTTTGTATCATTAATTTGTACCGGCCTGGATGTCAATCGCACTTGCACAGGGGCTGCGTAAATCCACCTTTTCAAGTCGCCCAGGCAGCTAATTTCCCGTTCCATACGATACAGCACAGTACAGACTAGTAAATGAGAACCAATGTAATCTCATTAACCCGCTTTAAATTTGGTGCAGTACCGTACTGCACGCAATGCGACGGCCACTTCGGCTGCACAGGACGATCGTCGGCTTAAACACAGGCGGCCGCCTTCCAAACTGCATTTCACTCACTATTTGCACATGTGCCTTGTGTCACTTTACTCAGAAGCACATCAAAACATTTTAGCACCACACTTCGCCATCAATCGCAGTCATTCATCTGAGAGCATTGATGTTCGGATGCACTGAACGTGTGCAGACATGCGCCCCTTTCTAGGTCGTCCTAAACCTTAACCTGTACAACTTGCAAGCGTGATGCGGCCGTACACTTCAGGTAGAGTATGCCCTAATAAGTCTGTATCCACAACCCAAGGTACGCCATCTGCTTGTGTTAAATGTTACGTGTCAACTGGTATATTTGACTTCACACGGCATAATACTCTCTGTGTGCTCACATATTTGGAACACTGATGTGGTGTCACTTTATCGACCGTGAGCCGCACTCACACTAATGTTTACGAATCATACTGTCACCTTGACAGGTAGATAACTGAGACACTTAAGGTAGTACAATGAATTCCAAGGTCGCATGGGTCTTAATGATGATGGGACGGTTTTGACAGTTGGGGTAGACGAGCCTTTTTCCATCAAGGAAACACAGAGTTGAGATGAAAATCTCATATGGAAGGGCGTCACAATTATTGTTATAGTAGCTGTGGCCGAGCTACTTGTCGCCACTGTGTTCCACTCCATTGGCTTGACTGATGGGAGGAGCACTGTCTTAGGCCGCAGCCTACTTGTGGGGCTGAATTCAGACGCACGCTTATATGCACAGAAACATCATGTGTTCTACATTACAAAGATTGCTCGGACAAGTATAGATGTAAAGCAACTCGGTGGCTTCCAGAATGCTGTAATCCGAATCGCACAAAAAAGCACCCGTACGCGCCATTCCGCAGAGACCAGAAGCAAAATACTAAAGACTTATGAGGCGGGGGACAAGTGGAAGCATACTGCATGTTTACTAAACTTGAATTCGAAAACATGCTGCATTTGAATACGAAAACTGGTATCAATCGAACAGAGTTAACAATGGTTGGCGGTGAAGAATATCTCTGGTAGAATGCCACATTGTTTGCCTGGTAGGATGGGTATCGTCGAAACCCACGGTCATTCTCCAAATACTTCGCCTGTGTTTGAAAGCCGAGTTCATGCTTGAGGTGAGCGTTAGCACAATAGCACGACACTGCGACGGGAGGCTGATAACCATGAAGAAAGTAAGCACAGTTCCAGCATCCACGAACTCAGCAAACTAAAGACGAAGGAAATCCTAGGTCTCGACAATGCCGCACTCGGAGGTCGAAGGGAGACGAGCGGTGTGGATTGACGAATCAATGTTCAATCACTTTTGTACTCGAAACAAAAGCCATTTATCGCGTGGAACGCATGTGCAGTGTCACGTGCGCACCACTCGAGGGCAGAACCTAAATCTCATTGGAGTCCTGATGACCAATGATCTGGCAGAATATACCACCATGATAGGAAGTTTCAGCAAGGAAAGTTGTGCGCAGTGGTTGGGCGAGCTGCTGGATGCCAGGGACTCGACTTTTGTCGAAAGCTGCCCTCTGATCTATGTTAATGTGCCATGCCACGCGAAACTGGAATACATGTTCTAAGAGTCGTCTTATCGTTCGTGTAGCATGTTGTACCTTCCTCCATATGCTCCATCACTATACCAAATCGAAGGCATTTAGATCATTATAAACGCTTATGTGAAGCAAGCTATAGGGCAGATATATTTCGTGGTGCTCAAGGGAGATCCGGAAAGCCTACTCTGCAAGAGCGAGTTGAGAATGTGTTACTTGTAGTTACTTGTGTCAGGAAGACGAGCCTGCATGCGTTCACAACAATGCCAGCAAATCATAGAAAATGTGAGGAGGAATTAATCTCGCGTAAATTGTCATAGGGATTTGTAAATTCCTAATGATATAAATGTGGGTAAAATGAGCAGGTGTTGACACTGCTATGCATCAAGAAGCCAACGTTTTGATATGTAAGTAAAAATCTTTGTGTTCAAGCTAAACGCTGTGGCAGAGGGTTCTCCAATTTTTCCGCATTACACGTTGCGGGGCAACCAGAGGTTATCCAGATGATTCCGGACATTTAGGATTACAGTGCTACTAATGATGATAGGTGATGTGTTGTGCCTTAGTTGGCAAGTTTATAGGGTGGGTGGCGCACGTACTTGGTATTGCGAAGAAGACTACCGTGCACAGTGTAAGAGCATTCATTATATTGATCGTTAGGTTAAGCAGACTTGCGCGTGGCTCGAAATTGCATAATGCCGCAGATTACACATTGTAGAGAGAGGACAATTAATGTGAACTACCCAAGGGCAAGGCGTCAGATGTAAGCCACCGCTCCATATCAGGATGCGAGAGCGATGTTTGTTATATATTTTGAAGCGTTTCAGACGGCTAGGTGGTCGACTGTGCTGGCGACTTTTGTACCGATGTAGGCTGTGCATCCTGGGTCATGGGTATTTGCTAGGGTGCGGCGTTCGAGAAAACGAATCGCTCAAGCAACCAAAGTAAACGTCAACACGAAAGCAAACATTTAAAATAGAGGTGTCATTTTTCCATCGAAGGCAAGTACGCGTCTGCAAGTATAGTACCCCAAAGTTACTTTCAATGGCGCTTTACTCGAAAGCATGTCATAAAATTTTAGAAACGCATCCCCCGATCATTCGCAGTCATGCACCTGTGATTGTCTTGACATCCGGATACACCGAATTTGCCCAGTCGTACGCCCTTTCCAAGCCCGAGCGTTGGTAGTCCTATTAACCATGTCATCCTACAACCTTCGTCTTCTGATGTTGTTACTGGGAATTATAAAGAGGATTACAGGTAAAAAGTATCTTCTATCAGTGCTAGATTGTGACGGGGATGTAAATATATGACGAGCAGTTAGTTGCAACCCAATGGACGTATCCCGGTTTTATGCAAATATCGCTGCTAAATCACCAATTCAAACTGCATTTTATTGGTACGTTCATTAGTTAATTTTCTCTCTTCATTACGACCAGCCTACTGGACGTGTCAACCGGTATCCATCTTGCCAGTTCCATGCCATTTTACTGATATCTACTGGCATCCACTGACGATGTAGAGGCGGTGCTCTTATCGGCATATCACCTCCGAGGTGAAGACAGTAAGATCCGCATCTTTCCGGATGTTCCATGGAGCGAACGTCAGCGAGAAAAAAACAATTTAGACGATCGCAACACGGCCAGCTGGCGAAAAACCATTTTAGTTCATGGTGTGCCCGAGCTACCAACAGATAGGGACGAGGAGGCTCATGCTCACGATCTGGAAGAATGGCGGTACATCCGTGAAACTCTATCTGCAGGTGACGTCATCCTTCAGTCGATTTCTAGACTGCCCGCTTTACCTCTTTACAAAGGTAATGGTCCAAGGATACTGAAACTTGTGGTTCAGTCCCAGCAGATGGAGGCGAACTTAATGCGTAACTGGCATAAAATGCACAATGCACTGTCTTCGCAACTACGATTTAAGGTACCATTTATTGAATCGAAGCCACCAGAGGATGTGACACCATCTGTGGCTCAATGTGATAAAATAAACGGAGCCGAAGACACTGCATCAAGATTATCAACCACTGAAAACGACGCTATTGAAGAGCGTTTCTGCGTGTGCAGGAACGACGTTAGGTGGGCTGCAGGCCCCGTGCAAAATGTTCATCGATAAACTGCGCAAAAAACGATCAGGTGCCGGCCTTTCATCGGCCGGCTTGAATCCAACTTCGTGTAATCCTCCACAAGCTCTTTTGGTGCTCAAGCAGCTGTCCTGTATGTACACTAATGCTCAAAGTCTAATTAACCAACTACCCGAACTGCGACTACGTCAAAGGTCCAAATCCTGTGACTTCGTCGCTATAACGGAGACGTGGTTGCGCCCGGATATCACAGACACGGAGGTCGAGCTACCAGGCATGTCCGTCGTTCGGCGCGATCGATCCAGTAAAGGGGGCGGGGTGGTTCTCTACTACCGCAGTGACCTGCAATGTGATCCCATAGAAGACGTGTACAGTAACGTGCAGGATACTCTTTGGTGTCGGCTGCGTTTAACAGGTAAGGACGTCTGTCTGGTGGCGGTCGTTTATCGACCTCCATCCTCTACACCAGAGATGGACTTCAACCTCGCGTCTGCGCTGAGGCTTGTGATCAGCAGGAGATACAGCCATATTCTTATCGCTGGTGACTTCAATATCCACGCTCTGGATGCCCAAGCAACACCTACGGAACAGTTCAAAGCAGATCTACAAGACCTTGTCTCCAGTTTTCCGCTTCATGGCAATATCGACAATCCCACCAGATTCAGAGCAGCAGAAAGGCCGTCCATCCTGGACCGGATATTTGCCAACGAATAACTCATGGTCGAGAAAGTAATCATCGACGCTCCTTTGGGTTGCAGCGATCATGCAGTTTTACTCTTCGATTATATATGCTACGCAGAATACCCTGCGGATACTACACGGGAAAGCCGAGTTATCATACGATAAGATGAGCTGGCTCGACTTGCAGAGACAGCCAACTGGAACTTTCTGACAGACCAAGTACCGACAATCGCATGGCCACATTTCGTCAACCAATTTAGCACTCTCGTCGAAGAGGCATCCGAAACTAAGGTTGTCCACTCGAAGAAGACTGTTTCATTTGTGCGAAGTAGGACACGGAAATGTATGGCAGTGAGGAACTCGGCCTGGCGTATCTATAATGAACACCCGAGCACGGAGAGCTGGACGGCCTATGCAATTCAACGTAATCATTGCACTCAACTCGTTCGTGAGGATAAACTGGCATACCAGCAGCATCTGACGGAGCGCATGGTTTCGAATCATAAGCTGCTCTACCAACATGTAAACAACCTGCGCAAGGTGAAACGAGGAATCTCTCCTCTTCAAACGCCAGATGGCATGACGCTGACTACGGAGGATGCGGCGAACGCCTTGCGGCTGCAATATGCCTCGAACTTTCAATGAATTCCTTGGCCATCTGTTCCTTTGTCAGCAGCTACTTTACAACCAAAACTTACGCACATAACTTTCACGGCGGGGATGGTATTAAAGAAGTTGTTGTGTATGCGTAAGCACAGCTCTCCTGGAATCGACAACATTCACCCTAAGTCCCTTGCGGTACTGGGAGAAAGTTTAGCAGAGCCTCTGGCACGATTCTTCCAACGCTGCTTCGATCAGATGTATGTACCCGAGATGTGGAAATGTGGGATCCTAACCCCAATTCACAAGGGCGGTAGCCGTTCTGATCCAGCCAACTACCGTCCTGTAACCCTTCTCCCGGTCCTGTCGAAGATTATGGAAGCTATTGTTGCTGACGTATTAACAGCCTATCTAGAAGAGTCTGCCTTCCTTGCACATGAACAGCATGGTTTTCGACGGAATCGATCGTGCACCACAAATCTGCTGCTAGCAAGATCGAGTTGGACCAAATTAATTGACAGCGGTGCAGGAGTGGACGTGGTCTACCTAGATTTCTCAAAGGCCTTCGATCGACTAGACCATGGAATCCTGATCTGCAAACTTCAGAGCTTCGGCATTGGTGATCCGCTCCTAGGATGGATCACAAGCTTTATTCTCCACCGGAGCTTAGAGGTAAAAGTGCGTGGGTCCCTGTCCCACCCAATCCAAGTCGAATGTGGTGTGCCACAAGGATCGGTACTGGGGCCACGATTGTTTTTGATGTATATTGACGATATAGCGGCCCTCATTCTTTCCAACTGCCTACTCTATGCCGACGACATCAAGGTCTGGAGAGCGATCAATACACCAGACGACTCCGCAATACTTCAAGTGGATCTGGATAAGGTGTATGCGTGGTCAGTTCAGAACCAACTCCCACTCAACACAGAAAAGTGCAGAATATTACATTTACGTTACCAATCAGCATTTTTCTATAAACTGGGTGACCATTTGCTTCACACAACTGCTGAGGAAAAGGATTTGGGAGTCTTGATTCAGTCCGACCTTGGTTGTTCAGCCCAGGCAAAGAAAGCCTCGAACGCGAGCATTCGAAATTTGGGCCTTCTCCGGCGCACATTTGGACGCTTTGATCCATCCTTTTTCCACCAACTTCTAGGTGCATACATACGGCCACACATGGAGTATGCAATACAAGTCTGGCAGCCGTGGCTGAGGAAAGACCTCTCTGATTTAGAGAAACCTCAACGACGCGCAACGAAGAACGTGAAAGGTTTAGGTCAGTTACGCTACGAAGACAGACTGAGATCGCTCGGGATATTTAGTGGTCAATATCGAAGACTACGGGGAGATTTGATTTTGGTTTATCAGATTCTGACAGACCCCAATCATACCTGCCGCCATCTGCTGGAGCTCAGTAACAACAACACACTGAGAGGCCATCATCTGAAGCTGGCAGTGCAGTACAGCCGTTTGGAATGTCGACGGAATTTCTTTTCCGTGCGTGTTTGCCAAGCCTGGAATGCTCTCCCAGAATCTGTAGTCAGTGCACCAAACCTGATCGAGTTCAAAAATCGAGTTGATGGTGCAATCACTTCATTGCGCTATCTCCCATAGTACAGTCTAATTTTGAGAGGTCCAAAATCCATACTTTAAAAATAATTTTCCCTCACGCAAATTTCAACAGTGGATTTATATTTTGACGCTTCAAACTCAAACACTTTACCCCATGCGAATTTCAAGGGGCGGTGACTCTTTTAACCAAATACTCCATACCTCATGATCCCCTCCGGAGTTATAGTGGACTATTATTTTGACATTTCAAACTCGGTGAGTCCACAAGCTTGTAGTGACTCGCTGTTAAACGATTTTACTGAATTGGTTTCCATTGAATTTTTCACACTTCTATGATTTTCGCACTGATCACCCTACGGGATTTGTCAAGCATTAGCTTTTATACCCGCATAAATCCATTGTTCCATTGTTCCATTGTACTGCGATTTTGGGTGACTCAGTAAGGCTTGAAGGCAAAAGGACATGCGCTTTCATTTTACATCTTGGATGAAAATTTGGCTTGTGATTATTGTTATTGCATGGGTAAAAGTAACAACCGGTGATTGGTGATGGGACTGAGTGAATATTTGGCAGTGGTCAAGTAGTATATGTGTAACGATTTTGGTTTCCGTAGTCAGCAGTGTCGTGCATAAGTATGTTCCTTTATGTGATGAAGATAGTGCTTTTTCTATTAGAGACTAGCCTTCACGAAGTCAGTCTGTTACCTATTGACGGATCACTGCCGATTTAATCAACAGCAACATCGAGTCAATTTGCATACATACGTAGCGCCTGCACATTCAGGTGAGCGATACGTACTGTTGTATCCGTCTAAGTAAAGCGACGGGACTCCAGACAGCGAAATAATATAAGCGCTTACTACACGCGAATAATTGTGCTATACGTCCGATTACTTAAATAGTTACTTTCATTTCATGCCACAGGTTTAAATCTATCAGATACGTAAGTTGCAGGAGTAGCATGTGGGAAGTAATTTGTGTGCAAACCTTTTAGTTCGTAATGTAAATGCGATACTTTCCTGTTATTTTTTCTGACGGCCTTGTCATTCACTCCCAATTAAGCGCACTTGCCAGTGCTAGCGTGCCACTTATCGATCGGATATTTAAAATCTTGTGAATGACTGAGCGATGGACCGCATGAGTGAGTTAAGCTAGATTTTTGTTATTCGATGACAAGTTATGCAAACATTGTATTCGCGAGAATGCTCATTTGACACTACCATCTGACACACTTTTGTGAAAATGATATTGCAACAAAATGTCGTGTTAACGCTTGTGAGACATGTTTAAGCGAGTTAAGTTCTATTGATAATGTTTACGAGGAGAAAATATTCATACATATTGCTCACTCGTATCTAGCCAAAAGCACACTATGTGTAAATGTGTATTTGTGCAAATGTTATGGGTTGTAATATCCCATGGTTTCACTGAAGTTTAATGTAGTCATATAAGTAGAACATTCAATAACAGTTATTAAAATTCCACCCAACATCATTATAAACATTAGGTAGGGCTATACTACATCTCGGCTACTGTGCTGCAATACATAAAAGAAAAAATAAGAAAATAATTGCAACAGTTGCATGCCAGCTGAGCTACCAGCAGTGAATGGGCGTCGTTCCGGAAAGCTGCTAGCCGGTTATAGACAAAAAAAGTATTATTGTAACATTACATTATGCTACGAACTGAGATCGTCGTTGGCGAGGAAGGCTAAAAGGGATGAGAATGGACAAATAAAATCACTTCACGAACGCCAATGAAATCGACCCCTAGCCATGTCAGCAATTGTATCCAGCCAAACCTATTCATCCTATTTCGGATCCCAACCAGGTAGCCGAGATACTCCAACCGAGGCCAGCTTCGAAGTTAGGGCATTCATCCTCTCAACAAAGTCATCGTTTAGCCAACTCTCCTCTTCCACCCACACCCCCGGCACGCAAACAACGCAAGTCGCGGGAATCGGTGGGCTGGCATGTGTAACACGTTGCCGAGCAATCGGAGCCTGGTGCGTTAAATGACTGTGCTGAGCGGTTCATTTCCTTTCCCTGTGCCTTAAACATGGCGTCGAACATGATCTTTGCTTACTCGGTGTTCCCACCAGATGTGAGCTAAAGTGCGAAGGCACCGGTGGTCAAACTTAACTAGCCTCTTTATGTCCACTGGTCTAAGGGGCTAGGTTTCGCTGCATCGTACACTCTACGCAGCATGACCAGGTTAATTTCGCACTGCCGCTATATGTAGCGAAGGCTAGCAAAAGCACCTCGAGCTTTTGCTATATGGTTCGTGATCTCAATTTCGATCCCACGGACGCTGATACAACTTTCTAGGTTGTTGTATTTTTGAACGACTTCTAGCTGATCCCCACCAAGGGTCAGCGCAGGAGGCGATCCAGGCCAATCTTCGAGGAACCTTTTGCAATTCGTCGGTTAGAAGCAGAGCCTGAAGCGGTTGACAGCCAGTGATAATCAGTCCAGTGCCGCTTGACACGTCTGGGAGCTGTCACAGATCAGGGCATTGTCGCCTGCATACTCCTAGTCATGAAGTCGTTTTCCAGGCAGCAGATCCAGACTTTCCAGTCGTGTCCTGTAAATGCAATCTCCATGACCATCAACAGTGATGCGGAAGAAGAAATGGGACAACGGACATCCTTGTCTCACACTGCTAGAGATATTGAATGGCAGCGACAGCTTGTCGTAAACCCTCACACTGCCCGTGCTACGCGAGTATAATGCTCAAAAAATATTTAATTATTTCTCGGGCACCCCATTTCTGATTAGACAATCCCAAAGTGCAGATTGATCAACTGAATCGAATGCACCTTTGACGTCGAGGAACTGGACTATGATGAGCCGGCATATGTGTGACGGGGCTCCGACAATTGAAGGAAAGTGTATTTGCAATCAATGCAGCCAACATCCTGACGAAGCTCAGTTTGCTCTTAATGAATATGGCTTTCACTAGTGCCAGTCATTCTGTGACGGATGACAAAAGCAAGCAATTAGGAGGCGATGCAGATCCGACTGATTCCTCTATGGTTGCCGCATTCCGAACGAGAAGACTCCTTTGACGATGTGAACCACAACGGATCGGCTCCATTCGGTTGGGCAGTTTCCTGCACCCACAGTTTCCATTGTAGTTCGTCTAAATCATCCAAAAGAGCAAGTCCCCGAATTTGAAGAGGGCTGGATGGACATCATCTGGTCCCGCGGCTTTGTTCAACTTCAACACTGCGCTCTCACGTTTGACTTCTGAGCGTGGGGGTGGATCCAAACAGACAGCACGAGGAATGGGGCGACCAATAGCCGGTGAGGAATCGAACCATTTCGGCTGATGAAATTGCCTTTCAACTTGCTCAATCCACCATCCCAAACGTTTTGGCAAATTGTGAATAAGCTGTCCACTCTCGTCATATATTGTTTCCCTAATACCAAGTCTCCTGCTGCCCATTTCCCGGATAAGACGGAATAACTTTCGATGGTTACTAAGTGCAGCTGCCATTGCCATCTCTAATGCACGAGAAGACCACCAGGATCCGAGGTCTCACTTCAGGACAGCACGGAGTATTGCCCAGAACTCTTAGCGAGTTCCAATGTGTTCGCTTCCATCCGGAATATACCGGCGAGCATCGATAAGTTCTAGGCACCGTGAATATACTCATTGCCTATGTTGGCGATTAGACTTACTACATGAGGATTTGCCTGCTGCTGATAGCGTCTGGTGAATATGCGACCAGTGACATTCAAGTGTCTGCAGTGAGCGTTTACTCAACCCACATATCAGTGTATTTCGATAGCACTCAGAATAGCTAGCTTCGCCAGTTGACTGACGTCAATGCGCTCACAAAGTCGTCGTGGGTATCCAGCAAAACGCATTCGCATGTCAGCACATTCAAGTGCATGGTCGGTGTTCACACATATGCTCGAAACCAAGCAACAGTTCCGTACGAAACCTATCCTTCATTAACTGATTGCCATGTGATCGATTTGCATCCATAGCTGGTTCGGAGCTGGTGAGCGCCATGTCACCCTCCGGCGTGTGCCATTTCAGAAGTTAGTTGTTACAAGAAATAAGCGGGTGTCTTCAAATAAATGGTAATCACACACCGTTATCAGTACGGGAGCCTACACCTTGTTGATCGCCCAGATGCATTTCATCAGTGGATAATTTTCCAACTTGAGCTTTCAGATCCCCAGCCAGTACAACAGTGTCCGTGCTTCTTCAGTGGCGAAGGAGTTTGGTCTGATGGCAGTAGAAGTCGTATTTTATCTAACCATCCCTACAGTTTGTGGGCGTCTAGGCAGCGATGAGCAAATGACACCGATTAGTCCAGCTTGACTTCGAAGCTTTGAACGAGCCAGCCGATCAGACCGCACACATCCGGCTACCCATTGGAATCCAATCAAGCAGAGCAGCTTCAGCCCGCGGACTCAGTGCAATACCAACGCCAATCTGGTCGGTGGTAGAAGCTGTATCGTAACTCAATAGGAGCAGTGAGAAAATACTGCTGATGTCACCTGAAGGGGCTCGGAGAGGGAGCACAGAGCTTGAGTCTTGCACGCGGATTTCCGATAAGCAGTAGATATTGATGTAGAGGGTCCCTAAAGTTGGGGCAGTTGCTGCCTCTTTACCGATCTGCAGTAATGTGCGTACACTGAGGCATGGAAACCTGAAGGAGGATCGAGGACTTCAAATGGAAGCTGATGAACTGGCGTGGAACGCTATGTTAGCCATGGGCTTTTCAACAGGACTGGAGTGATGCTCCGCGTTGGCATGTGAGCTGGAACTAGAAGACAAACGCCTAGCATTGCATAAGGGGGAGAGCCAAAGTGTAATCTCGGCAGTCTAGCAACTAGACACAGAGCCAAAAAAGCCATGGATATTAGCGGATAATATCGTGGCATAGTAGTTGAAGGTGAGCAACACACTTCAGCTAATATGCTACAGGAAGAAAGGTACATTTTGACAAAAATGTATAATGAAACAATTTTAGTTTGTTTTTCACATGCCTATTTTGTTATTTTTGTCATTTGCAATGCTTGAAGTCTTAAACATATAAATCACTACACTTCTGTAAACATTTCTTCCACTGATTCCGGTTGCGGGCCGTCTCCTCAAGAGTGTTACACCATTGGCACTCCTCATCTTTGCATCCCTGTTCTGGAAGATGTGCGTGTCCAACAGAGGCTATACACGACGTCAGCGATTTCATGTGTTGTCGCCATGTGGAAAGCTGAGCACAACGCGGTCGCCTCCAGCCAGGTCCGTGACGAGTGAATAATGCTCGATGCGGTAGACGCTCAGGTGTCATGTGTAGGAGGTGACCGAGCCATCTCAACTGACGCAGCAAAACCAGTTTCTTGAAGGGAATACTGCATTCCCTAAGACGCCAGGTTGAACGTTATTACGATTAACTTAATGTTGCCAGCAAACACAAGCAATTCTCATTAAGCAACCGTTATCGAAGGAAGAAAGTTGAAGCAGGTCTTCCACGCGCATCGTCCAGGACTCGCGCCCGTACAGCAAGGCTGAGCGAACTTGTGCGCTGTAAACGTGAAACTTTAGCGACCCTTTAGCGTCGCGACGACACCACAAGTGTCTCAGATTAGTAATGATGATCGAGCTTTAGAGATGCGAAGAGAAACTTCTTTGCTGATAGCGCCGTCAGCAAAAACACGGCTCCCAAGGTAATCCAAACTATCCACTGGTTCAATTTGTTCACATCCGGGTGGTGTGGACGATTCGCAACTGGGAGGTTGTGTAAGTGCGTTTCATAGCAGACCGAGGTTTGCGTCCAATATCGTTTGAGATAGGGTCAAGTTTGAATGGCAGCAACAAATAGAGAGGCTTTTTCTCTGCCGTGAGCTTTTGTGTCCTTAATATTTGGTCTGATGTAGGTCTGGATAAAACTTTCCAGATACCCATTGGACCGTATGGTCTTACGTAAAAGTCTTCAACGTCTAGTTTCTCCACACTACAAATTTGCCTGGCCCTATATTATAGAGCATTTACAAAACCGCGTTTGTATGCAACGGGAACAAAGCTATTTAGATGAAGGAATTGCCTGCTCCAAGTCGCTATGCGCTAGACAGTGCGCTGAAGTGTACCATCGATCCGCTCTTGATGAAAATATCCAAAAAAGGAAGGTTATCATGTTGTTCCATCTAGTAGGATACAGACAGATTTGGGTGAATCGGATTTAACAGTGCTAAGAGCCGAGTAAAATGATCACGGATGTTAAGGTTCACGATGTCATCTACATAACGTTTGTACAAGGTTGCTTAAGCAATGCTAGTGGCGAGGAGTTTATCGATTAATCCTAAAGATTTTCTGGATCGGCGTGGTACTACTAATTTTGAAACAATTAGTTCCCGAGGAGACTTTTAGCAGAAAAGTTAACACAAGAGTGCCGCACGATTTAATTCCGGAATAATTTCTCTGCATATTTTCAAGTGCGTACTACAGACGTGTGAATTTATAGCATCATGAAAGGAGCGCAGTTAAAATGCCAAATTGACCAAACTATACACACCTACATTCATGTCACTTTGTCATCTGTGCCCGGCCTGCTACCACGGCAAGGCCAGGGTCACAAATGCGTCTTTCTGCACACACAGAGTTGGGCTGAGTTGTTTGATAGCCACGGCCTCAGTATATCTAAGGTTAGGGGGTTCATTGATGCATAGATAACACGGAACGCCCGCACGGGGTCTACACAGTGATTGTCAGCCAGCAGATGGCGGGCGATTGATGAAGCTGGTTGTTTGTATGGAACTTCATTTCGCTTCCTTGGCTGCGCATTCAAGGTGGTGGACGTGGTTATCTGCGAAACGTGTTTACTCACCCACGCCGGTATGTGCTCCGCGACCCTCCCCCTCAATTGTCTTTCTGTCATGCCCACGTATTCGGCCTTGCAAATACATGGGACCGGTATTAGCAGACATTTTCGTCGCCCATCTCGAGAATCAAGTCAGGGACGAGATCGACGAAACAGTGTTGTTTCGTAGGCATGTGGACGACATTCGGTTAATCTGCGACAGCGAGTATCAGGTAGCCCAACTGGTTACTAAGTTGAATGGCTTACACACAAACATTAAAGTGACAACGGAGCACGAACAGCATGATACGCTGCCGTTCTTGGACATCCTGATCGAGCGTAGAAGTGACGGTTCAGTACGCAGATCAGTTTACCGCTAACCAGCGTGGAAGGGACAGTACTTGAACTTCTACAGTTTTGTCCCCAAGAGGTACAAACAAGCTCTAGTGAAGACTTTGTTCAGCAGAGCTAGAAAAATATGCACTGCTGATATGTTGGAACAAGAGGTGCGGCTGATAACAAGCAGCCTCGTAGACAATGGGTACCCACCGTCTTTCATCGCTCAGTTTAGTGCTGAGAAAGAGAAAACATGTGTGCCCACGGTACCAAAGATGAAGGTAACCCTACAATTGCCATTCAAGGGCGACGACGTAGGCCAGGTTTTTCAACGCCGATTGAAATCCGCAGTGGCGCACGGATACCCTGCTGCGGAACCAGTACTCATCTACACAACGAATCGTATTCCTACTCCATCGGTTAAACCCCCGTTGTCACTGTCCAGCCGTTCACATATCCTTTACCAATTTACATGTATTTGCAAGGCCGAATACGTGGGCATGACAGAAAGACAATTGAGGTGGAGGGTCGCGGAGCACATACCTGCGTGGGTGAGTAAACACGTTTCGCAGATGACCACGTCCACCACCTTGAATGCGCAGCCAAGGAAGCGAAATGAAGTTCCATACAAACAACCAGCTTCATCGATCGCCCGCCATCTGCTGGCTGACAATCACTGTGTAGACCCCGTGCGGGCGTTCCGTGTTATCTATGCATCAATGAACCCCCTAACCTTAGATATACTGAGGCCGTGGCTATCAAACAACTCAGCCCAACTCTGTGTGTGCAGAAAGACGCATTTGTGACCCTGGCCTTGCCGTGGTAGCAGGCCGGGCACAGATGACAAACTGACATGAATGTAGGTGTGTATAGTTTGGTCAATTTGGCATTTTAACTGCGCTCCTTTCATGATGCTATAAATTCACACGTCTGTAGTACGCACTTGAAAATATGCAGAGAAATTATTCCGGAATTAAATCGTGCGGCACTCTTGTGTTAACTTCACTACTAATTTTGTCAGTTAACGTTCCTTTTTCACATGTCAAAGGTTATTAAGCGACCTATAAATACAACCCAGATCTCCCTAAGGTATTCAGTGGGAACATTATGACTGTGGGGATGTTACTGCACAAGTATTTCCGTCTCCTTATCTTACGCCATACGCTGTTTCATACTTTTCTTCTGCCTTAAATTCAATGCAATTCTCAATGGCTTTAAAACACCAAATTCTTGGGTAAACCCCAGCTTGCTTTAATAGTCGCTTGACTTCTAGTTAACATTAATTTAAGATCGCAGGGCACCATTCCGGTACAATCGACAAGTCCATTTGCAATCAAGCGGACAAAGTAAGTTCATCGGTTTCTCCCTGCGTTCCTTGATCCTAGCTATGACTGGCGTGCCCCAAGGTGCACACTTTGTTACAACTTGGCCAACAGGCAGCATTTGTCCGAGCAATATATGCCTAAGTGATGGAGAACGTCCGTTTATCGGAAACAAGCCTGAAATATTCGGGCCTTTGCGTAACCTTCGATCCACCACAAGCGACACTGGCTGCGCTTCTGTACTATATTTGTCTGAAAACTATGTAGCTTCAAATGTCAGTCAAACCAATGTGGGCATGCCCCTGAGAATGGGGTTCTAGCAGCATTGGTAAACCGGATCTAAATCAACAGTCGAATTTATACCGTTAGCTTAGTTAGCTTCTTCGAAGCTTGAAAGTCTTTTTAACAGATAAACTAGGTCCATCATTATGGCCTAGGCTTCTAGAATGTGTAGAGCTTATGCGATTATAAATGGCCTACTAAAACGAGCTCATTGCTTACAAAAAATACTACAGGTAATGTAATGCCTGTTGGTGATTTGAATGCGCCAGCTGAAAAACAGGTTGTAGGCTACCGTAATGATAATGCTGAGTGGTTGCTACATCAGTGTGAAAATGCTTGTCTATTTCTGGCAAGTGCCAAATGGCACGCTCTCACAGGAGGGCAGTTTGACGCCCACCAGTCTCGTACCTGCCATGGACGAAAGTGAATCATATCGCGATCAGTTACCACTGGACAGGCTGTGTGCAAAATTGTCGATCGCTTTGGGGCGGTCGCATGTACACTGACCACGCATTTACATGGGCCGATCATGGGGTTCGTTCCGTTGGGCAAATGCGGCGACTCTCGGAGCACATGTGTACATGCCAGCTGGCGAAGCCACATGTTCTAAACGCGTAGTATAACACCCTGGCATCAGCTCTGAGTAAGCGCTCCCTGTACATAGTGGAGGGTCACTGATCGCATAAACCAGACGTTATTAGCAGCAGGCGTGAGTTCATGTGGCCGATCAAACTGTCAACCTAAACATCCAGTCTTTGCGTATTCACTGGCATTTTTGCTTACTTGCCAACATCTTGCGGATGGGACCGAATAAAAGGAGGCTCTCAAAATCCTTAGGGTGAAACTGCATGCTACACTGATCACAGATTGAGAAGTTGGGATAAGATGCTGCCTTGGTAGTAATAGACAGTTATTCCGTCTGACAGACGCAATGAGCAGGAAAAAAAACCTGATGTTAGGGGGCCTATTTGCGACCAGAGAGGACAACCTATCCACAACTATTCAAAACGCTTAGAGCGTTAGATAGAGCATAGTGCAAAGAAGCTTAACCTGTCAGTTTTACCAGCGACTCTATGGGGTATCGATTGTCAAATTTCCGGCCGTCCAACTGGAGCCGCCTTCACATTCAGACGCTAAATGCAAGATTAGACTGTGGAAACAAATTAAAATCGCAAGTGTTGATTGACTGCACTCAGCCCTCTTCAAATTAGGTAGAGTAGTTTTAGCGGATGATACGCACGAGTTACTAGTGGAATTATACCAGCAGATCGGCGCCGTTCCCTAATTTCTCCAACTATCAGGGGACGCTTCCGTTCTGATCGTGGTCATCATAGCGGAATCAGTACTACCACAACTGCCACTACATTACTTGCGCCTGTCGTCAGCCAAAAACTAGCTCGCACACATGAAAGCCAGATTCGAGAGCAGCAAGCCGGTTTTCGTCGAAATCACGTCTGTATTGATTACATTATTACGTTACGCCATTTGTTGGAGCGACGTCATTAGTATTGGTGACTCAGCGTAGCCAAGTGTTGCTCTTCATTAAAGAAGCATTCGGTTCCGTTGATGATTGTTTACTTTGGGACTGTTTACTCAAGAAAGTGCGCTTGAGGAATGGAAATAGTATAATTGCGACATAAATGTGTAGTTCGAACAGAGAAAGGGTTTAGGTCATACTGTCACCGTCCGTCAATTTCTCCAGCGGCGTGAGACAAGCATGCTTGCTCTCACTATTACTTTTTAACTCCGTCAATAACAAAGTCATGGAAATTGCATTCACTCAACATGAACTTCGTGGTGTAGAACGACTCAAACTTGGTCGATTTCTTGAATTGCAGTACACTGCCGACATGACTCTAATCTGTACGAGCTCACAAAATTGCCATTTCACACCAGATGAATTAGCGTTGATTGTCAGTCATTTCGGATTATACTTTGCACTCTTAAAATGCATAGTCCTTCTACAAGATTAGGAGGGACCCACTATTGCACTGATCTATAGTGCAGAGCAGCTAGAAGTCGTCAAATACTTCAAGTATATAGGCAGTTATATCAGCTCTTGTGCGATAGAGGATGAGCTCACGATCCGTAAAGCAATACTGCGCGACGCTTTTTCTACTCTTCGTCACGAGTGGTTCCGTCGCCACGTCGCTCTCAATCTGAAGGGCAAAGTTTAAGTTGTAGCCGTCTGTTCAGCCCTCCTGCTCCGTCAAGAAACCTGGCCCCTCAAGTCAAGAGACGTAAGAAGCAAAGTTACTTCGATCATCGCTGTCTTCGCAGTTCAGCTCATGTCTGGCAGGAAGACTTCCAGTGCAATGCCCATGTTCGGCGTCGTCTCCTTGGTGCAGGAGTGGGGAGAGAAAGCCTCAAAACCCTTGTTTCACGCACCATGCTAATAGTTGAATCAACAGTTAATTAACTAGCGAGGGTGAGACAATCAAAGCCATGGAATTTAGCGACAGTATTATTATTTTGACAAATAAGTTGGTGAACGATACACTTCAGCTCTTGCTCCGTAGGAATGAACGGAAATCCGGTTATTTTTTCACACGCCACTGTCTCCTTTTCCTTCTCATCCTTTTTTTATTTTTAGGCGCTAAATATTTGAAGCTAAAGAAGTATGTACACAGATCATCCACACGTTTCGTTTGCTAGTCAAATCCTGAGTTGTTTCGAGCCATCGGCACTCTTCGTCCTTAGGTCCCCAACCAGGCAGGCGGGTGGATCCAATAGCAGCAAGGCGTTAAGTCACTGATTTCACATACTGTTGCCAAGTGGATAGTTAACCGCCAAGTGGTCTCTTCCAGTTGAGTCCTTCATGAGCAAAGCGAGCGCGGTTGGTCAAACGTTCAACTGTAATACGCATGACGTGGACGAGCCATCTTATCTGGCAAATAAAGCCTATTTTTGAAGGGAAAACCGGCACGTCCTAAGTCACGACATCTGACTACACCGTTGCAGCTAAGCTGCTGCCAACACACACGAACAATTCTGCTTAAGCACCTATTATGGAAGGTCGAGAACCCATATCATATACGCCAACTGGTTATGACACACTGTCATACAGCAATACCGTCCGAAAGGTGGCATTGTAAGCACGACCCTACGCGCCATGCTCCTGTATGGATTACGTGTTGCGCTTGCAAGCACACCGACTGCTGCGACATACGTTGTTTGCGCACCGGTTTGTGGATTGAGTAGTTAGAGAGAAATCAAGCAATGCACAATGAACAATGATTTATTAGGGGTAAAAAGCAGGTGCATTGCATGTCCCGTAGGGTGTTCAAACTGAAAAAGATAGATCAAGGGATAATGGAGTCGTCAGTTCGAGCGCTTACAGATTTAGTTGCACTGCCGTATAAAGGGAGTTTAAATTGAGAATGTCGGCACACAAAGCAATAAGGGCAGTAGTTATTGATCATGTAATAGGCGCGATAAAAGTAAAAAATAGCACGGACGAGGCTTACTCACGTACAACTATCTTGCGTCGACGGGATACAGAAATCCAGTTTCTATAGTAGTAGCGTTTATCAAATTTCGTGCAAGGGATTTGGAGTGACTCATTCTCGAGTAGGGTTAAGGCACTATCCCCTGTCCGTTGTACATTGGTGCCAGCATCTGGTGCTCATGGGCTATAGCAAGCAGTGTAAATGTGACAGGGTATCGTGAAGGAGTTTTTTGAAAAGAGATAGGGTGGGTGCATTAATTACATGCTCCGGGACGGCGTTCCAGCGCTGTGACACCCGAAGGGAGAAATAGTTTCGCCGACATTCCAGTCGGCTGTATTGCGTGACCAAATTAAACTGCTGACCTCGTAGCGGGGTGTTTTTACTGAGTAATGACAGGAAATGGCATGGGTGGTTGGGGTTTCTCAGGATCAGGTACACCATTATGAGATCGCCCCTTAGACGCCGATAACGTCCACTGTATATTTTGAGGGTCTTCAGTCTGAGTGGGTAGGGGAGGCTGATCAAACCTCTGATGTTCTTCGCTGCCCTACGTTGTGCAGTATCGAGCGCGGTGAGATGGTGCTTGAGCCAGGGTTGCCACGCTTGGATAGTGTATTCTGCGTGCTATCTCAAGTACGCACTATGCATTGTTGGAAAGACTGAAGGGTCAAAGTTCCCCAAACGCACTGCGAAGAAGGCCGAGGTACTGGTTTGCTTTCTTATCTGCCTTTTCAGTCTGTCTCTAACAACCGAGATTATCTTGAACTAGAACGCCGATATCCCACTCGTGAGAAGCCCGCTGTAGAATTTGTGGTCCTAGCCGGTACTTGTACATAGTCTTGTGCCGTATGTTTGGAACTTTGCACTTGATGACATTGAAATGCAGCATGTTCTCGACGGACCATGTGTACGCTTTGTGCATGTTCTCCTGTCACGCTGTGTGATCGTCCACTGCAGCCATAGTACGCCATACCTTTAGATCATCAGCAAATAGCAAACCGTTAGAAGATAGCTTGCTCGCGAGATCATTTATGAAAACCAGGAACAGATGGGGTCCAAGTACCGAGCCTTGTGGTACTCTGCGCTGAACTTCGATGGCCTCCGACAGGTTGATTCTAACCCTCACGTTCAGGTGACGTTGCACGAGAAACTTTCCTATCCAGCCCAGAACAGGATCGCCGATTCTATTTTTTTGGAGTTTGTAGAGGAGAATGCGGTTGTCTTTACGATCGAATGCCTTTGGGAAATCCAAGTAGGCCGCGTCGACTCTTACATCAGCGTCCCCAGATTCCGTCCAGCTTGCACGGGCAATCAACAGATTAGTGGTAAGGGAGAGATTTTGGCGAAATCCGTGCTGCTCTGGAACGAGAATTTCGTTGTTCTCCAGGTAGCCATCAAAGCCTCAGCTACAATGGACTCTATAACCTTGGAGATCCCAGTCGTTAGTGTTATCGGGCGATATTTTATTAGTTCAGCACGGCTGCCACTTTTGTAGATTGGCCTGATGATTCCGTGCTTCCGTGTCGTGGGAAGGTGCATCTCGTTCAAACATCGTTTAAAGAAAATTGCTAGTGGCGCCGCCAAACTCCTGGCAGCAACTTTCAACGCCTTCGGACGAATGCCATCCGTACCCGGGGAGCTGAACTCGTGCAGCCACATCAGCCTCCTCAGTACAGCTCCTGTGGTAAACGATTTGTGATTAAGCACTTATGGTGGTGTTATCCGCTTAGTCAGGATGTATGATGATTGCACGCTTTGGAAGCTACGGCCGAATTGTTGTCCAAGATTGTTGGACGACTCTTGTGCGATTTGGGCTAACCCGCATGCTCTAAACAGAGTAGAAATACAGCGCTTAACATGGCGCAAATTGTTTACGAGCCTGTATAGCAATTTGGGATTGGAGCACAACGTTTTCACTATGTTGGTTTTTCAGTTTATTCACCCGGACGAGTTTGGCACGGTGGTTTCATTGTTTTATGTACACAACCCAGAATGGTCGTTCGGGGAGTCTATGTAGGTGCGCCATGCCAAGTCCCTTAATGCCATGCATTTACGTGTCCTGCTTCATAGGAAAGGCCTCATCCTTTAGGCCAGCAGAGTTTGGTATCAAATGTCCTTGCCACGAGCTTGGTAAATATTCTTAGAATTTCATCTCAGGGGTCAAGTCGGCTTAGAACTACCAGTTTGTTGCATCAATAAAGTAGGACAGGTCGTTATAGTTGTTTACGACATGATATTCCTCCGAATGCTCTTTAGGATAATCAGCGTAGCACATGTAATGAAACACAAGCGTTGCATGATAACTGCAGCCCAAAGGAGTATCGGTTATCACTCTCTCCACCATCAGTTCTTCATTGATGAATATTCGGTCCAAAATGGATGGCCTGTCAGTTCACCTGAACCTGCTGGGCGTAATGACGTGGCCATAAAGCAAGAAGTCTGAAACCAGATCTTGCAAATCTGCTTTGAATTGCTCTCCAGGTGTGGCCTGGGATTCCACAGTATGTAATTTGAAGTCGCCTGTGACTAGAATGCGACTGCACTTCCTGTTTATCACCTGCCTCAACGCAGCCATCAAATTGCAGTCTATCCCAGCAGTAGACGATGGTGGGCGGTAAACAAACCAATAGGCCAAGATGGTTCCCTCTCAGCCGGATACTACACCAAGTGGCGTCGGGTACGTCGGTTTCCGAATCGTTTATGGGTTCGCATTGTACGTTGTTTCGAAAGTAGAGGGCTACCCTACCACCTTTGTTGGATCGATCCTTCAGGTCAACGGACATGCTCGTTAGCGCGATTTCAGCATCAGTTATCTCGCAGTGCTACCACGTTTTGATGACAGCGATGAGGGCCCGAGCTGCTGAAGCGTGTCGAAGTCTTAATTCTGCTAATTTGCTGAGTAGATCTTGGGCATTTGTGTATATGCATGAAAGCTTCTCGGAGACCAAAATTTTATTAGATTGGATGGAAGAAGCAAGTGCTTTTGCACTGACCAATAAAGGGTCGGCGACTAATCGTTTTTTGCTTGGGTTGCATACTCTCGAGAAGTATTTGATATATAAACAGATATCAGATGCTCCCGATCCCGGTGTTTGCTAGTGCTCTGCTGTCAATCCGAATATTATAGATACTGTTGAAACCGTCACCGAGTCGGGTCCTGCAGTTGGTGTTTTCATTAAGAGTTGTGTCTCTACCGAATTGTCAGTAGAGGGTGCTAGTGTTCCCGCTGTTTTCAGACGTATTTCTGTTGGCAATCTGCAATGAAATTTAACACAGTACTATAAAAGGGTTTGTGCCGTTAGTTCTGACTGTAACACAAGTTTTAACAGCCTGGGACAGCATCCGTTATAGTTTGCTTAGCTGGGAATCCATGTCAACGAGGTGACCACTACATTTTCGAGAGAAAGAGCCTCCTGGATGTAGTGCCATTGCTCGCGATCGTGCACCTGAGCAACGTCGAAAGAGGAATCAGTAAGCGCAGGAATACCGTAAGCAATCACTCTGTTCTTAGCTTGACTTTTCTGTACCGCTCTTTGTTAGCGGGATCCACTGAACGTTCTTTCCACGGGATTTCGGGTAGTATACACACTCCACTTGAGTCATTGAGGAGACGATTCGCAGACAGCAGCGTGACCTTAGTCTCATCCGCCGAGTTTAGTGTTACACGAAGGAACCGGGGTTCTCCGTCATGCATACGCGTTTGTGTGACGCGAGATTCTTTTTAATGTCGTGGGATTAGCATAGACACCGATCGACATACAGATGGAACCCCACTGATTTCGATCATCCGTCAACTTACCCTTAATTGTATTGGATTTGGATTCGGGAACATTTGTGCTTACAAGTTTTAGGGTACCATGGTTGCACCTGGTGGCTACTGGTTTTGGATTTGGAGCCTTAGTATCCTGTGTTTTGGTGAATTTTAAACTGCACTGATGGGTGTCATCCGTGCTGCAACACTTTTGTTTTCTCTAGTCCGGCACAAAGGTTACCGGTGCTCTTTCCGGTGTTTGCTTGGCGGCAACCGATGCGTACCTTGCCGGATTGTTCACTATGGCTGGTTGACTGTAGCTTACAGTCTCGTGTGTACAGAACAGACTACAAGGTGCGACACACAGTACAGAAATTGAGACAGGCGCGCTGCAGGCAATATTTTACTTATGGGAGGGAGAGAGTTTGGAGTTGATACTGCTGGAGGCTGAGTCGTTGGGGTTCGGTTGGGACGCCTGGCTCACTTCTTCGGCCTGACTAGGGAATTCGGGTTGTTATTTTCACTCACAAGTGCAGGTCCGTTTCCTCCCACGGGTGTAACTCTGGCGCTCACCAGTTGCTCGACCGCTTCGGTTAGTCTTTCACACCTCTTCGGTAGCACCGCTAGATAGCTAACAAATGGGATAGCATTGCATACTTGGCAGAACCAAGACGCATCTGCGGTGTTTGTTTTGGTCGACCCCGTCCCAAGGTAGGTTGTGTGATAGGATTTCAAACACATGGTACACACCAGACCACTTTTTACCACTTTAGCACATGATTCGCATTTGCTCTTCATACGTGACATGTTCACATTAGGCGTGCTGTTTAAGGGTTAGCAAGAGGAGAGAGATACTGACGCATCGTGTTTGACTTCATTACACTTTTCATTGCGTGGCTATCGGTGCTGGTTTGATGTCGCGGGGTCAGGCGTGTCGCGCCCAGATGAGTCACACGTTCCTTAGGGTAGATAGGCGACGTGCGTGCCATCGATCCAGCCGGTAAATGGATAGGCAGCGATGCAGCGTAAGATTGAGGCAAAGCAAGATGTCTTGGAAAATATTGTCTAAGGACGAGAGTGTCTGTTCCAAGGGCGCATCAAATTGACGACTATCGCTTTGTACAGTGACTTGAAGGAATGGTAGTAAGCTGATCGGGTGACTCACAAGAATATCTTTACAATAAGACCACAAGAGCTCTTGTGTGACGAGAGGAAAAATAAATCCTCCGATAAGGTTCAAATACGGTTGACTTCGAATTTGCAAGAGCACAGTTTGCTGGTGATCCGCGAATGATATATCCAATGGATGAAGAGTGGTAGAAAGAGTTCGCGGAGCCAAATCGAATGATAGCACATAGGTCTCTGTGAGAATAAATTCAAAGATTTAGAGGCGAATAAGGCAGGAGGACACTTATTTTGCGACAGCTCGGGAGCGATAGTGTAGCGACAGTCTAGCAACAGTGTAGCAACGTGTAGCCATGACGTGGTCAAGAGGAATTAATGCTCTTACTCCAAACTTTGCGTATTTTGGTGTCTCACTACCACTGGGCGGGGGTCTGAAAGGCCAACAGCTCATTTGTTTGTATACACTTGTTAGCAAGGCGAAGAAGCTACCTCTGTGCGTTTGAGTTTCACTTTGCAGTTTTCTCCTTTTCCTGCTTATTATGCCCTTCCAATCACGAGCCCAGTCTTAAAGCTTAATATGTCACTAAGCAGCATAACATCCGTTAGTGTTTTTCATTCTATAATGTACCTAGTTCTTTTTCATACATTCTTCCTTTATGTACCGCAGAAAAATAGTTGAAGTGTGTATCTTAATTTTAGTTTATATGTAATGAAGATGATGGGGAAGACAACTATGCTCTCCACAAAAACCGAAAAACTATGCCAAGCCAAGCAGGCACTGTCAACTCTTTTGACATAAAGTGCAATGAAACCCCTGTGACTTGCACCAAACTACTAGTGCCTAAATAGCTTAAAGCATTATGGTGTTAATCACAATGGTGGTATCCCGGTTTGATTATTCAAGTAAACTTCTCCTCGCTGTGCTTGGCATTCAGATTTTCCAGGTTTCACCGAACGTGGTGGTAATACCGGTGCGCTAACGCTGTAATCATTTCTAATTTAGTACGAAATCGTCTCACAAATCTAACATCTTCTCCAATTCAGGTGCACAGTTAGGAGATACGCAACTGACTATGCCAAATGATAGTGGAAGGAAACGCAGCAATGCTGGAGGCAATTGCTGTGTGGAAGCAATTATCAGATCCATTACGGCGAATCCGCCTCCAGCAAATTTCCATGTCCCACATCGCCGAGCTCCGAATGCAACGGTTGCAGATATTTTACCGTTGCTTTAGTGCTTTTTATACTTACGTCCTTTGGTTGGTTCCGTTACTCTAAAATCGACTTGCGTAAGGGACATACAAGACAGATTTGATTTCCTCCCATTGATTATAGCCTAAATGTAAACTTTTCTTTCAACCTCTTACCAAAGTATTGTTTCAGAACAATTAAGAACTAGACGAAGAATATTAAACTAAAATAACTTAATGTATAGTATTTATCTCAACATTATGGGATACGGTCTAGTAGATGTGGGCCGATCAACATTTATGATTGTTTCACAATACTTGAAAATTATTGTTAATGACCTAGAAAATATATTACAAATGCAACAATGCAGCTTTTTACTAGTTGCTCTAAAAGGCAAACAGTATTGTCAAGGTCTAGAATCACATCGTAATTCGTTGTGTGGAGTGTGGATGTAATAAAGTGTCAAATAAAATATAACCTCTATTTAAGTACAAAGAAGTTTTGTTAAATTTAATGTATTACTTTGATACAAAGTAATGAAACCGAGAAATTAGCCCTCTACCTGCGGTAAATCTGGAAGTTTGAGCATTGGCTTAGTAACCATTAATATCAAGATCACGGGACATAGTGGACCTCGGTGGTTACTTATCTGATGCGAGGCGTAACGCGATCATAGTTTACGGCTTAGGTGGTTTGAAGCTTGCACCAATAATGTCAGCATAATAATTCCGTATTCTGCTGCTCCGTACTTTTAGTCGCTAACTGTCCGGTCCTGACACTACCAAAGAAATAGCAACACATCTGTCCGCAAGACGGAATCTGGTTCTACTGTCACCAATTTGGAGTTGCAGTATTACTCGAGCTAATAAAGTACATTAACTTTGCTTCAATAGGACATATATTTTGACCTGCAAGGCACAGGTTTCCGCAAAAAACCTCACCCAATTCAATTGAATAACATGTGTCATTTCCTTATCACAGCTTCCTAAACTTTAGTTACATGTTTTACTAGAATTATACGATCCGATTTTGTGACTTAAATCTAAGGTAACCGAAGTCGTGAATCAGGGACAAGATTCCCAAAGTGAATCTAGCAGGCCTAACGGTGCTCTCCCAATGAGTTACAATGTGAATAGTAGAAGCGGAATACCAATCCAAACAAGTGAGGTTTGCGACTAAAATACGTCAATATCTGACCCGCCGCAGCAACTGCTGCCTTTCATAGTCCCCTGCAGAAGCGCAAGCTTGCTTGACATCGTCAGCGACTAAAATGCTTCCTGCTAGCTACATTTACCTTCTTACTTCATGTGAATACAACGGAAACCATCTCGGTCTCTAGACATCCTTCAGCAGAAGTTTCATGGTCAACTGTTAACCTTTAGCACACGTATTCCTATGTATAACCACGTCATCTTACTGATAGTCAACTCCATAATTCATCAAACGCAGTGCGCTCACCACCGGACGTCCAGTGGATGGAAGTTTCAGAGGATCTGAACAGATAATAGAGAAGTCGGAAACACAATAAAAAGAGCATTTTGGTTCGCCGTGTCCCCGAGTCACAGGTTTCCTTTCCAGAAGAAGATTAAACCCATGACTAGGAGTTATGGATGTCGTTACTCCCACGTTGACACGGATTACAGCATGTCCTAGTTACAGAGAATATGACCCCAGAGTTGCTGAAGTTGGTTTTACAATATGAGCTTACGGCGTAAATCTTCTAGCACGAGGCCTTTGGTTAAGCTTGATTAATACCCAGAGTTGACGCTAGAGGCTCTTTTTAATGAATGGAAGCACAACGCTTCCCTAATCGAACAGTGTCTTCGTGCAACATCCCATACCGTTCACGCAGTGAAAATGTCACGAATTCCAGCCGAAGCCAGTCGTTCAAGAGAACTCCGATCAAACCACTCGCATTCTACTGGTCGCGCAGCGAACGTCGTTTAGCTCCCTTCTGTCCATTCAAACGTCACATTTGAGAAAAAAGCCCAAAACGGAGCCATACAGGAGAATATCGAAGCGAGGCCTGGTCAAAGAAATTGAAATAATTCGTCCTTCTATGAACTCTCGAAAGCATAGCGCAGCATCACTTTCAGCAATTTCTCGATTTCAAAATATAAATAATGCCAGATGATTATTTATCATCGTGCTAAACCAACTGTATCACAAAGAAGCTGCAATCTGACATTACCTCAGAGATCTAATCACTTATGGGAACACTTGGAATCAAGTAAAGGGGCTATCAATGAACAAGTCTCATCGAATTGCCCATAACGCTTTCGGTTGTGTGCACATTTTAATCACGGAAATTACATGCACATTGGCACCCAACGATGGGGAAGAAACAAGCACGGTTTACATCACTGAAAAGCCAAGTTTGAGCTTACTTGGGCTAAAAGCGGATTGAAAATTTACGACTGCTGGTTGTTTCATTGGATTAGATCTGCAAATGAGTACGAGTAAATCCAGACGCACTAGCCCGTCGCAGCGAGCTTGGACCTTAACGAGGTGCGAACTTTGCATACACCCTTAACGCATAAGCTATACTGCTTTGTGCCCTCCGGCTCCGTATGAGCTACTCCTATCAGGTTGGACAATAATTAGTGTCTAGACAGACTCAAACTCTTGGCACTTCAAGTGTGTGGTTTGTAATGGGATGACATCAATTTCAGTGCAAATTAATCATTGATTCCTCCCAGTTACCGTGGGAATAGGCTTTTGAGCCAAATGCTTGGGTTGAGGACGCCAAGCTTCTACCTGTCTAAGTGTGGGCGGGCTAGCTGTTTTTCAGCCCCCATATTAGCATGATTATTACTTCAAAATTTAACCAAATCTTACATTGGCCGTCATGCAAATTATCATGGGTCACCTTATCTGCTGCACAAGACAGGGTGAATAAACGAAAACATCCTACTGCTCGCTCCTTCCATCTTTTTTTTCACCTCCTTCTCTTACGGTCATGTCGGCCGGTGCCCGAGTGGTCTGCACGTTTACTTTGCAACCATGAGGTCACCGGTTCGAATCCGCGTAGGGGTGGGCGTCCTCGCGGTATACTCAGCCCGCGCGCGACTGATGGTCGTCGCGCGGCAGCGAAGCGCCCTTACGGCGCACAGCTGAGATTATTTACATTATTATCTTACGGTCATCCCAACCCGCATTACTAAACTTCTCTCTCTAACTCCAACTTTATTGATAGAAGCCACAGTGGCACTGGATTTGAACTATCTGCCACGACCTTCAGGCAATACCCACTGGACGCCTACCGGCAACAGTCCCATATAAGGTCACACTGACCCGTTTACCGGGCGGAGTTCCACATTCAACACACTAAGGTAAATAGGGCAACAGGCTGCACTCGTAGGCTCGTTTGACGCACATGGTATTTACTTGTGTTATGTATCAGAAACTGTGATCAATACCCCTTACGGAATTGTTGAATTAAGTGCGCCGGGCTTGTCCTGTCGCTGTTGGTTGCAGGCATCCGGACACGCAGATGCAACACTCGCGGCCCGAGCTAAGATAAGTATGGTTCTTAACTCCAAGGATGATTCATAGTTGATTTTTTAGATTCCCGTGAACAGCCGTTTGGGTGTAACCCGTTTGACGACATCAACTAAGGTTGGTAAACGAAGTAGCCCTACGTGCTGTTCTTTTATGGTTTCCGCTTATGCCCCCATCTACTTCAGTTCTGATGCTACCAAGGTCATGTTCTAACGCAAACTGAACACACAACCACCCAGTGCTACCAGTTCAGCTAACTTAGCAATTCCAAGGGATATATATATATTGTACACAATCTGTGGTACAGATATTGTGCCATCGGAATCATGGCTGAATAGGAAAACAGGCAGAATAATAAGAAACGCGCAACAACAAAACCATTTTTTGTTTATTTTGCCACTCACAGTTTTTAAACTTTTTTTCAGTTTGTTCTTTTCTAGGGGAGGAAGAAGGGACACCGCAACACACCGATACACACGTCTGCCATTAGCATCGCTCTTGAGCCATAGCTTCCAAGGTCTTCAACCAGCAAGTATCCTCATCTCTAGGACCCTAACTAGGTAGTCGACAACAACCGGCCGAGGCCAACTGTTTCGTCAGTTTTTTCATTCGGCTTCTCCATGTTGTAGGCTGTCCACCAGACCGTCTCTTCCAGCCCTGTCCAGCAACCGCAAACAAAGCACGACGCGGGTAACGCTGGACAGGCATGCGCAATAAGTGTCCCAACCACCGCAGTTGATGCAGTGAGACGAGCTCCTCAAGCGAGTTGCTTCCACGTCCCAAGGCACGCTGCCCAACTTCCACATTGCTTACGTGGTGCTGCCACCACACACGGGCAATGGACCGCAGACGGCGATGCTCGAAGACGGAATACACAAGTAGGTCATCGAATTTCTTTAGAAGCAAGGCGAGGCGATACTTAGGGGCCCAACTTTGAGAGGACTTACAGCGCCTTGCTCCTGTTGTAACCCTGTGTAAAACACTGGTAGTTTCTTGGCAAATCTGCTTCTAGATACAGTGGGTGCCGAACAGCCACTTTGCGTCATCCGGTAGCTGACCAGCGATGGGCCCAAATGGATAACATTGCCATACTTTACAGGTGGCGTATTTCCATCCCGGATTGCTGCTCGTTCTGAAATACCGACGTCGACTCTGATCATGTCTTGTTAAGCTGCTGAAATTTTTGAACTCTGCTGCCAGGAGCACCAAGCGTCTTCCCAATAGGCAACCAAGATATTTGCTCTCCCCTCAGTCAGACAAACCTATCAGGATACACCGAGTACCGAATTTTCACTCCCTTGTCCTAATGACACTGAGCTTCAATGGAATAGATCTCGACCGTCATGCACGACGCAGGAGCATCTGCTTGTGACACTATCAATCGTCACCGCACCCAGATAATTCACCAACTCTCCGTTGTGAACTCACTTCTGGTCGCAGAAGTGAGCGATCAGTTACCCTATAACTGGGCATATTGGCTCTGACACAGCGTTTTGTGAGCTCTTGTATTATTTAATAAGGGACCAAGTGACCTGCCTAAAACACTCCAAGCTTTAGAACCCAGCAGCTGATTGTACACGACTGCTTATTCATATAACATGTTAACAGCGAAGCATTATTCACAGATGCCTTTTCAAGGAAGGTGTCCCCAGATCCGTAACGTGAGGAGGCTGCCGGGGGCGTACAGCTATGCCGAAACAACAAGTAGCCTGTTCACTTCCGGTTCTGGTTGAGGTACTGTTACTCGTCAGCTCACCAGTTACTGAATATTCGAGGGTTCGGTCAATTTATTGAACTCCAGAAAGAAACTCTCGCCTGGCTCCCAGTGCAATGTAACCAGACGACTTATGAGACGAAAACCAAAACGGAGCCTGCTAGCTTATACGGAAGCTTGGTGGACTAGTAGAGTTCAAGCAATTTATTAGGCGGGAATGGTAGGCAAACAACGCAAGTTTTTCCAGCTGATACGCACTACTGTTCCAAGAAAACCAGGCATCAATGAGGCAAGCAGAGACTGCGCTGGGGCACTGACATACAATGTGGAATGCCACATGGCTGGTTGGACGGAAAGCTTGCAAGATCGGTTAAGTTGTCCCCCTGATTCCGGGCCTCTTTCTACTCAGTTGATGCGGGATGAACCATGGCCAGTTAGTTTAGAACCTCCATCAGAGGCTGAGGTATGCAACGTGATCACAGCTCTCAAGAGTTTTCGTGCCCCTGACCGGGAATTCTTCCTCCCACCTGCACTATTTAAGTTGAGGTGAGATCCTAAGCAAAAGGCTGACTTCCCTGTGCGAATATGTCTGGAAGTAAGAGAGATTCCCGGCTAAATGGAGTGAAACGATTATAGTGACAAAGTACAAAAAGGACAGTTGAACCGATATTAGCCTATCGCCAAAACTAGTCGCTTCAGTTCCCGTTCGTCGCCTCGCTGCAATATGGGACTCCCGGATTAGGAAAGAGCAGGCAGCTTTCTGCCCTGGCCGAGCCTGTATAGAACACGTTAGTACTACGGCAGGTGAAAGTCCAGCGCCATATGTATGACAGAGCAACATTTGATGTGTTACTATACTTCATGAGTCTGTTAGATTAACTAGATCGATCCAAACTGCTCGAAATACTTGCGCGAAATGGTGTTCCCACGAAATATATGAACACTGCGTGTCCTATACGCGAACACGACAGATTGTGTCAGGGTCTACCGTGATTTGTCGGATAGATTGCCCACAACAATTTGTGTTCGTCAGGATTGTCCGATTTCCACATATCTGTGCAATTTCCTCCTGGGCTATATGCTGGAACGTTCTTTTTGGGAGCCTCATGATGCACCATCAAAGTGCAAAGTTTTGCTGCAGGAATACCAGCTACTCGAAAATCCGTTGACTCTAAATAATTAGGAACTGCAAGGTGCATCAGCAAAGATTAGCTCATATTATCTGAAGTCAGTTCATGTATTGCAAAAGTCAGAACTGTCTTCTTGAAGTTGCGGCATCTTTGGCGATAACCTAAACTTCCCCTCCACTTGTAGGCGCTGTTTAGAAGCCCACAGTGAGACCTATCCTCTCTCTCTCTGTAGATATATATATATGTACATATATATATATATATATATATATTTCAACGGTCTACGAATAGACATAATGCCATCAGAAACCATGGGACTCAAAAGAAGGTACAGAAAGAGTAAAAGAAAACATAACACAAAACATCAAGGTCCATGGTTTTGTCAGGTAGCGAGATTCAACCCGGTTACGCAAGCCGAAGTAGGGTTGTTGACTTAGAGGATACCACCCCCAGCCTTTGGCTGAATAGCCTGCCCGCAAGGCAGTGGAGCGAATTCAGGGAAACGTGCCAATTGGGAGCTGGTGACTGAGTGCTCAGTTCATACGCCTTTCGTTTGTTCCTTTGTCAAACAGGGGTCCAATGCTCTCAAGATATATAGCATAAATTTACTGGCATACAATGCTTCGTCAGGACGAAGCAAACGGCGGTGACTTTATTTGGTGGCGAGTCACGTCCACCACGTCACAGTCTTGTTAAACGGACATATGTGGCTTTTTCTAGAGAGAACGCATGCCAGGCGAAAACCCACCACGTCCTGGAACACTGCCGCCGAACCAACTGCTGGAAAGGGAAAATCCCTAACCACCCAGCTGACACCACGAGGAGATTGTTCGGCAAGGGGTCCTACTATATGGAGGTACGTCATGGCCTCTTGCGTTTGAGAAGTTAAATCGCATTCAAGTCATTGGTCCTCGCTGTCTACGGAACATTGCTGATGTTAGGTGGCATTAGCGTGTCCGCAACGAGGATGTGCGTAGGTGAGTACAAGGCATTGATAAGCAAGCTAGTTCCTTAGAACAACAGACAGCATTGAATAAGTTACATCGGCTGGAACACGTACCACGTATGTATGGTTACAGCTTGCCTAATAGCGGCTTGTTTAATCTGCCAGCTGGAGTGTAGCACCAAGCTGGTGATGTAAAAAATACACTTGGCAGCGGGAAATGAAGTGACTGACAATCAAACTCGGCGCCGTCGGTCCATCTCACCTTCCAAGCTGGAGTTCGCGTGACCAGACTTGTGCTTGGCTAGAGACACTACAGGATGCGGCTCGCGGTCGAACCAGTAGTGCGTCTGCTGCCGTCTCCAAGTCGGGCTGCCTGTTTAACTTAAGTTTGGTGCTAAGTTTTCTACGTGGTAATGGCTGTTTATGGCACGTGACAGTGAAAACAGCAAGAAAACTGCTCAGCCGGTGCCGCCTTATCTTTACACGGTAGGTTGTTGACGAAGTGCTCGCACTTTGATCCTGAATTTTTGCTTAGGATAATAAGGTTTTCAGGTAAGTCCCCCTTTTCTCGCTCTTATTATTCATTCTTCAGCAGGTCGTCATGGTTATATTGCAGCGAAGCATCAATTAAAATGACCGAGCTATTACCGCCGATGATTATATGTATCAACGAAATAGGATAAATATATGACCCAAATGCTGTAACAAAAATTTGAACCTGTGCTTCTTTATAGCCTAGGCCATTGTACCAGATTGATAGCAACACTGTCCCTGCGATCAGTAACCAAGCCAGTCATTAAAGCTAAACAACCGGTGCCGTATGCTGCAATACAAATCACTGAGCAAAAACTCGAGCGCATAGTACAAATCGGAATGATCACACTTGTCAAATACGCCTTATGGACCGCACCCGTTTTCACAGTAAAGGAGGCGAATGGAATGGTACGCATATGTGCGCGTCTTTACGCTGCGTTCAAGGACCTCCAATACATATTGCCAATTCCAAAAAGCATCTCCGCAAAACGGAATGACGATATGTGCTTTGCCAACCTTGACCTGTCTGATGTAAATCTTCAGGTAGATGTTACAAAGCACTCGAAAGAGTTATTGGCGATCAATACCCTAGTAGCAGTACGGCCGCTTGCACTTTGGAGTAACAACGGTACTAGCCATTTTTCAAAAGCTGGCAGCGATTCCTGGAGCCGCCGTATAACTGGACATAATCATCGTAATCGGTCGAACATAGGAGGCCAGCTGGAGGCCAGTAACCCGCACAACCACACATAGATTGTCCTAATGTATCATAGCAAATCGACGCGTTGTACAACATGCTGATTAGAATACAGTTTTGCTTTCCGTTTGCCTAACGTATTTTACTTTGCAATATACCGGTTAAGAGCTAGCCTCTGAGTTTTAGTTCCGCAACTGCTAAACGGTGACAAGGCGGGACTGCTCTAAACTCTGCTGTTCCCGCTTGTGCTTGCACCATAGAACGTTTAATTTTGCTCGGAATACGAGCTGTCAAAATCAAGACGGTTTCCACCACATCAATAAAGTTTAGTGCAAGTCGAAGAAGCCTGACTTCACCGATGTACTCGGAATTCGGTTTTCGGGTGCTCGTCATCAGGTTGCTGGGCTTAGTCGCCGAGCAGGTTCCTGATAGTGTTCCATCGACACAGTTCGTCCACCCGTCTTCTTTTCAATGACATCGATGTTGACTACGGAAATTCGACACAAAAAGCGGATAGGGCATCTCGTTGTTCCTGGTTGTCTTACAGAAGATGATGGGCCTTGGTTGTGTGACCGGGCGATTTGCTGCGCAACAATGCTGCATGGCCTCCTACATTAATCTTGGGTGTGGTTGGAGAAACTCTAATTGCTGATTTTTGTGTGACCTAGGATGCAACCACGGCCCAATTGCTGCTGACCTTGACGTGTTTCCAGAGTTTCGGCAATACATGTTGGGAGTAAATTTGTTTGGAGGAAGTTGTTTCAAATTCGTCAGAGGTGAAGAGGTGAAGGGTTGTCAAATATAATGAAAGCTCCGAAAATGAGCACTTACTCCACCAGCTCCAACCTTGTGTCTCCATATCACCCAAACGGGGCGCGTTTCGTTAGCACCATTAATGCAATACCAGCGTATTGACAGCAGTTGGTAGCTGAACCGAAAAGACTAACTGTAAATTAAAGCCCAATAGCATTTACGTTAGACGTTAGTACGCCCTTGACCATTTGGGTGTGCGACTTATTCTTTTCAGGGTCCAAAGCTAGATAAGCCCTGGTACAGTTTTCAAGTAGACTGGAAATTTATTGCAGTGACAGTAACGAAACTTCCGTTAGAAGGGCCTTATTCGATCCCATCTATTTGGAGCACGCAGTTCCAAATCGTCAGCAATGATGTCGTACCTTCCATTTTTGTGTAGTTATGATCTTTTGCATGCATTCACCTCGAAGATTTAGTTTCCCAAATGTGTTAAAACTTGGAGACCGACAAATGACAAAAGGCATCAGGAAGCACCCTGAAGAGACCTTAAAAGCCGTTATCCTAAAAGTTGTTCATCATACAACTTCTTATTGTAAAAGGTCCACCATAGGTCGCCGAAAAATCAAACCTGCCACTTGATGCAATACCTAGCACTAGGTCTTCTAAAGGTTTCGGCATGCGGTACCAGCTCAATTTGACCGTATATTCTCGAGTTATTCCGTTCACGCAACAACCACCTGATGGAAGAACTTCAGTCTTGTACGTCGGGCATGCAAACGGAATGATCCTTCCATCTACCAGCAAGTTCTCAGTATTTAACTGCGTTCTGATGCGGTAGGCGCTTTTCCGGCCTCGCAAACATGCCAACTAATAGACCATACTTTGCTTATGCTTCAAAATCTAATAATGACCGGTGATGTTTGATTATGTTGTTATCTGACTTTATGTTATTTTACATTTCATAGCGAATTTACTTGAAAAGTTTAATATTCCACAACGCTCACTATTAGTGCGTATTGATCGACTTCGTACTCTCCCACTAGCCACGTGCGTCGTCAATCTTTGCGACTTAGTCATAACATGAAGTTGAGAAGCCATTAGCTTAGGTAGGTCAGGTAACACAGTCGGCATCAGCGTCAACGAAAACTGCCCTATGTTTGCGTTTGCCTCCCATGAGCCGCCGATTACAATTGCGTTGTTCTCGATCCCAGCTAACCCATGGTCACAAAGGGTCTTGATACCATATTTCTACTTACATTGTAACTGGGCTACCTTATTTACGTGTTTTCGTGTGAACACTGCCATATTCCTCGCAGCATGCTCTCATCTGGTTGCCAGATTTTAATATTTTTGGCTCTGATCCAGGCTACCCTAATTGACTTAGCAATCCATTATTTTCGGTCGATATTAAAAGATGTTCCATCGTTTCATCCGTGCAACAAACACGGGTCGGTCAGTAAATCGTGATTCCTCATGGTTTTTCAAACACATTCTCTGTCGATTCACACTAATGGACCTTGCCACTATAGCAAGACATGTTCCTGAATTCCTGTTGGGTAACCATTCCTTAAGGAATGACAACTCGTCATCACGTGCTTTACGTGAACTAGCTGTTACACGACATGTTTCCCAATCGTGGGCAATTAGTGGCACTTCGCTAATTAAGCTAAACCGCCTTTTGATGTATGAATGGAAACATCTGCGGCAATCAAATGGAGTACCGTTGTCCTCGAAACGTCATATCCGCTGAGTCTTTATGTCCAGATCACTATATATGTGGCTTATGTGAACTTTGTGTGCGACTGAGAATTCGAAGAGAAGTTCAAGCTTTTCAGCCGATATATATATTCAGCGTGTTTTAGTCAGTTTTTTTCGAAATGAATAAATTTTTCATTTCCTTAAGTACAGAATTTTACTTTTAAGCTAGTATTCTGGCTTCAGTGTTCTGGCTGAGTTGTTCATGAAACCATTCCGGTAAATTCGGACCCAAATTATGATACGGCTAATATATGAATAGCGTGTCATATAAATCAGCATTGGTTAAGAATAACTACAGATCACATATACTGTTCAACATTATGCAGTACCTAGTTGCGGAGCTCACATAGCTCCACGAAACTTGTGTATAAGGTGTCCGGGCTCAGCTTAATCACGCTGTCTTGAAGCAATGACTCAGATTACGCAGTTAACAACCGAGCGCTCCACAGGACTTTGTTGGGAAGTTTTACTTAAACCTGCGATGAATCGACTGAACTCCTCAACGGCATAGTTGGATCTACCATACTAAATCGCAGTGATTCAAATTAATTATCTTTGAGACACAACCACTATGTGGTGGTTTATTTACTACAATATTTGAGCTGTCAATAAACCAACTCTCTGTCTAGTCCAGTCTCGATGCAGTAGTTCAGAACTATATGTTTTGTCCCTGGGGTCAGCTTGCGTGAACGAACTCTGGCAGCTAGATCCCGTAGGTCGTATCGATCCAACCCCAATTTACTACTCTGCGCGTAGAATACTTTCGATAAAGAACGTTTCGTCCTTTCCGATTAGAAGTCGAAACGACCACGGGGTGTTATAACATAACTTAGCAGCCCAATCAATTAAATGTACACCCACCATATGTTTGATATGCGATTTGGCTCGCGTGTTTGTCTACAGACAAAAAGTTGATTATTATTATTATTATTATTATTATTATTATTATATACATTCGCATCGTCCTTAGCTCCAGTCTGAGGCGAAGGGCTCAACTTTAAAGTCATTTATCTTTCAAGTCATCCCACACTCCACAAAGTAGAACGACAAAGTTGGTTTTCCCCTTGGTATACAAATAACATTTTCGGATGATCCTTTATATTACTCACAGTGTGTTTTGGAAGAAAGCGTTAGGTTAATCCAAAAACGCACGCAGATGCCTTGGATTTGCGAGTGACCACTTAGAATCTTGCCTACCTAAAGTTTTGGGGCACAAGTAATTAATTGACGGAAGGAATAATCCACTACCCTATATTACCTGCGATTGCCTTTAGTGATAACACTTAAAGAATCAGGTGAAGTCGCGGTCATCAAAACAGGACATCAACTCTTCACACAATAGGGTAACGCTAGACCAACGAATCTACGGTGACCAAGAAAGGTCAGCAACTTTCTTGACTTGACCTGGAGGTTGGAAATACCTGAGCAGTTTTTGGCAAAAAAAGTGCAGTCATATAGCCCTAAGTTTGGGCCGGATACTCGGGGCCATCAAATTTGGCCGTGCTCTATCCTCTTTCAAGGTAGAACAAACACGCTCGCCTTAAAAGGCGCTAATTAGAAACCTACTGTTTTCCTCACCTACTGTTCTGCCTACGATTAATGTCATGATTACATAAACTGGGGAAATTTTGAAATCTTGATGCGTTCCGCGCACATGGCAGACACATTAAGTCTATCCGAAGAAAAGTGAGCAAAATCTACAGCAAAAACTTACTAAATTTGCAATGAAGCGTCATGCTGGATGAAAGGTTGCTCTGAGGAAGAAACACATGCTAGTATGCGCATGCCTATTTTTCTCAACACCATGGGACGCTCACTTGTTAGAAAAATGGGTGATCTCAGAATTAACCTCTGCTGTCGCGAATACGCGCAGCTTGGAGTAAGTAGACTACAGGGAACTTGACTACACAAATTTGCTGAAGGTGCTATTGTAGCAGTTGACGGCTTTAGTTTTCCCTGTGCTGATCGCCCCTGCAGATTACACAACTGAAGTGTTGGTGTTATCACCTGTATGAACACATCCTGATGTTCATCAGTGAATAAAATATTCTGCTATTCGGCGCAACATATTGACTGCCTGGTTCTAGCATTCAAACTAACATGGCTGAGTAGATACAGCTCACTCTTACTAGCCAACGTTTTTATATCCTCCAGTTTTTCAAGCTAAGAAGCAGACATTTTATGACGCCTTCACGGCTTCTGTCATTGTACACATTAGTCAATCCCTGTGCATATTTACTGGTGGTTTCAGTATGTTTGACACCATATTCCTCACCACACTTGGACCGCAGAACATAGCGAAATGCCCCACCAGGTTAGAAGCAACTCTGGCCTTAATGTTTATTAACAAAATGAAGATCTTTTCAGCCACTACACAGGCACAACTTGGAAGTGTTGATCACTCGATAGTCAAGCTACCTCCCATCATCTACAGTAAGACGAACAACAAGGAAGTCACTCGCTGCAAGAAACGTTCAATTAAACGGAAACAAACCGATCACCAAGATATAGCACAACTGAATGAAATGGTTGCCTCTACAGATTTCAATGGGTTTTTCCTTACAGATGTCTTAACGTATTGTAAGCGGATGACAAGTTAACTTATAACGATTGTACAATCGCTACAAGCTGAACTTCAGTTTTGATCTCTTTTGTCCAATGGAAGCTGTTCTCTTTCGTGCCGACCAAGTCTTCTCAGCAGTCCTCAAGTAGCTGCGTCGGCTTAAAGAGAGCCTTCAAAGTGAAAGTTCGTGCCTCAGTAAAGTTTTTCTTTTCTCTACACATCAGGGAAGTAATTCCCAACCTCAACCATGCCAGACGATTCCGGGGAACGATAATTACCGTGAGATTTAACACATGATGAAACATGCTAGTGGAGTCACTCGTCATAGTTCGGACTGTGACCTAGACATAGAAGAATTAATTCCACACTTCAAGTGCTCCAGCAGTGACTTACTCCCCAACTCGACATGTGCACGGATTCAGTGGCCTACAAACTCATAGCCAATTGTTGATACTGCAGCACTTCACAGGAAGTTTATCCAGCTAAGCTCAAGCAAATCAAGCCAATCTGACCGATTGTCTCCCTTCGTCCTTAATGAGTGCGCAGGCTCATTATCCCCGTCGAGGCAGATTATTGTTCAAAGTTTAATCGTGGCTTCTACTTTCTACAAACTTACACCACTCACAAAACTGCCAATAATCTACATTTACTACCGCTCTTTGAACAACTGAAGGACCGATACTTCAGTTCATGGGGGAATGACCAATGAGTGAGCCAATCTACAACCCCAGGACAGATGCTGTGAGCTTATTGACAATACGTCGCGAACCAAGCAGAAGTAATGTATTACAGTGCGCACCTGATCGTCCGTCCTCGGTAGCTCAGTTGGTAGAGCAGCGGACCGGCAATCCGTATGTCGGGTTCGATTGCTCGTCGAGGCAGATTATTGTGCAAACTTTAATCGTGGCTTCTACTTTCTACAAAACTTACACTACTCAGAAAACCACCAATAATCTTTAATTCCTTAAGTAAGTGCTAATGGCGTGACTTATGAAAAATAGGTTTCCTCGTTGATAATTATTCACCTCCTGAACTGAGGGCTTTGAAGACCAGCAAGATTCGGCGCGCACACAATTTGGGAAGTCGGTAAACTGAAAGTTAGCTTGCATCGAGACAGCCGTCTAGAAATTTGGATAGATCAAGTGGAACAGTTTAAGTCAAAGACGAATGATATACTTGCAAAGAAACCGCAGACATGAACTTCTGCATTGAGGGATTTATTCAGAGTTTGCTGGTTGAGAAAGGAATAGCGGTGTCAAGTGTATGTTTTGGAATAATGCAGATTGGGTACGATGCTTTGAAAAACCTATAAAACCTTCTTTGACAACGATGAGGAGGCTGGTAGATAAACTCTGAATGGTAATCGTCCCACTTATTGCTCGATGATCAGGTTCGGATGAGGAAATCAATGACTAAATTGATGTCCGCTATCTACTTCGCTTCCGGACGCCTTATCCAATGAACTTTTCTGGCAATTGGACAGAGAATCTGTGTTATTTTTCACATGTCTGTATTTGAAAGGTAGAAAAACTTTTAGGTGCATCTACTAACGCTTAGATAATTGCAAGGAAGTAGAACGCGGGATTGCATGGTATAATAAGAGATCTATCCCATCTAGGCTCAAGCACACAAACATCACACGCTGGGGAAAAGCCATGTGCGGTCGTTTTATCCTATCGGAACTCATCAGCAATGTGCATTCCATCTGACACTTATAGGGCTCGAACCCGCAACGCTACTGGTTTAACCGATACCCAGAGCAATCTGATCGTTATGACAAAAGTTAACTAAAGGCTTATTTTTAGGATCTTTGTCGTTTGGTGAGGGTAATACCATGTGCTCTGCATGGTAGTAACGTGCAAGTCAGTGGACAGTGCGCGGCGTTATATAATCTACAGTAGCAGTCACGATTGTCTACAGACCCTCCCAGCTCAGTGGTCTCAAGAACAGACATGCAACATGCGAGCTGATGGTTCGAGCTCCACAGGGGTCAAACTGAAAGCCTCTTGCTGACGATTCCAAGAAGGATGAAACGGCCTTTCAGTCCTTTTACAGGCATATGACAGCTGTCTGACGGAGTCTAGATTTCGTGAATCTCTACTTAGATAATTCACCCCCACAAAGCACATGTGCATGTGCCCTGAGCATGAGACAGCTGTGGCAAAAAAAGACCGTAATAACTTTGCTTTCAAATTTTCTCTTTCCAACTCAATTCAACTTCCAAGGAACGTCCTTGTATATATGCTAGTTTTCCGTGAACTGTCAAAGAGAGGACTTAAGAACTATTTCGTTACCGTGATTTCTAACGCACTTGGAGCAATTTGCAGAAAAACCGGAAAATTGTGCTAATGCTCGAGAATTTTAGCTTGGAACATTTCAAGTTCCGATTGACGCGTCTTGTAAAGAGTAAATGGCATGGAGTTGGTCTCATTTATTCAGGGATAAACTGTGGATACAGGTGTGTAGGTGTTAGCTCGTCCCATTGGCTGCCATTTTGAAAAAGGAACTCATGCTGAGGCAGCTGCTGCATTTGCGCACACCAAGCAGTGCGCGAGGACACCGGTAAAAACCTGTAGCACCGGATTTAATACAGGTCGCTCATCAGCTATCTTTAGAACGGAGAGACTTGAATGTATGGAACAAACATGCCGCAGCAAGTAATCAAGACAAAGTCGATGTCAGAATACAAGAAATTCCTTAACAAACAAGCTGCCGATGTTCAACAACCGCGCATGTTCTCAAACATAGCAGTCTATCTTTACTGATGGATTGTTTTTGCGGCTAGCTGAATCATCTCTTCTTGCTTCTTTCATCCAGCCGTTGGTATTCAGTATTCTGGCGCAAGGACACTTTCTCGGGGGGCTCGAAATAAGTCAAAAGTAGACCTGACGCCAGTACTAACTTGACCCGGTCGAATGCATCCCGGCATTCCAGCTTTTATTTCTATGTTTTATCTTTGGTTAGCTGCTGGTACAACGAGGCACGCAGGTATTGAATCTCAGGCAAAATGCAAAATGACCAATGTTATTACAATAGATTGCAAAGATTTTAGGTCATTTGGTAGAGGCATTCTCCTTATGGTTATTATCTTCATTGAATCTGGTCAACGTCCATCCTAATCAAATAAAATCGAGGTATTGAATGAGTGACGTTACAACCTGCTATTGCTCCTCGCAGACCCGGAAATCATGAAGATGAATATAATCAAGCAGTTTGTCCAACCCGTTAAATCCTCTTCAGGAGGCTGCGGAAAATCCAACGAGCATAGTGTGCAACAGCTTTGCAAAATGACTGGTGCCAACTTTACAACACAAGATGAGCGGTAGTACTAAAACAGCCGACAAGTGTTGATCATCAGTCAATCTCTCGAGGCTTTGGAAACATCCACCTATAGATTGGCATCAGAGAGATCAAGCTTAGCAAGGCAGTTACCACATACAATTTTAAATATGTTTTCTGGTAGGGGCAATGGGCACTGGTGGCGCTAAGAACGGTTGAGCGATCATCACAGAAGCGTGCCTTGCCTTTTGGTTTCTTCAATGGGACAATAGATGCGATACATGAGGTGCATATGATAAGTGTGATGACGCCGGCTCGTTCTAACCGATAGAGTTTCTGGGCAACAGTTGGCATGGCGGCATGCGGTACCTGTCTTTTACTCTTAATGACCGGCTTGGCTCCTTGTCGCAGCCACTGCGCTGCCTTGAATTCGGTACAATGGCCTACGCCATCCTGAATCAGAGAAAAGAATTTTTGCTTTAGCGACCGTGTCATGTATTCGATGAACTTCATCCATAGATTAGAATGCAATTTTTCAAGTGTTTACTGCGGCCGAATATAGCACATTATCGGATGCGGTGGGTACTTTCGTCAAACTGCGTCATCTTGGGTCTATTTGTGGGATTCAAAAAGTTTATGGGAATGATCGAAATGGCTGAGGCCGTGTCAAACTGCAGGTTTGTTTTGATAACACTGAGCCGCACGATGACGTATCTTCGCCATGGTTTAGACTCACTTTGAAATAGGACAACTAGCGATAGGGATACTGCCCCATTATTTCTAAAGTTCTTCTCTCAGGTACACTCCTTCAAGTCCTTCGGCCGAGCCTGCCTGAATAGTTGTTCTTTATGGCCACACTTACGGTACTATTCTCAAGTATGACATTGGAATGGGAAATACGTGCAAAATATCATTCGTCGAACGATCAGCATGCTGTAAGAGGCTTTTGCAGAGTACTCTTGATCGGTTTACATGGGCTGGTCATCCATTTTTCTCACAAAGTGTACAACATCGGATGTTACGGTGCGACTCTGCTGGATCAGGGTAATGTCATGTCTCAGAGTGCAGGGGTTTGCGCTTGATTGTACGTGACTTCAGTGTCAACTCTGGGTCCTCAGCCAACTCCGTCAGAAGACGCGTGCGAATCTGCATCCCGGGAAGACTGTAGAGCACTGATGACATTGAGATATTTACACTGATCGTAGATCAAAGAACATGACGCGAAAAGCTCAATTTCGCGGTTAAGCACGTATGCTTCAGTCTTAAAGCCGTCCTTTCCCATATGAACCGTGTTGGTGCATCCATAGGGAATACTGAACAAAGATGCTGACACGCAAAATATTTCCTTGAGCAGTACCATTGCTTTACCGAACGTTAGCTGTTTGGGAAGAATGTGGTCAATGATGTTTGAATGTTTATTTGCGCTGTGCTTTCGAATTGGTAATGGCAATTTATAAGGGTCGTCTGGACTAGTGAACTCAGTACATGTACATGAACTCAGAACATGTATTCACATTGTTTAAACCTAATTTTTGTAATTGCATCCAGAGTTAAGGAAATAATTAAATTCACTGACAGTAATGGGAAGAATATCTACAGAATTTGCCTACCTGTCCCGCACTGCTGTTCCTGTAGACTTCAGACCAGGCAGTGCGTCAAGTATTCAATCATTTTCATTTGAGCCTCCATTTAAGATTGAAGCTGGGGAAGCATAACCTGCAATTTTTCCATAAATAAAGTTTCAGCAGCTTTCTGAGTTACCGCTTCGCTAGATGTTGGATCTTCCCAGTGGTTTCTTTTTTCTTAACAAGCACTCAACAGCTACAAGAATGCTCTAGCCAAACCGACAGGAAAACCAAAGCAGAAAGAACCTTGATAAGATGAAAAATGAACAATGAGTTGCGCAAAGTAAAAATGCAGTTGGTTAACAAGTCCAGCAGGATGGTAGGGGTAAAACTATAATTGTAAAATATATGTGAGTTGTCTGTTTGAATGTTTATTAGGCAGATGCGCCGCTGGCTAATAGTAATATAAGCGGGAATTAACAGCGAACGGCGAGGCGACCTGAGGATGGTTATATGGTGATGTATTCCTTGAGAAAAGAAAAAAATAAGAACACATAACTGTACCGCCTCCTCAGGTTTATGTGAAATATTAATCCCAACTGAAGGGATAATTAGTAAATTCCAAAGTAGCACAGTTTAGGCGACGAAGTGCTGAGGGCGAAGGGCATGATGTAATAGACTTCTTGAAAATTTCCAAGGTTGGGTATGAAACAACTAAGTTTGGAAGCGATTTCTTGAGTTGACAAACCCGAGGAGAAAAATAATTCCGCCGGCATTCTAGGCGGCCTTAATTGTGGCATAGGAAAATACTGTACGAATTAATCAGACCTTATTCGTATTTATAGGTCAAACGATAACATTCCACTTCTAGGTTAGGAGTGTCAACTGACAAACTTAGCAGTGCCGTGCCGATCTGATCAATTTCCCGAATGCTGACAATCATGTGCATGTGTTGGAACTTTGCAGAATGTTTGAAATCGATGCGATGATCTGTAACAAGTGGTTACGCACTGAACTAATATTTTCCAGGAAATCCTTGCTTTCCCTCGGACAATAGCTCATAGGCTTAAACAGTAGTAGTACTGTTGGTTGAGTGTTATAATCTCGATTGAATGCGTGGCTTGCATACTACGCTCATCTTCCCTGCGTCGACAATCATGGTTTCAGAAGTGCGCAATGACACCCAAATTTGCGATTAATGTCTTCACTCATTGTGCGAAAATCATGAGATGAGCACCTTGCTTTCGTTGCTAATCAACTTCAGAAATAGAAGGATATTTTTGATGAAATAGCTGTTGAACCCACCTGTAAACAATGTAATCAAGCATTAGCAACTTTCACAGTTGGACCATGCAAATTATTGTTTGGCAGATAGTTGTCAATGCATGGGCAGGTAGTTAGTAGTGCACAATGAAATTCAGCCTTCGATTCAGCTTCATTAGCGCTATGTAGTGCATTCCATCTCTCGAATCAAACTTGTGTAGATCAACAGCAACTTCAAGATCGCGGGTCTGACACTTTACCCGAGGGAACATAATCGAGAACTTTTCAGAACCCCGGGCCACACAGCAATAGACGTGGTCTTAAACGGAAGCCAACTAAGATATCTATACGACGAGCCTACCAACACCGAATTAGCTATCCGACACATTTTATCCTCATCGTTTACTCGATTTATTTAACTCTCAGATTAAACCACCCATCTACATAATCCTAGTCTGCCAGCAATAGACGCATCAAACATGTTGACCCTGAAACTACAGCGACAGAGAGACAACCACACCATTGATCGAAAAGGCATCGATCGACGCAGTGGTTGTTGACTACCAATGAACAGTAGCCTCTATTTCCACACCAAGGCTAGCGGAACAAGGCGAAGCACGACTTGGAAGAACACCGAAAGGAATCCGTGGTTAGGTTCATCGTTGTACACGGTGTTCCAGATGCTGGAAGTCAAAATGAGCACGAACCTACCGCCCACGACCAAGAGCAGTGGCGATACATTCGAGAGATCCTGTCCCTAAAAAATCTCATGGCGCAATAGATCTCGAGACTACGCTGATCACCAAATTAAAAAGGATGTAGCCCAAGGATTGTGAATGGTGCGCTTAGTTGCAACGAATGTCAACTAGGGTGTTGCAGAGTTGGTATGCCGGCCGTAGAAAACTTCCTCCCGATCTTGGGATAAAAGAGGCGTTCATTAAGCAAACGAAATTAAGCAGCCACTTAGTCGGACCACCTCCAGACAACAATCGGTATAACTTTCCTCAGTTAGCCAAGGAAACGGGCAAATACACTCCATACATACATACTCCATAAAGAGAGAAGCATAAAGATAATGGCGGAATTCCTGGCTCTGAAAATGATGAGTTCGTCATCGCCCCATCAAAAAAATGATTAGTTATCGACATTGTACCGGTCGGCACAAAATTGTACCCCAAATTCACATCCCCTTATTCATTGCTACGAAAAGAGCAAGTTACCGGCATGTGCACCAATGCACTAGGTCTCGTGAGCAACCTTGCCTAATTGTGGCTGCGTCAAGCAGCAGAGACCTGGGACCTCATATTCGTTACAGAAACTTGGTTACACGCAGAAAGTACTGACACTGAAGTCGCGTTACTTTGTATGTCCCTTTTTTTAAACGCTCGCCCTTGCAAGGGCGGTGAAGTAATTGTATACTACCGTAATGGCTTACAATGCCAACCAGTGGACGATCGGGCAACATTGCGTAGGGACTCGATTCGGTGCCGTCTGCTATTAATTCGCCTGTCTTTTGGCAACTGTTTATCTTCTCCCAATGTCCACATCTGAGATGAATGCCCGCCTGACATGATTATTAGGGAGGGTACTTCGACGACGATGCATCCATATTTTCAGCTCTGTCGAATTCAATGTTCACTGGTTGGAAGTTCCGGCTTCTCTAACCGAAAGATCCAAGACAAACTTGAAAGAGCTTATTACAAACCTCCCTCTTTTTAGACATTACAGTTCGCTCACCAGATGCAGGACGGGAAATAAGCCACCCGAGATTAATTTAGTGCTCACCTTCTCTCTGAATCCGTTGTCTCAACATCCACACTAGGTATATTTAAATGCCAGTTGACTGATCCACTCCACCACGTATCTTTTGTTTCTTGAGGCTACACTCCATCTTAATCCCGGGAAATACCTTGGATTTAACTTTTTCGCCAACTGAAGCTATGGAATCACTCGGAGGGCAAGGTTACTGCATCAACCACAATAACTCCATCATCTTGACAATCAAACTACTAACTGCTGTTTGATTAAGGTTTTCCACTTGCCCATCAAACCACCCAACGTGGATTGTAAGGCAGTGCTTCTTAACCCGTATAAAATCATTGTTCATTTTTCATCGAGAAAAGATAAATGGAGAGCCTACTGGAGCTGAGTGATCACGTAACAATGCCTTAATGCTATGTGTGTTATCCGGAATATTCACAAGCACAGTGAGTTGTTTCAAACAACCACATACGACCACACACTCACAGCACGTTTTGGAGATGTCATTTGGGATAACGGGATAATAGCTCTATTGCCAGTGTATAGACGGAGTCAGCTGGCGAGTACAGAAATCTAATTACATTCGCATCGGTAAACATGTACATACGTTCTACAAGAGCACCCTCAATCATTAGGAGCGGAACCCAAAAATGCATGTCGTTAATTGAAGCAGCATGGCATGCTTACAGAGCGAACCCTAACCATGGTAACTGTAGCTACTATTTAGTACACCATAATCACTGTACCACATTAGAAAGTGAATATAAATTAGTAGACCATCAGGGCCTAGCAGGAGCGTTTTGTGCTAACAATAAACTTCCCGTATGTCAACTGATATCTCATGTTGAATGACTAAATGTAAGCCATTTAGAAATAGTTGTAAACACTACACCTCAGCTTGAAAGCCTGATCGCATTTTTCTCACTTAACACCATTATCTGCTGGCTCGATGTCTAACTGGGGCTCTCCCAAATTACAAGTAGAGCTAACATATGTTCGTGTCTCGCAACGTTCTCACTTGACAGTTGAATCTTAGTACATTTTTTCTCGTGTGACCCCGGTACTTATTACGGGTTGTAATATGAGGTTGATGTATCCCATCTCAATGCCTCTATATACGCCCCTTTTACTGCTGGCGCCTACAGATAATCCCAATGAGATTCAGACAAGTCATTAAGATTGATTCCGGGAAAGCGGCAACACGATGTGACATCCAACTTGAAATGCTTGTAACAGGTAGCGTTCAAGGCACTGATGAAATGGTCGACATATATTAGAAGTCAAAATGAATGAACAGGGGGAATAAATAATAGCACACCACGGACAGCTTGGTGGTTCCACATACCTGTTAATTCTCGCTCACTTCGGACAAGATACCATCGGACCGGCTCTATTTTACCTTTTCACACGGATAGCCTGCAGTTACAATGGGAGACGGAATTCCCAGTACGCACCAACGATTAGGCATCACTGTTCCATTATGCTTCTAGTTCTTCGTTAAGGTCAGCATAGCTATAATTCCCGTTCTCTCACAGGGGACTTTAACTTTGCTGAGCTTATGAATAGCAGAAGACTGAATCGCACCATTTCCTTGAAAATATGCTTACTCCATCTCCGTCATCTTCTTCGTGGCATCTTTATTTTATTGCGCATATAAGTTGCACTTAGATACCATTTCACTCTAGAATGATTAACTACCGACTTGTTACAATGTAGTATGGTTATTGCACTTGTCTAGCAAGGAGGAGCCACATCTAACATACCTTTATTGGGCTTACTTAATTCCGTTGGATTTCGCGATGACTTCAAATGTTGATCACTACACTATGGTACTGATGATCTGTGGTACTTTTGTTAACTTCGCAAGCAGAGTCTAGTACGGTGACTTACTGAGACGGTGAGCTCTTCTTATGATCATTCGGCCGCGATTCACCTCAGTATGTAAGCCAAATGGTGCTGCTCACAAGACCATGCTACCATGCTCTTTGAAATCCATTTGTAGATTACATGACCCTAGCTTGACCAGGTGCCCAATGCTAATAAGCACGAAGCTTAGAGAGCCAAGGCATCGCAGGATAAATGTTCAGTCCATCCATGCGCTCATTCGTTGTTGGCGTGCGCGCGGAATTTCCGAGCTAACTGTGTTGTTGATATAGATCCATGCTACCGTGGCTAATAATTGAGTATCTTTCCATTTCGGTGGCTAAGTGTGAAACCATAGGTTACTAGCGCTTGGCCGCTTACAGTAGTATAACGTGTAAAGTTTGACATCTGGAGCACATTGCTCAAGGATTGTCCCTCGTTTGTCCACGTTGGACTATGCATCCGAAGGGAAATTACCCTAGAAAATCCTAGACAAGTAAACAATCCCGACAAGTAACCGACTAGCGAACATCATGATGTCGAAAGTTCATATTCCACTCCACAGGTTAGAGCTGAGAGTGAGTATAGCTATATTTCCCATGCTCATCAGCCATGCTTAATTTAGTTACACTTATGAAAATTCAAGTGCCAAGCAGATTGAAGCCGGAAGCACATGGACACTTACCTGAAGTTGAATAGGATATGGCCAATCTTCTGGATAGACTTGGAAAAAGGAATGCGAACGGTAATGATACGTCAGTGTCGTGGATTATTTCATCGGAAATGAATCTGCGCATAACGACGGTCGTTTTAGGAGCATCGAATGATTGCATGCGAGACGTACGATGCAGATCGTTACCAAATAGCTTTTGGCTACACCAGGATCCACAGCAGTATGTACGAACAGTTGCGTACTTGGATAGCAGCTATCCTACGTCGTGAATATTTGCAAAACAGTGCGAACACTGTCTGGGAAGCCGGATGTTTGACAGTGAGCAGTGGGACTTAGTTGATGTGGAATGGCGGTAGTTATTGCGCCAACAAGGCCGTAAGCAACGAATATGTTGTATTGACACCTGTCAATGCTTAAATTTGTGCAAAATAGTGCCTCGGGTAGCAGGTGATCGCAAGCTGTGCGATCTCCAAGGTACACACTGTTTTCCTGTTTCACTTGTTTATTAATCATTCTACCTGGTTACCGTACTGATGGCAGTTGCTTCACTATTCCTCCATCGGTTTCGTTTAAATATTGATACTCAAGATTTAAGGCTGTCATTCCTGTTCACAACTACATATTAAAAATACACCAACGGTGCGTATTGGGTAATTATTCTCAGGCGCGTTAAAATGACTGTTAGTATGACCTACAAACAAAACGCAATGAAAGATTGTAGTACTATTTTTCATGAAGGTTAATATGTCTCTATCCAGTTTGTGGTATTTCATACTTAACTTTGGACAAACGCATGTACATATGTTGTATTCGAACTACCACTGGACACGGATGACCCCAATCGATGTATATATGTGTACCGATTGATTTCGAACGGGATATGCATATCGCTTTTGTACGGCCCAATTAGAGCAGGAAAGCGGCACTCGCGCAGACCGAAACAGCCTTATCAGGATATGAAGAAGTTTACGAAAAACTGTTGTTGATTTCAGGTCTTGCGAATCAAAGGCAACGTTGATTGTTGCGAATTTCTTGGCCTCCACAACAAGGAGCTTTCCTAAGTGCACAAGAACGCACCATTGCACTCGGAAAAGAAGCACGATGCGTACGCTCCCATCCGATTTACTAATTCAGCCAATAAGGCGACGTATGTGGTAGGTTTGCCTGCGTGCTGAATATTCTTGCACATCAGAAGTTAGATGTTGATTGAGCTCCCCGGTGTGGCTGCACCTGAGATGAAGGATAACACGGTTCCCACCTGTCTATTACCCTCTACCTCGGTTGCTGGCTCCAGGAGACAGATGGTCGCTGCTGGAGGAGACGTAGTGCGCCTTCCTCGTGACTGTGATATTCTTAAAGATTTATTCTATGCAACCTGCGTGGAAGGCGCTACAGCCCAGCCATCACCATGTGTACTTCTGGTGTGCGTGATTTCCCACTTAGGCCGGAATGCTTCGGTTCTCCTTGTTGAAGGAGTGTGGGCCAGCTCTCTTGATGGAACTTGGCTCCCATCCACATGCCTTCCGATCTTATTCCTTCGGGTTTACACCGGATATGGGATAGATCTCGTCTAACTGGCACATGAGTTGTTTCGGCAGAAATCGCGTTGCTCCGGTACGACGCTACTGCATCTTTCCAAGTAACCAATGATGGCTTCTGTAATAGAGGATTACGTGACCTAGGATAGAACTGGGAGCAGAGTTATCTGGCGGTAGTTGGCCGGTTCACAGTAGTCATAAATTACAAAGCTTGCGGAAACATGTACATATGTAAAGCAACTGGGTGAGTTTTAGCTAGCTGTACTCAGAATGGCACAAAAAGCACGCGTACACGAAAATTAGTGGAGGTCAACAGCAGCATACTGAAGACTTATCAGGAGGGAAACAACTGGGAGCAACTTGCATATGTACTAAGGGTCAAGCTGAAAACCGGTCGCAGTTGGTTAAGAGGAATATAACCAATCGAACAAAGTGCGAAGCATGTAGGGGGCGATAAAGATCTCTGGCAGGCCACATTGTTGGCCTGGTATAATGGGTATCATCGGAACCTACGGTCACTCCCCAAACACTCCACCTACGCTTGAAAGCTACGTTATTGTTTGAGGTGAGCGTTAGCACCATAGCGCGGCATTTGGATGGGCGGCTGATAACAATGAAGAAATTACACGCGGTTGCGTAATCCGCGAACACATAAAAGCAAAAAATGGCAAAAATGCCATATTTAAAATAACAGTATTAGGAGGATTTAAGGTAGAAAGTCGCAATAACTAGACCCTCAGCCAGTCATATGACGCCCGGGAAAGCAATGTACGGTCGTTTCATCCGTTCGGCAATCATACCTCAGTGGTCTTAACCACGGACTGGTTACAGTCGAGTTGCGGGTTCGGGCAGTACAAGGGCCAGATGGAATTCGCACTGCTGACGCTTCACGACAATTCTATTTCTAGACACTGCTGTAGTCGGAGGTCGAAGTGAAGCGAGTGGTGTTGATTGGCGCAATAAATTGAGATCTCTTTTGCGCTCACAAAAGAAGCCGTTTACCGTGTGCAAGTAGTGCCACTTAGTGCGTGCAAGTGCCAAACACTCAAGGACGGAACGTTCATCTTATGGGAGCCCTGACAACCGATGGCTTGATAAAGTATACTATCGTGAGAGAAGTTGCAACAATGAAAGTTGTGCGAAGTGATTGCGTGGACTGGTGGATGCCAGGGGTTCGGCTTTTGTCGAAAACTGCTTCCACATCTGCGATAACGCGCCATGCCACGCGAATCTACTACGCGTATGCAAAGAGCAATCGAACCGTTCCGGCAACCTCCTGCGCCTTCCTCCATATTCTCTATCACTCAGTACAATTTGGAGCATCATAAAAGCATATGTGAAGCGATATGAGGCAGGGATATTCCGAGATGCTTCAGTGAGATCCTGAGGATGTACTTCACAAGATCGAGTGGAGAATGTATTGCATGGAGCGGATTATGTCAGAAGCACGAGCCAGCGCGACATATCAGCACTGTCAGCATTTGATAGATCTTGTGGGGAGGAATTACGCTCACACAATGCATTGTAGTGATTTATAAATTGCTCCCATTTTGTTGATATAAATGTATATAATTGGAACTGTTTTTGTTAATGCTATGCATCGCAAAGCCATTGATTCGACATGCAGTTATGAACGATGGTGTTCAGGCTGAGTGCTGTCCAGAGAGGTCTCACATGTTTCCGCGTTAGGCGCTGCGAGACAACTAGATGGTAACAAGATGATTCCTGGCAATCAGGACTACATTACTGTTAATGATGAGAGATCATGTGTTGTTACGTACTATTGTGTCACGTGTTGCTTTTACGTAGTTCGTATCACGAAGAGGAATACCGTGCACAGAAAAGGACTGGTCAGTGTCACACGTTAAGTTAATCATTATTTCGGAAAGCTTGAAGTTGCATAGTGCCGTAGGTTACATATTGCTGCTTGAGGACAGTGTAAAGTACGCAAGACAACGCGTCGGATATATGTCTCTATTCCATCTCGGGACGCGAAATAAATGTTTTTTGTTTATGGTCAAGCATTTCAGAGGGCTACGCGGTCGACTACGTTCGCTTCAGTGCCTAAGTTGTGCCAATGTACGTGGTGCATCATATGTCGTCCGCTAATTCCTAGCATGGCAGCCTTCAGAGAATACGAACCACTCAATCAACCAAAGTAAACGTCATCGCGGTTGCCTGCACGTTAGCCACCACCATCCCTCCAATGCAAGCAACGTGTGGAAACTGCAGTGCTTCACTTTTACTACGGGCTGGATGGTTTGGGTGCTGCGTTCGGCTTACAGTACACAGATCTTTCGCTAAATGCATGCCTAAAAATAGGAATGTAGCACTTGTACCATGGCACTATCCTTATCGGCAAAGTGTCACCCATGATTTTTTTCTGACACAAGTGACTGATTGGCAAACCAATTAAGTGGCAAGTTGCGCGGGCCACCTAGATCGCTTTGTGCACAAGCACGCCGTGAAATGACGTCACCCCAGACCAAGGTCATTCGCAGACACACACCTGTGCCTGTCTTGATATGCGGACGCACCGAACCTGCCCGAGCGCTGGTAGATCGTTCTAACAACATCATGCCACGACCTTGGTCTTCTGACGTTAGTATTTGGAATTATAAAGGGGATTTTATGTATAAAATTATCTTCTCGTATTTCCCGCTTTGTGCTGAAGATGCAAATTATGGCGAGCGATTGGCTGAAAGCAACTAGACGGATACCTTTTGCCATACGAATATTTCTGCCAAAACACCATATCAAACTCCATTTTATTGGTACGTTCATTATTTAATCTTTCTCTCCTCATTACGTCCATCCTACGGGACATGTCAAGCGTTGACCCATTATATACCTTTGTACTGGTATCTACGATTGTGGACTACATGTTCACAGTTCGTTAGGTAGAAATTTGTGTGTTATCGACGTCGCGGAATTGTGGGCTTTGCAAGTACAACTACCGTAGGAAGAAACTGAGGTGTTTCTCGCCTATATGCCGTGTCGGCGAAGTAACTTTGCTGGAGAAGAAGTGGTGAAATGGACAGACAAAGTTGCCGCGCAAAGATAGAGTGAGTTCCATGGGTGAACATATCCCTAAACTGGGTACGGGAAAAGCATTCAGTTGATGCGCATCGAGTTGTGTGTCAGTTGTCCTTACCTGCGGTCCGCACCAGTCTACCCATACATGTGGTAGAGATCAGTCGATGCAAAATTCCGACAGCCCGGTGGCATTATCTCATTTGCTTCAGGGACCATCAGGTCGGTGTACTGCATCCACCATGAGAATAAGCGACGCTTGCTGTAACAAAGCAGGGCCTACTCGCCTTGTAACCAAATGGACACAGTTGTATTTCGGCACCAGCCCTCTCAGCAGACCGCCGCTCAAGACGACTCTCTATAACCCAACACGGCCACATTCCAACCAGTATTTCTGTTGCGCAGGCCTCTTTTGTCAATCTACTCACAAGCCCGTCACACCGCCCCCCGTCGTACGCAGCCATGCTCCTGTGATTGCCTCGCTGTCCGGACGCGGTACCGTCGCATGCCCTAGCGTTGGTAGGTCGTACAAAACCTTGGGCTACGCCAGTGCAAGACTAGCCATGCGATTGACAATGGGATGTCGCTTTGCAGTGTGGGGTGCTACACCCCACTGTTGCCGTTCGCAAGGCATACCTAGAGGTACCTTGTAGCCCACTTATGCCCTTGTGCCCCTAAGCTGCATAGAACTGGGTTCGATTAGGCACTGTTGCGAAATGCATGCTAGGCCACCCACGTATCAACATCACACACCACTAACTCACACATAATGAAACGGTTATTCACTACCGTCATTGACTGTTTGGACTAGCTCAATACCAAGGTCACTGCGCGAGCTTTGTGCGTAGAAATGATACCGGATGTAATTCAATTGCACTAATGTGCATGTTCAACCGGCTTAAAGACGCAAATCAAAGCGTTAGCGATTCAATGGTACAATGGATGCATTGACTCGGGAAAAGTTTTACTAGTCGCTTGAGGAAGTATTTCGGCCGTTCTTTTTAACTTAATATCTCAATTTGAAAGAATCGTGAAGTTTGTGATCTGCGCTGTATCGGTTAGATGCGAGGCCATCGTTATTTGGCTGTTTTTCCGCTTCCAGTTCTAATCCCGACCGTGTGGTTTTCCTTCATTCTCTCAATTAGACGCCTTGTCTTAGAACCAATGTGAAAATGAGTAGATACACATTGTGTTGGTGTGGACAGACCTTTTTATTTTTTGAGCTTAGTTTCGCCATCGGAATTCTAGTGAACTGTATTTACATTTGGGCTGCTGGGTAGGTGCGTCTGAGTGCAAACGAAACTTAAGGAGACAGAAGTACCGTCGAACGCTGGCCCTTGTAATCAGCTGTAAGAAGATTGGTTTACGTCATTCTGTAAGTACTTTACGCTGTTTCTTCTTATCTCCCATGTTGGTACCGAAGAAGGTTTTTGGATAGCCATTATGCCTTAGCACTAAGCGAATGCACTCTAATTCCTTTGGAAGCGTGTCGTTCGAGCAGATACATTCAGCTCGGCTCACAGAGGTATTGATCATGTTCCGTTTAAACCTAAGTAGCACCAAGCTGCCAAGTTTGTATTCTGTTATTCCCTGAACATATTTTCGCTTACCCTGAATTCTGCTTATGCTATGGGATTTTTAAGGCTCTGAAACCCTGCTTATATCCTTTTGTGTTGAGATCGCTGAAAGATCATCAGTCCACTCTAGTGCATTTCGATATACTCACCAACTAGCCATTTAGGCGATCAGACAGTGCAAATGCGACCTCATGTCGGTTGGTGGCCGAGTGATATGCGCGGCTGGCTTGCAATCACGAGGTCACTGGTTCGTATCCGCGTAGGAGTGAGTGTCCTCGCGTTATACTCACTCAGCGCGCGACTGATAGTGGTCGCGTGTCAGTAAAGCGCTGTTACGACCTACAGTTGGCGGTATATTATTTTTATATTGTTTACGCTATGCTGTGATGGCGTTTCCCACTCAGTACAACGAATAGCCGTCACCGGCTTTATGCAAATTTTCTTGCTCAACGATCCTGGTCTCGCTGGGCACCGCAATATTGATGCTGTAGCGCGCTAGTTTCATCTTGACAAGTGCAGTGCGTTGTTTGGGTCGCGCACTAGATTTCCGATCGAGTAGAAGGCGCATGTTCCAACACCCGATGTTGAGCATTTGCACGTAGGTATACGACTGCATTGGTGGCCATTCACTTGATTTGGTGGTATTGGTATTGATTCTGATTTTTGCTTGTGGGAATCCGCCCGACCCAGAAGGCAATGAGCAATCTGTAGGTTTGTGTTAGGTATCCCACCCGAAGCCTTTTTCTCAATAGTCTGACCCACATGTCAGTGGAGAGCAGTTTTAGCTCGGAAGTGTTATTGCAGACACCCATTGGGATCTTCTGGAGGTCCGTTACACACGGACTTCGAACCTCCGAAATAACTCAAGTGCGTTTTGCGACCGTAGTAGGATACGTAGCTGAGACAACGGCCATAGGCAGGATGGATTCGGCATGTTTGCACCAATTTGACCAAGGGCTGCCTGACTTGAGATGGGCAGTAGCACACTAATGAGCACACGCAGTGGCTCTCCCACCTTCAGAGACAGCGCGTGGAGCTCCGTGCTCTACACAAATCAAACTGCGATCTTATAACCCTTGGACCTGTTGCCTCTCATGCCTGTATTTCAAGGAAAGTGGGCCATTCACCATTTCCTAACCTCCGAAGAGGACGGGGTATAGACTAGGATACTGGAAGGGCGCCCACCATTGACAGGAGAGCGGCTGGGGTCCTCAGCCAAAGCCTTCGATTAAATGTACTTCCGAAAGTCTGCAGGTCTAACCCATGGTCAGTTCCCTGATTCGTGTAAGTTGTTATGTCCTGGCTCTTAGCTGGAAGAATGGCGTAAGTCCAATCACACTCAACCAATCTTGGAGAACTTACAATTTCGATGAAGCAAAGTGTGGCTCAAAACGATTGACAGCCAGTGTTAAGCGGTTCAGTGTATCTTGTCGCGTTTGGTCACTGTCACGTGTAAGGGCAGTTGCGTCAGCATGTTGCAAATCAAGAAGTCGCTCACCAGGAATTAGTTTCATACCTTATATCTCGTGTCAAACAAACGCTGTTTCCATGACTTCATCAATAGCGAACTTAAGGAGGAAAGGTTACAGTGGGCAACCTTGTCTCCCACCGCTGGAGTTATTTAAGGGCGGTGACAGCTTGCCGTAAGCCCTCACTCTGCCCTAACTATGCGCGTACAGCACATTGATAATGGTCACATATTTATCGGGCACACCTTTTCTCAGCAGACAGTCCCAAAATGCACATCGATCCAACGAATCGAAGGCACATTTGATGTCGAGAAACATAACTAAGGTTGGTTGCCAATATAATCCCGGTTCGCCAACAATTGACGCAAAGTGAATATGTGGTCAATGCAGCCTCGATTTCTACGAAACCCGACTTCCTCTTCGTGGATTTGGTCTTCACGAGCGCCCGTCAATCTGTCGAGAACGACAGACGTAAGCAATTTAGAGGCATTTGTGATCAAACTTATCCCTCTGTGCTTACGGCATTCCGAACGGGAGCCTCCATTGAATATTGGGACTATAACCGTGTGGCTCCAGTCTGTCGGGACAGTTTCCTGCACCCGAATTTTCATTAGCAACTCCTGTAACTTATCTACAGGAGGAGGTCCCTCGAATTTGTAGAGAGCTGGAGGAATTCTGTCTGCACCAGCGGCCTTTTGCAGTTTCAGCAGTCTGATCTCACTTTCGATTTCTGTGCGTTAAGGCGGATCCAAGGAGACGGCGCATGGAGAAGCGCACTCAATGTCCCAAAAGAAAAAGCTAGAACTCAGATTGGTTAAACTGGAGTTGCCAAGTTTGCGGCCTAACACTCCAAGCGTTTTGACAGGAGGTGGATGGGCTGTCCACTCTCGTCACGTATTGTCACGCTAACACCACGTCTCTTTCTGCCTGTTTCCCTTATCAGACGGGATAAAACAATGATTATCAACGGCAGCGGCTGTTTCCAATATCGATGAATGAGGATACCACCAGGCTTCGCGGTCTTTCTTCAGGCAAGCACACAGTTTTACCCTGAGAATTTGTGGGTCTCATTGCCTTTCCTTCCAGTCGGAATACGTCGGCAATTATCTATATGTTCCAGAGACTCTGTAGAGACCCAATATATAGGTTGGAAGTTTGATTTGCCACAAAACATATGCCTGCTTTTAGTAACGTTTGACGAATATGCGACCGGTGATCTTCGACGGTGTTCAGTGGACTCTTACTCAGCCTAGATGCCAGCGTAGTCTGATACGTATTCAAAACCGCTGGCTTCGTCAGCTGGCTGATGTCAATTCTTTCAGATCGACTTTGTGGACGTTCGCCGAAACGCACCCGCAAACCAGCACACACAAGAGCGTGATCGGAATCCACGCTTGTGTTCCAAATCTAGCGACACTTTTGCACACAGCATCTCTAGCGGTAACTAATCGCTATATGATCAATATGCGTCCATAACTGACCCGAAACTGGTGGGCGCCAAGTCACTCTTCTGAGGATGTTATATCGAAAGTTAGTGGTCGCGGGAAAAAGACGAGCACCTTTACAAAAGTGTATCAACCGCTCACCGTTATCATTAAGGGAGCCTGCATCATGTTAACCGCCCAAATGAAGCTCATCCGATGGCATTTGCTGACTTGCGTGTTTAGCTCACTAGCAAGCACCTCATCATCCGTGCTTCTTCTGTAACGAAGAAGATCGTTAAGTTGGTGTCAGATATCATCTTTCACCGAATCAGAACGGTAGTTTGTGCGGACGTAAACAATGACAAACAGTCACCGTTTGTTCCTGCGCGACTTCAAAGGCTGAAACGAGCTAGCCAACCTAACGGCGCACATGTGGCTGTTGACGGGGATGCAGTCGATCAGAGCAGCTTGCGCCCGGGGACTCAAAACCATGCTGTCGCCAGCATGACCTGCATATGAAGCTGCTAAACCACCAGACAGGCGTAATGAGAATGTGCCGCCAGTGTCACACGTGGGGGAATGTAGAGCAAGCATGGAGCTCGAATTTTGCAGGCGGGTTTCTGATAAATAGCGGATATCGACCGGGAGGTTCTCGAGTGTTCGGACAAATGCTGCCCGTTGGCCAACCTGTAGCAAACTGCGCACCTTGAGACGTTCCAGCCTTAGAGGATCGAGGACTCCAAAGGTATACGGTTGAACTGACGTTGCTCGCTTGGCGGAAAATGGCTTGTCGGTTGGATTGGAGCGACGCCCTGTGATTTGTGTGAGTTGAAGCTAGAAGACAAGTGAGTATTCTAAGAAGGTGGCGGAGGCCTAAGAATTGGCGGATTGAAAACGGGGGAGGAAAATAAAGTTGGAGGGGGACGCCAGGGATGAAAAAGCGCAAAAGAGCGAATAAGAAGGCGGAAAGGCTTGATCAGTAGCGCCTAAACCGTATCCACTCTGTTCCATTCAGCAGATAGGGCGCCGTTGATTATCCTCTGCGACGGCCAGCGCAGCAAACGATTGATAGAAGGAAAGGTCATAGTGTGTTGCGTGGGCATAATACTGTCAGGTTTCCCAAGCCTAGACAGGAGAACAATTAGGGTTCGCAACCAAAGCCTTTGATTTAAAAACCTGACCGCAAGTCAGTGGGTTTGACGTTGGGCTAGCAGAATACAGTCTTAAGGAATAATGAGCTACCCTCATTCCAAACCGCAACATGGAGGACCAGGAGACTGAGTTTGTCTGGCTTCTAACCATTGACCAGTCTGGTATGAGTGGTTCTAAAGGTGCAGAAAAGCACCACCCAACCAACCTCCATGGATCATTGTGTCACACAAACCATCGCACCACGTTAAGGTCTAGTCTGATGTCGGATGTCTTTCAGCCATTTGTCGGATCATAAAGGATTGACTACAATGTCTCCAAAAAGAACTAAAGCCATAATTCACTTCTTCGAATGTTTATTGCGTATCCAGCGGAATTTGTATTATAACGTGACGGCAACAATTGTGGATGAAACCTTAATGAGATCTATTCCTAACTATCTGGCGAAATCAGTACGGTTGTCTTGTTTCTAGATAGACCCAAAATTCGTCACAATTCACCTGAAAGTGAGTATTTAGGAGTTCCGAGTTTCTTAAAAAGTTTTTTAAGGACAAATGCTTGGTTTCTACCATTTAGAAGACAAAAGGGTTTCTATTTGGCCATGGAGCTTATTGTTTCGCTCCATTAGGCAAAGTTCATAAACATCTTCATCCGGTGATGACATTATATTGTCCGGGGATCAAAGGGGGCTGTCATTACTTCTAATAGACCGTTATTTCTGGTGACAAGCTCGACCCACGTGCCAAAGTTATTGGCAGCGGATAGGCTCCCATATGCTTACACAAATATTCACTTATGGCACCATCAAGTCGAAGCAGAAGCATCACATCCTCTCAAATTACAAAAGAACGCTTGTTTCATCTTTATCATACGCTTCTTTTGTTGTATCTCATTACTGAGTAACACTGGTAGTCCTGCCCTAGGAACTGTACACCACGCCAGTTCAAAGCATTCGATTGGCATTTAGAGGTCGGAGAGATGGTGTAGAAACCCAGCGAGTGACAGTATTAAATTGTACTATCCTGCTGATATATTTGTGCTGATTGCTGCGGGTGTGTGATCTCTGCACATCAGAGTCGGAGTAAAAGTGCAACTAGGGTTCAATTCTACCCAATCCTGTGGGTTTTGGCTCGGAAAGCCTACCTGTGTAACATCATTTTTGGCGATGATTTTGGATGCCGAAAAATATAAGTCAACTATTGTGTAAAATCGACCGATTCCATGCGAGGTAGAGAGCTAAATATTCAGTTATGTAGGCTCGCGAAATTTCATTACTGTTTACGTGACTAAGCTGCACACATTGTTGTCGAAGACAGAAAGGGCAGATGGACAAATGTTGACAGTATGGCGAGAATTAGGGCTAGAAAATGTAAGGTTTGAATCTGAGTATAGATAAGGAACTTGATCTCCGCTTGCTGTCCTGTAACTATTATGAATTAGCTGACGAACAACTGCGCGTTCCCCAGCCTTTATTTCGCCATCTTCGTTCTTACCTTATCGACTTGCGCTTTGCTGTGCAAGCGGCACCTTTTAAGAAGGAACTCGCTAAGCTGACAGCAGGGATGATCTGTAGTGGTCTTCGGACTGCATTCAATGGTAGCATAAGATATTACAACCGATAAACTGCGCGTGTGTTCTTGTTGTCTGGAAGATCTCAATAAGCCTTCCAGACTTACGACACAAAGGTGGTTGTGTAAAATTTTCAATGCGGTAGTTTCCGTCCGTTCGCATGTATTTGATACAGATAACACGACGGGATAGTAAAAGATTCAACAATCGCACCAATGTGAAAACACCAAAGGAAACGTGTGTTTCAACCTCCAAACACTGAATGTGGCTAGGTTGAAAACGAGAATTAGAGCCAACAGAGTTCTTCTTGCACAAGTAAGCGAAACACACGCACCTGATATGGTGTGGTGTTGGGGACCAGAGAATGAGAGGTGCTAAGTAAGATTAGGCGGACAAAATTGAAGTAACCCAACTGATTTACAGAATGGAGTCAAAAGATTTATCAAAATAATCCCGTCGTAACAAAACATAGATAAAAATATAATATAAATTAATTAAGATAAATATTAAAGTATCTTTCCAAGATACCTTAGCGGCTCAGCAGGCAGTAGACAATAGTATAAGTGGATGGATGTAGGACGTGAATAAGTGAGAGTTAAGCAGAGGAGCGAATAAAGAAATTTCATAACCGATGACATCCCAAAACTGATTATGATAGAAAATGGGGCCGGAAAAGGTTTGTTCTCTTAGGCCGAACTTTTTCGTTTCAGAAGCTTCAGCAAAACTCGAGGTGAATCGTCAGTGCATAGTAAACAAAAGTTGACTGCTGAGAGAGGAATGTTGGAATATGGCCAATTAAATTCACGCCACTTGACCATTATTGCTTGTTTTCAGCTCGATCGATGCCTCTTTTAACCTCATGTGGTGAAGGACCCACTTAAATTTCTCTTTTTCGCGGTTCATGTTAGATCTGGTCTGAATCGATTTGCAGGTAGAGAACCAAACTTCGAGTAATTCTCTTCCTCTTCTTTTCTCTCATTGTCCTAGGACTTCCGTCTTCTTCCACTCAAACGTGTACCCTAATTCGTCAACGTGCATCGAGGCCAATGATAATGACTAATGGTTTCAACAAGCTCGCTTGTGTTCCTGCAAACTTGTAAATAACTTTTTCCCTGTATCATCGACATTGTGTTTATCACAACCTTTACACTGTATCCTGTGGACCACGTTCCGATGTTCACGTGTTGGCCGTCTTGCCCTCCGGTCTAGATAAGGTTGCTTTCAGAGTGGCGGTTGGTATGTGAGCTAACTATAGGTGGTAAGTCTTGAGAAGTCGAGAAGTCATTTAAGATACGTTCTTTATGTAGGGCAAAACGATTCAGTTCGTTCTTGTTGATTCACGTGTGACTTTGGTAGTCTTGCTGTTTATGGATCATCGGATGAAATTGCGTGGAAATCCATTGCACATAAAAATATAAACAAATGTTTTTCGCCTTCTCGTTTTCGTTCTCAGTATTACAATGTGATGCTATCCTGCGAAACAAGGTTCATATGAAGCTGATTTTGCGACATCTTGGATGGTTGCTGTTTAAATTTAGGATTTGATCTGTGTGCTTGTCTTTCCTGTGTACTGATGTTCGTAGTTCCACGTCCGCTGTTTCATCTACCAGTACGTCTACGAAGGGTAGTTTGTTTTCCCTTTCTAACTCCATAATGAAGTGAATGCCGTCCGTTGCATGGTTTAGCAAGCCTTTTGCGATCTGCAAATGGCTGCTTTTGAGTAATTAGAAAGTGTCTTCAACACATCTAACCCACAATATCCACTTCAAGACTGGGAGTAGATTATTTTTCTGACGTTTGCATGACAATCTCTGCAATTAATCCGGATTTAGAGGACCCCATTGGGACTCCTTTCACTTGTTCATAGAATGCTCCATCGCAGTAAGTTACGTCGTGAGACACAGGTCAAGAAGCTAGCATATACTCTCGGTCGTCAGATTCTCAATTAGTCCTTGCCAACATTCAGGCGTTCTCTGACGTTATTTTCGCCACTTGTAATTTGGTAGCAGTGAACAGTGTAGTGACGTCGAAGAACACCATTATTTCTTCATGATCGATTCGCAGTCCTTGGAGCTTCTCCAAAAACTGCTAAGGGTTATTTACGGAATACGGCGGTTCACTAGTCAGACGTTTAAGGCGCCTCCATAATTCTTTAGCCAAGCTGTCGTTGGGCGTAGCAGAGAGTGACACGATTGGCCGAGGTGGTACACCGGCTCTGTGCACCATCGGAAGTCCGTAGAATCGGGCGATGTTTGAGTCACGAGCTTACATTTTATCGTGCACGTCCTTTGTGAGTTACTTGGAAGCTTTGAAGCTTTAAGGGGCTTATTTATTTTTTTGTTACGTGTACTGTTGGATTAATTTAAAAGCAGCGGTATGTTGTGATTTACCTCACGAGGTGCCTTGTATTTTCAACATATTCTGTTTTCTACATTATAACAGTCATACACCCGTTGTCTGCAGGCAGGATCACGATAGTTTCACCAACATTTAAGGATTTTAGTGCTTTCTTCGCTTGCTGTGATAAACAATTAGATAACCATAAGGTGTTTGGATTGAAACGACGGCATGTCTTTATTGTTTTTTCGTCTCTGAGTTAAAGTAATTGGATTAAAAACATTCTCGAATCCGGCAATAAATCCCGTGGGTCTGGCGTCCTGCAGACGAAATCCTCCCATCTGATGACAGCTCGAATTGCTGACAGCCGTTGTTTTTAGCAATAACACAGCAAACCTGTAGCTCAGTTGGTCTGTGCAGGTTTAGGTTTGTTCTCCGAGACGAACTATTTATTGGCAGACGTTTCAGCAACAATCGTTGCGACTTCTTCAGGGCGTATTAAACAAAAATTGACCGATACGTTACGTTTGAACTTGGCCACTTAGATTCACGCTCCGTGAACATTGCAAGTTTGCAGTTCGACCGATGCCTCTTTTAGAATTATGTGGTGAAAAACCCGTCTAAACTTCATTTTATAGCATATGGTGGTAGATAGGGTATAAGTCAATGCGAAACCATTCCTCATTACCATTTGTCTCAACGCACGCATGTTTGATTGGAAGAAAACGGAAGTCCTACATAGGCAGAGACAAGACGAGGAAGAGAATTACTTGAAGCCTGTTTCTCTATGGAGAACGCGATAAACCTGCACATCGATTCAGACCAGCTATATCATCAATTGCAAAAAAGAGAACTTTAAGCGGGTCATTCACCACATGAGGTTAAAAGGGGCATCGATCGAGCTGAAAACTAGTAATAATTGTCAGTGGCGTGAATTTAATTGGCCATATTCCAACATTCCTCTCTCATCAGTCAACTTTTGTTTACTATGCACGGACGATTCATCTCGACTGTTGCTGAAACGTCTGAAACGAAATACTTCGGCTCGTAGGACACACTGAAACCTGCGCAGACAATGCCAGCTGCTGGTATTCCGCTTTATGAGAAGTATTACTTGAGGTAGCGTAATCCTTGCGGCTCACAGTTCACTATTATTTAAGCAAACGCACCGCTTTAATGTAGTAATATTGACTGTAATTTTGTCACGCATTTTTTGTTGTTCACTTGGTTCTTTCGCTTGTGGACCGGTTATTTTATTCGTTCTCGCGTACGCCGTCAGTGTTAGACGAATGTGTGATGCATAACACTGTAGCTATTCACTCCATCTTTGCTAAAGTGTCGTCAGATTTATTTTGATATTTAATATTTTTCCAAGGAACTCCGATATTTAAGACGCTGTCAGTGTTTGTTTACGGGTACATGGGAACCTCGCTCGCGAGACAGCCCAAACTTATCAGCGCTTAACTCTACAAGCGCGCCCATGTTTGGTACACGCAGTGCCCCTCACATCGTGTCTCAAATTTCGAATGTGCGGTTAGCACATGCGTGGTGAGAAACTTCAAGGATGCGATGACATATCACCAAACTTTTAACTAAAACCGCATTATTCTAGCTTTACTTAACATGGGCCTTGTCCAGCACAGTGAGGTGTAATAGTTGTACTGCGTTTTGGGAAGGAGGTAGTTAGCAAATTTGATACAATCACATTTACAATAACTATATGCGCATGACGATTGGTACTTGAGGAACTGAGTTGGGAACGCCGCTCAGGGTTAGCAGAGCGTGACATTAAAGCATAAGCTGTCTTATGAGCCCTTTGTGAATTTCGCTTCCATCAATAAGACGTCAAATTCATTTTTTGAGTGTTACCAGCTGCTAATGTACCATACTCAGCTCCACAGTACCCGTCCAGTCCAGCTGTTGAGTTAGAAATTACGTTTCTGTATCAGCTGTTAACTAAAGTGCACACATCACGTCGCTATTTGGTTTAGGCCGTTCAAAATTAAAATTAACTGCAAGTTTATCGTCACAGAATACTCAAAGTACTATTGAAACTTTTATGCTAAATTGTCATATTTCACATATCTATAAGCTATATGGTCGAACGGCATTCCAATTTATTGTTTTGTAAACCTTACATTGAGTGGTGTAGGTGACCTCAAGTACCTGCACCAAAATCATTCGCGGTTATCCGAAATACGATAAGACCTACGTGACTCTCAGCGAGCAACTACAGGATTATCCAATTTTTTCTATGATTTATTCCAGTGACCGATACTTACGGGTTACGCAACGGGGATACCACATTCCACATTTTCCTTACTGCTATTCACTGCTATTCACCATTGCACAGTATCTATTATGTTCGTTCTCGTGGGATACGAGTGGCGCGAGCCGCATAGTTGTTTGCACAAATTAAATCAACATTAATGGAAATAGTCTATACAAAGGTTGGGGACAGGGTTCATCATCATCATCATGAGCATCATCATAATCATCACCAACAACATTATACCTTAGCATAAATTGAGAAACACATTTCGGCCAACTGTGTCGCAATACAAAGTATAACATATGCAAGAAAGTGAGTTGCCAAACATAACACAGTACAAAAGCTGAAATGCCAGTATTTTAATACTATATGCAATATTATTTTTGCGGTGTGAGATGGTTTTTAGAGGTGGAAGCTAAGTACGAAATGGAGAGACAAAGAAACTCACGACACAAACGCAACTATGGTCAGCTCCTGGCTATGTTAACCGGTATGTCCAAGGAAACGTGTTTATCGTCCATCAAACACCAGCCCAGCCGTCAAGAGGCACCAACCGAGGCCAAGATCGTAGTAAAGGACTTCATTCCTCTTGACCAATGCTTCGTTTGGCTTCCTCTTCTCTCCTTCCATCCAGACCCAGGTCGGACAAACAGCGCATATTGCGTGAGTCGGTGTGCTACTATGCACATCAGGTGGCCTAGAGATCAGGGCCAGGCACGGGATATACCGGCGCTATGCGGTTCACTCTCCATTCCTACGCGACGCCGAAAAAACTCATTACTCATGTGGTACTCCAACCAGACAAGAGCTAAGCTGCGATGACTGTGATGTCCGGATGTAACTAGGCGCCATCCTTAATACAAAATAGCTGAATGTGGGTAACACATTTCATGTAAGGATTGCAATACATAGAATACAAGCTGCTAAACCTAACACACAACCGCAACTATTTTTAGAAAAACGGTATATGAATGCTCAGGTGAGGGAGAACGATAAGCACGGGAACGTGGACGCTTAGGTAGCTCGATTGGGTGTCGAAGTGGTACCATTTGACTCGACAGAATCGTACTGATAAGTGAAGAGTTTGTTCATTCTGTTAGACCGACAATTTCTGTTCAATTCCAAATAAAACAGCCCAGTTCCACATATATTTCTACTCCCAAAAAAGCATTGGTCTAAGTTTTTGCCAAAGGCTTTTCCAACGGGACGGTCACGAAAATATAGTGGATGTCACGGTTCGGCTGATAAGCCGGCCTTATGTTTTAGTGCCTTGCCCACCAATAATTTATTTTATCACCAATTACTTTGGCTAAATTACTGGTGTGAAATAGGTTTACTTAGTTTACATGCGAGTAGTAACGCACCTAAGCCAAAACATTTTCTAGATTTTTTCAACAAGCACTGACTGACTTAACCGGGTTTTCTCAGAAATAATGGCTTTTCATTAAGATATCTTCCCAAACCATGAAAATTTTAAAAAAGCATATTGTGTTTTCATCTTACATGCCATTTTTGGTGTGTTTTCTGCTTTTTCACCAAAAGCTTGTTTCGTCGCGTCAGTTCTCTTCTGATGGATGGAAGTCACTTTTGTATAAATATATATATAATCCTTAAACATAACGACATTTTTCGAAGTCGATAATCTTATTGGTTTGGCACAGCACCAGCTTTAATCTACCTGCATTCGAAGGGATCCGGATGATAAAACTCTCTCCACCAAGGTGTTTATGCGTGTTTTTCGATTGATATTGCATTACGTGACTTCCAACTACTCTCACACGTCGAAGTCCATAAGTGGTTAGCTGGCCTATCTTATGTGCACTTAGGGCTGAGATTCCAACTGCTTGTAATCACCATTAACACCAGCCACTATCAGTACCTAATTTGTATTCTATTTGCTTAAATTATTTCCTTTTATTTCCAGCGTTCCACTCCATTTTGTATGTCGTCGTCACCAGTCTACCTAGCTCAATTGCAGAATGCCAGCCAACCCCGGTCGATGTCAAAAGGGAGCACCCATTTTGGAGCTTGCGCGCATTTGAAAATTTGAAGTATCCTTACGGGTTCCCGATTGATTTCCTTGGTGCAGTGGTTGGGCAGTTTGTGTTAAATATCACTCAATGCACGGGTGCTTTGACTCCCTATGACGAGCGAATCTGTACATATAGTAATCTTGTCAAGTATTGTCAATATGGAGCAAAGGAAATGGAGAGCATGTTAAAGGCTGGAGAAGGTGACGCGAAGTGCCCTGGCGATAATATCCCGCAACTCGATACGCAAGGCAAAACGATCCCGGTACCTTACAATCGATCTACCATACAAGTGATCCCGTTGACGATTACGAATGATATCCAAAGTTTTGATGAAAATTGGAGAATGGACCTACCGGAATATTTCACGAAATGTGGTGCATGTACGGACATGATTAGCATAGGCGGACTCTATGTTTGCGACTACTCCAAGTTCTTGAGTATTTTTCAATACACCGTTCGGAATCCTTCAGTTATATCATGGGATCAGTCGGAACAGAATGTTTTTTGTAAGTTCCAACAAAAGACAATTTTCGGTTCATTAATACTGTAAATCAAGTGAATAATTTCAATAGTGTGCTTGCCAGTGTTTGGTCAAATAACCAAGTTCTGTGTATCACCGCATTGGGAATGTTGGGTGTGTGTAAGACCAAATCACATCTCATCAACTTTAGCAGCTAGGTGCAAAGGACTAAGATTACCAGAGTAGAGATTAAGACATCTGAAAAATACCCAAAGCCAGAATGGGAAGTTAGTCTGACGCATGTAGTTTACTTTTGATTTCGATTGCAATCAAAGGCCTCATGGACCTAAATTTTGAGGCAACATTTTAGCACCACGCCAGTCAGGCGATGTCACAAACGGCTGCTTTTCTATACTAGGATATGGCTGCATCGGCCAGTCTAATTATCTACGGCCATCAATAAATTGCAGTTACAATAAATTACAAGTTGTGAGCTATCACATGGCATAGCCGACAGGCAATGAATCGCTGTTAGCTCTATTAGCCGACATGCAAAATCGATTGCTCAACGCTTATTGCTACCTTGCCAGTCGCGTGTTTACTAGAGTAAACAATGGACATATTTTATAGTAGTCAAATAAACTTGAAAGCCTGGAAGTTTCAAATTGAATAAACACTCGCAAATTACTATCTTCGATGTGCGAGTAAATATGTGACCTTGATATCCAGGATGCTATGTTTCTGACGCAAAAATACACAGGAGCGCAACGGTAGTTCCAGTGCTAGTATAGCTTACGATTCGTATGGAATAGTTATTATAAATCGATTTCCTCACCACTAAGAACACTGATTAACTCTTATTTTGTGTCAATGTAATTATGGCAAACTTAAGGCAAGTTCGTGTTACTAGCTCCGATTCTGTCCTCGGTTTTGCAATACTGGCTATAATTTCTGATCTCCAGTTTGCCAACCAAATTCATAATATTATAGCAAACAAGAAAACGCTTAGTCTAAGGGGCATAGTGAAATTATTATTGTACCACGAAGGCAGAGACAGTAATTGACTACTGGCCTTATTTGTACAACAATTGAGGATATAATCTACTCAGCTGTCGTAACTGACCTCAGCTAGTTCATGGCGATACTTTGTTTGTACGATTTCCTTTTATACTGTACATGGAAGACTGCTAAGGATGCTCCATCTCGTTATTATGTCCTCAGTAAACGTTGCTTCTTGCTTTGCTGAAATCACAAATCTTAGTCAGGAATTTCTCAAATATTTAGCTAGAAAGCAACATATGCTCACGTTACCACCAAATGTTAAAACGTTTGCTGGTCCTTTCTCCACTTATTCTTCATACTTGCTTCCGTTATGGTTACGCAGGAATCCGACATCGCTCCTACATTATATAAATCCACCACTGTTAATGGGATATCAAACTTTAGGACCATAAAAGATTCCATTGTTCAATTTCTCCATAGTTCTTTCACAACACGATTATAATCTACTTGAGACAAGCACCATCTATTTCAGTTGTTTACCAAATTGCTTCCTCATGCCCAACTTCATAAGTTTGCTTGTAGAATAACGATTCCTCTGCCGATTAATGGATCCTCTACGAAATTCACCGCGTTTGCACTCAATTCTTCCCTTGTAGTCCAAGTTACTCTGTTCCAATGATGTTGTTTGGCCTTGCGTTTCAAAAACACTGGAAGCATTCATCCTTGTATATCAAAGTAGTCCTGTATATTTAAATCTGTGCAGCGAATCCGGTTTTAATGGTTATAGCATGCTTTCGCCGGGACCGTTTTCGTTATTTTCATATTCTTCCTTATGTTTATTTATGTGAGCGATTGATACAGATGCATACTGTGTTCTGTTTTGCAGTAAGGTTCACTTTCAGACCCCACTACAGCTGTCGGTAAAAACACTTATCTTTCAGTTGACATTTCGGTTGTTCCATAACCATAAGTCCAAGAACATTGTTGCATTAGACAAGTACTTCATCTCCAGTAATGAACAACAGAATTTCCCATTCTGTTAAGCGATAAGCTGTAGGTTTAGGTTCGACTTAAACAAGTCTTCATCTGAGTCCACATATTTTCAGTTTAAATGGTAGTTTTCTTATTCAGAGATCTTGTATGAAATCATATATTTCGCGTGAAAACTGCTACGGTCCTGCAGAATTTCAGTACAATTCATTACCATGAATATGCACTCTACTACCGCAGAAACATACAATTATTGAGTATCTGAAAAAGAAACACCAGATAATGAAAGAACTACTGACTTGGGAACTTCCGCCCTGTGATCCACAGGTTGCCCAACTGATGCTAAACCAAGATACCCACATTTACGTTCCTGTTATCGAATTAATCGCTTCAGCTTCACAGCACAAGAATAACAATCTTAGTAATAACCTTTCGGTATTGTCCAAACCGTAGGCACGCTAACACACAACCCCTCCTTTACACCAGCTGTCCACTTTTGGAAAGATTTGATGCAGGTTTTGTGAACTTAAAGTGGATTTCAAGACCTGTAATGGTTAGCAAGCTTTTCCAGCAAACTGGGCGCAATGTGCTCGACTCATGAAAATGAAAACATTTCCTCCTTTTTATTCGCAATCTATCCTCACCGAAGGTAGTAGAATGCATCTGAATTATTCAAACAGATGCCTCAGGAAGAAACCATACAACCATGAAAAAGGCAGAGTTGCTTTTGTTAGAATATCCAACACAATATACTTTTGCAAATATTAAGGATTTAATTAATATTTTTTGAAAAATAGAGCCGTTGGAGGACCTTCTTTTATAATCGAACTCAGCACCATCGAGTTATTATATACGTTGAATCATCGACGGGAACATTTGTGCTGCCTAATGTAACCAAAAGTTAGCAAGTGTCTGATGACCTTGCACAGCTCTATATGACCAGTATAAATTAATAATGTGCAAACACGTGCACGCAGTTTGGCGGAATGGTGAGGATAAAGTGGCAGTTAAGCTGCAAGAAACGGCACCGTCCAAGTGAAAGCTAAATGCAACAATTACTGCGAACGGTGCCGCAAAAATGTGCACTGCCAGAATAAATCCACGTGTAAGCTTTGCATCTCAAATCACATTGTTCCAACCTAGGTAAATGCGGTCAGAAAAACCAACATATTTTACCGGGAATACAATTTGTGGTATGGCATTTGCATGCGGATAGAAATTGCCTGTTGTCCACCCGAGACATGATGCTCATAAATCGCGCTCTAGCTCTTTATCAGATAGAGATAGCATACGTCGGATCTGAGACCACTGGGATGTTAGTTGTGAGCGCTACCCCGAAGCCACCGACCGGCTGACGACGGACAATGCTTGGCAAAACCGTTAATTATGGATCTTGATGGTCAATTTTGAAGTACACGTCGTGTGGGTGAATCGCGACGAGCAATCTCGAAGTTGACCGCGATTCCCTTTAAGGTAACCTTGCTCTTCTATCAAGAGGACCGTAGCTGAAGCAGTTGGAAATTGGGTGTTGCCCGTCCGAAAACAGTGCACTATTATGACGCGTTTTGAGGTTACTTTTTCATATCAGATAGAGATAGCAGGCATCCAACCCTGGACCATTGGGATGTTAGTTGTGACCGCTACATCTAAGCCACTAGGTCACAACGCGCAACAATTGGCACAAAGGTTAGGAACGAGTTTATTGGTCCTTTAGGGGTACTTTGAAATGTCTGATCCAGTAACGGCTTCTGTTTGCACTTTGGAGCTGAGAGCTTGTTTAAAAATTTGTATATGCATAAGTTTGTCGAACTTCACACCGGAGTAGCTAGTATTTAGATAACAAAAAATATTTGGCCGTATCTATTCAATCAGAAATGTAATCATTCATGTTAATCACTTGGTTCAATGATCGTTGCCACATTGGCCATTGTTTGATTAAATAGTTCATGACACAAAATAAATGGGGTATGTCAAGGCATTATATAGACAACGCTTAGTAGGTTTAAAGCCTTAAGCTGACGATTTAGACAACCGACTGAATCCGCTTTACCTGAATGCCGAATTGCGTGCACCACAGGACAGACACAACCTATGCTGCTCTAACTTAGCGTTATATTTGGATGAAATAGTTCATATATTCGACGCACTGGTAATTTATTTGAAAAATTCACCGTTGGAACATTTTATTTATTGATATTGAACGTACACTTACATTTTACTTAAAGCGGATATTGCTGGAGTGCAGCTTTCTGGAACTTCATAAGCTAAAACTAATATACCACTGTAATCTACACCATTGGTCTGCCGCTTTCGACTAAATTAATTTCTTGCTCAGCTTGTCTGCCACCCGTCCACTGCTTCACATTAAAATGCACCGAAGAACTATTTTGCCTTTTCTTTCAACAGCGTTGTATGTGTACTACTTTTGTACGATCGCCTGGCCAGAGTTTATCAAGGACAACCCTAATACTCTCCACCCAAAGCATCATCCATTTTGCCCAAACCCATGTTCGGTCCGTTTGAACCCTTGTTCCAAAGTGCCGAATGCTATACCAGCTATCAAAACGCCGCAAATCCTCTCTTCTATTAGTGCAAGCAACTGCATCTTGGTGAACAATGGTTTGTTCGAAGGAGAGTATGAATGCCTATGCAGGCAGGTTGGTGGTTGCACATGATGTGTGAAGTGAAAATTTCGGTTTGTGTCATATATTTATTCTTCGCTGTTATTTAGCTTTTTAGCTGCATCAACCATATTCAGATAATGAAACAGTAGACAACTTATTACAGCTAGTGAACCGATGAGATCCCTTCAACATGGAGTCGTAATGCATGCTTTGTTTGTGTTCTGTTGGTCGTCCGAATGAAACATATCCCTGTACATATCCGGAGGATCTCTCTGCACATTCGCTTTATGTGTCAAGTCATATATGTGTGCCAGCTTCGTTTGTATTCTAACCGACTGTAGGTAGTTTGAAAATTACAATACTACAAAAAGTAGTACAATCGTATGATATTTAATGAGTCGAAAATTCTCACAACCTAATATTTATTCGTGACAGTTACCCGTACATGTTTAGTTAAGGTTTCTTCATACTTGTTTCAGGAAATACAAAAGCCCAGCGTACTTCATCTCTCTCAACTTAGTTTTCATCATCAGATTAAGCTTTGGCCTCAACCCTTTGCACGATGAATTAATCTATAGTTGGTTTAGTGTAATTTACTTGCGTGGCGTAGATGCAGACCTGCAGTATGTTCGCAACGCCACGTTGTGCTTCTTTTCAGCACTTGCTTTGCAATGCAAATTTTGTTTCCACAGTGGGGCAGACTGCGTTGACCGTTAAAGCTGGACACTTACTGCAAACTCCATTCCCTTTAGGTTGGTAGCTACTGGAGCAGGAATGGTTGTGCTGAATAAAATTGAAACAAATCTTAGCAGCTGCTTCAAACAGACTCATAATGAGCACCCAATTTCCACTGCATAAAAAGGACAGTCGCACACTTTGCCATGAAGTCCAAAGTCCCAAGGGTATCCAGGGGTATAGGTGTGTGCAAAGGAGACTGGCAGAACAAGTGGAAGGAAATGTTCGCATTAGGCGGTTGCTAATCACAAAAGCTCTCCACCTTTTCGCTAACTGATGCAAGTTCTGATCTGATTAACTCAATTGCATCCTCGGAATTCGTGTTGCCTCATTATCTCATTAATTCTAGCTCTACCAGCTGCCTTTAAAATACCACCTGTGTGCGTGTGTAAGTTAGCGCTGACGTTTTCCCTAGCATGAACCGCAAACCACACATTGCGTGAGGTTGTCAACTGTGAGAAATATGAACTTCTCAGCTGGATGATTGTCAATAAATTATTTAGCAGCGAAGGCAGTTAAGTTGGTCAGTGACATTGCGTACTCACAGATCGATGCTTGAATAAAAACCGAGTGAAGAGATTGCATGCAAATGAGACACGTATTTCACATCATTGGCTCGCGTTGCATTAGATTACTGTCATCCTCCTCTAATTGTGACCAGATATGTGACCCCTGCTTTTAGCTTATGTCATTCACCTTAATCAACCTTGTCCCCACAGTAAGGGAAGTAGATACACAGTCATAAACCACTAGACAATCAGAGATCTTCGTAACTGGCCCTCATCGGGTTGCGTTATGCTAATCATTGCTTACGCTTTCAGTGATTAAAGACTTTTCTTGGTTTCTCGGCTTCTCCAATTCAACTAATGTATTGAGTTTAAGACGTGCTCATAAAATCCAGAAATTTTGCAACAGTTTATCGTCATTCACAGTACGATTTAAAAGTATATTGTCCACTGTGTCTCTAGAACTTGAGAGGCAATCACAGTTTTCTTCGCATTTATTTTGTGTAAAAGTGAAGCTCCTTTGATTCATACTGCGGAATCTTAAGAACAAGATGATTTAGTTTTGACAGATAAGTAAATTTCACGCTGTTTTTAACAGTTAAGCCCACAATAACCTCTGTGTTTAAAATTTTAAAAAATTTATGCAGTTAAATTCAGTGAGAGAATTTCTTTGCAGCTATACTCAGCAGACCATTAAATATATAAAACATTATTAAACCATTTCAAAAGGCATTCTTATCAGATGTTTAGAAACAATTACAAATATTCTTAAAAACAGACTCTGGACGCTTTTTCCTTGATTTTGGTTGTGATTTTCTTCAGTAGGCCATTGGGATTTGATATTGCTTTTGGGCTGAAAGCGTAAAATTCACCTTTAGTGGTACAAGGCCTAGTGACAGCCAGTGCTACTACAATTAGCTCGATTAACTCAATATAATTGTTATTGATATGCAGTCGGTCGACGTCCATTAGTTATGTGTTTTTTAACTTAGCGTTCTGCCTTCTACTATTCGGAGGTACACGACGTTTCTACTCACTGTTACAGTCAGAGACTAAGGTTGCTTTCATTTATGTCTGGTGAATATGTTCCTACTATTGGTTAGTTGGGTGTAAAGCCTTGACAATATAAGATGAATATGGGGGTACAACAGGGCGCACAGTTGAACAACTTCGAGTACAATCACTAAACCGATGTCTAAGAGGAAAGTAATTAAACGGATAACGGTATAAAAGCAATAATTATTCTTCCAGAAATTCTGACAACGCAACCTCCTTGAGCGGGTCTTTCCAGCATATTAACATATCTAAACACCAAGCTCTTCCAAGACGAATGGTATCCAAAATGGTACCGGACAAGCCGTCAATAGGGGGTCGAGGTTATATGTGAGACATACTGATCTCCAGTATATGATAGTTGTGAGATTTCATGTAATCTCAATTTAGGTCTTTTTAGTCGTCATCAGGTGCTATGTGCGTGTGGATTTCTAAGATAAAGTTGTTTCCGTTCGTATTGGATTCCGAAAGTAAAAGTTCCTGTAATATACTCAAATCGAACTGTATCAGGTCCTGAAGTGTATACAGGTTTGTTGGATTAAATCTGGAGAGGACCCAGAAGCTGAGTGACTTGCTTTGTTCAAGATTCGATAAAGGAAGAAAAGATATTTCATAGAAAATGATAAAACTTATTGCATCGAGTTAGTTAACTAGCCTCGCAATTGGGAGAAAAACTCAAATAATTAAGAGCCTGGTGAAGTTTATAGAACCTTGTCAGAAGTGTGCACAATTCCCGCTGCTCGAAGTGTCGATCACCCACAAACCCAAGTGATCTTCACTGCCACTGCGCATGCAGACAGAAAAGCCTACTTTCTCATGCAGTACAGTTTTGTGCAACAACCCACGATTGTCGCTGTAAAAGTCAATGGTACCATACAGCTTGTGAGCTTCCGGGATGAATACATTCAAGCTACAACTAAACTCCTCCTACTCATATGATCTAAAAAGGCATAAATGTTTGTTCAACAACACTGTGATGTGTTGAACGTGACCAACCACCAAATAAATTCACTATCCCTTGATTGACTACAGTGGAGCATGGTATGCTAGCAATCCGATGCAAAATCTGCGGGGATACAAGGGCCCCTGTTTGGTAACCTACCAATCGAAAGATATATGAGCTGAGTGGTCGGTCACAGTCTGCCAAGAGGTGCGATTGCCTGACATCGTTTCGCTGCCTTGTGGGTTGGCTCCTGGTGGTTTTCCCTAACATAACTCCCCATAGTGGCTTGGGCAACCGCGTAGTATCGCACCCGCTGACAGAATGATGGATCCCATAACTAGCGTTAAGACATTGTTCGCATTCGCTCCTGCGCTTCTCAATTCTTGAGAGCTCTGTCTTCGTAAATCTTGATTCTGATGATAATCTCCTGCATGTCCAAGGATTCTGATCAGTGACCTAAAATTTCAATCTCACTTTTAGCTGGTAGTATTCAGCGTTAGAACCCTCATACAGATGGGACAAAATGCCTTCCATCGTCATTGATATGTGTCTCCTTTCTGACACTCAATTACAGGACTTCTACACAGTAGTTAATTTGACGTTATTTTGTAAGCTTAAGATCAAATATTTACTGCATTTGTCTGGTGAGAGAGGCTGCTGCCTCTGGCTCGACTGATGATAGCTTTGCATTAAATGGCAAAAGTGAGGCCTCGCTACTCTGTTGGTATCCGATCGACAGCCGCATGAGTGCGGTTCCACTACAAGTTTCATGTATGTTCAATAGCGCTCGTACAGAGAGACGCAATTTGTTCATGATTTCGACCTACGCTCCAATCGTTCATAGATGATATTTATGGCGGAATCCACCTGCATTGAGTAAAGCCGAAAATTTCTATGTCACCTTCTTTGCCGGAGAATTCAATACACGCGTCCATTGCCTGCGGCCATAGGAACGGCATCACGGTGGCCGTCGAGCACTGAAGCGAACCTTAGCCATTTCGATCAAAAGGACCGTAGCTAAAACGTATGGGAATTGGGTGTTTTCTGCCCGAAAGCTTTGCACTCCACTGAATGTTACAATCACGTTGGAATTATCAAGTGGAGATTCAAGGCTTCAAATCCGGGGCCATTATAATATTGACAGAAAACTCCAAACACTTAGTGACCGAGTGACGATAGACAAAGTTTGTCTTACGGTTAGTGACTGTTTGAGGGGCTATTCGAACCATTTGATATGTGAATGTCTTGAGACGCGCAATCTCAATATGGACCGGGATTCCTATTAAATTAAACCTTGATCAATTTGAGTGCTATTCTCATATCTGATACAGCTGGAAATTGGGTCTTGCCCTCCTAAAAACAGTGCACACCAGTGCAGTGATACTATTCGTCTATTTCCGTGAAATCAAGTAATATACACTAGTTCAACCTGGTATGAGGCCAATCGAAAACATCTTCAACTTTTTACTATATTCTCCTTTCGGTTATAACCTGTACATGGCGTCCACCCGTCTAATGCAACATCGATCACGTTTGGTGGCCCCCGGGCTTTCTAGCACTTTAAAAGGCGAGCAGCAATAACACGATTGGATGAGATTTCGTCTTGAGATATTAAGACAACCTTACATTGTTGCGTACGGATGGATTTAATTTCGTCTCAAGATAGCTTATTTGGCCACCGTACCTTTTATTTTGTCTGGGTAGAATGAGAAGACCGTAGCAGTGCAGCGGTAAGTTACCTGCATGCGCCTGTATATCGGTGTTTAATAAGTCTGTGATTCCCCTGCAAAAGCACACACTAAAGGTAAGTTCCGGATATTATGGGGATTTGTGTGCTGTTGCCTAGCCATTTGAGTATTCGGTCCGCATAAATTACAAGAGATAAAATAAATACGGCATTATGTGTCCGTTTCTAGAGGAAAATTCTCTGGTAGAGACTTTTATTAAAGGATTTATTGGCTAATTCAACAATTTCAAAACTAAAGGCACTTAGACTTGAAGGAATGGATAAGTGGATACCACAAGGTCAAGAAGGAAAAAAGTGAACATTGGCAGTACACTTCGGAGTAGGAAAGATAAAACGCCTACGAAGTTTAAAGAGGAAAGTCGTATTGAAATACTTTTGAAACCAACAAAACAATACGGAATAAAAAATACAAAGAAAGGAAAAATGACGGCTTAAGCACATTTTGTTTGCAATGTTGCCAGTCCGTATTTCCAAGAACAATCCAAATATATGAAGCATAGTATCATTATTTAACCACAGGCTGTGGTACAGAACTTTTCATCGAAATCCCAGAGGAATTCGACAACAGGATCCGTATAAGAAAAGAAAATTGCAGGCAATTTGTGTCCAATTTTTCACTCACCGTTTTAAACTTTTTGTTAGTTTTTGATTTGGTGAAAGTGTAGAACCGCAACATGCAGACGTACACTTCCGCAACTGATGTTGTTCTTGAGCCACAGATTCAAGGGTCTCTAAACAGCAGCAATCTGACGGGTGGGCAATTTGTCTAAAGTGACACTAAACACACCCAAATCAAGGATATCAGCCAGCAAAAGTTGCAAGAACCAAGTTGTACGAACCTACTTTAGCCACAATAAAGAACATGTTACCTACGAAACATTGCTGTCCTGGATTGGAAAAAGAAAATGGAAGCAATATACCTAGGAAAAGTTATGTTTAGCAATACAACTTGATCGTTACCTCTTCCTGTGACCTTCTAGATTTCCGTGAACTCTGGTAGTTTGCAAGGGCAAATGAGATGGAGAATGTCATTGCCATTGAAAAGAGTCGCACACTGTTCCAGCTCATCCGAGATGCTGGTATATGAAAGCTCCCAGTAAAGGGGATAATAGTACAGAAAGTTGGGCAGTTAAACCAATCGCAGCCCCATCAACTACCGCTTTGAGCAGAACATTTTGAAGAGTAGTTTAACAGACCTGCTACAACACTGTCTTCTACTCAATAACCTGAGCAAACATGGAAATTTGATGTCACACGTAGTTTGAAGCGATTCAAATCAAGGTTATCGTGTCAAAACAAATAATGCTCCTGAACCCGATAAGCTTCCTCCATCTTTGCAGGAAGATGATGACATTATTAATTGCACTTGCTGCTCATTTAAACACCATTCGGAAACCGTCAAGGTGCCTTCGGTCTGGGAACTATCAAATGTCAAGCTTGTCTTTAAAAATAATTAACGCACCTGGTGCAAAGTCATAGGGTCAATGGCTTTCGCTCAACTGTATCACTTTTCGACAACTCATGGTCGTCGTGAAAGCCGAATCATTGCAAACTAGGTGGCTCCCACCAGAGTGATAATTGCCTTGACCAAAGATTTGGCCTTTCTCAGTCGTTCGAGCAGAGACACAAAAACAAAAGGTTATTTTAGTTGACTTAAAGAAGCTTTCAATTATGTAGATCCATCAAGTTTGTTGTTGTTCTTGAAGGGAGTGCACGGAAACACAATTTCCATTATGAATTCCCTCAACCGTGTCTCACGATTCCGGTTATTGCATGGACTATAGGAAGCCGTATCCTGAATTCACCAGAGTTGTAATTTATTTCCCCTTCTCTTCAAAATTTTTTCAAAACAACATGAATGCTGCTATCATAGCAATAAATTTGCTAGGGAACTTCCACCAAGTGAACGGCTAATAAAAGTTTGTATGTATATGACATGGCTGTCCCTGTGCCTGACGCAGTGAATAAACAAACATTACTGCATAGAAAAGACATCTCACAACAATGCTCGTGAATATTTCAAACAAATGCTTTCGGTCACAAAGCGAAACATTATATTACCGTCGCTAGTTCGTGGCGTTGGCATCGACCGTGATTACACACAGTGGTGTACTGGCTTCATTGTTCACCGAGAACAGTCCACTGGACATGAGGGTGAGGGGTGAGAAAAATGTAGGTATGTGTGGCCGGACGTTGCCACTCGCGCGATGACGAGATGAGAATGTTAATGGTATCTGAGGTCGCCAATGTCACGACCGATGGTAAACAACATCGGAGTGTCTCGGTCAACGATTATGACGCACTTGAACCTTGTCTAGACGCTTGCCCATGGTAACTATTGGTACGGGGACAAAAGTACGCTGCGCATAGAACGTAAATAAGAACTGAAAAATTAACAAAGACGCTCCCCTGTAAGACTGTTTGGGGTGTCAAAAACAGTTGCCTATTTGTACCACTTGCAACTTAACCGAGAAGTATCACGAAAATCAAGTGAGTTGTGAAATAGAAATAGAAATATAGTTTTGTATTTCTGCCGACGACAGATATACGATCCATAAATGGGAGCACACATTTGTACGCTGAATCGGTGGTTTGTTTTCTATATGTCAAAAAGGCCAGAAAAAAGGAGTATGCATGTAACAATAACACAATTCAAAGCATGATAAAGCAGCTCATGCATTGCTTGTTCTGCCAACCAAGGATGTATTCGTCTCAATTTCTGTTTGTTTATATGTAGATGCTACCGATTTTAAAGGTATTTCGTATCAAACTGCAAATGCACTCATTCGAGTGGTGGGAGGAAAAGTGCGACAGAAACACATGTCTCATTGGATGGTGTAGGAAGCATGCAACGCATGTATGTTTCTAGAGCTTCACATGTTAGTGAGAGCAGCTTACTTTAATGTATCCGGATGTCGCTTTAGACTAAACATCTTTAACGCATCCAATAACGTGAGAAAAGTTTTTGGGGCTAGTCTGAATGTGGCAAAGTTTGGACATGCGCATACCACAGGTTGGCATATGTCAATAAAAAGGAAGTCCATTTATTTTCTAGCGGTCATCTGCGCCAAAAGTAGGTAACAACATTACTGATGTGGGATAGATAGTGGAGCTGGTCAAATCAATGGTGTAGGTGGTTGCAAACGGGAGATGAAAACTCAGACGTCGCAGTCGAAAAGCGTATAGTCGGACGTGATGAGATCCATCGTTGTAACATAAGTTTCAGCAGTAACCCAACACCAGCTAGCTTAGTGATCGTTAGGCGTTATCTAGAACTGTTTGTTTAAACAATAAACAAATTTATCAGTCTGGTTCACAAAACTCTTTCAGGGGACGCTGTTCCACCCTATACATTTCACTGGTTTGATCTAACGGTGTTTTTCGCACCTGGACCTAAGATAAATTGGAAAATTATATCGACGTCATCGTATTTCATTGTCACTAAGTAGGCTAATGACCACGGAGTTTCTTTCCATTGCTATCCTATGGGCAAAATTAACGCGAGGAACGTGTGGCGTTAGCCAGACATTACTTGGTTTGTAGCTAAATCCTCTCAGTTGGCGCAACGAAACAAGTGGATTCAAGGTTGTCTCTTAGGCCACATTGTCTGAATTCATCGCTGGACGCAAAGCGCTGCTACTATACACCAGCATTCTCCACAAACATGTACTGGAGAGTACCAAGTGGGTTTTATCTCATCCTTGTGAACCTGACAACACTGGTGGCGAAAGAATGGCTTTATAAATCTTTGTCTTTGTAAGCAAAAATATCCCCGTAGTGCCTCAGTTATTTTGGTTTTGAGAAGGATAAACGGGGTTGATGATATGAGTAGCTATCTTCCCTCATACATCAGTGTCAACAGAAGTGCAACTCTGCAATGAGAAGAAGCAGCTTACCCCTACCAGCTACGCAACTTCAACTGTATGTATGAAGGAAACTATGTATGTAGCTGAGGCTGATGTTGCATTCTTGATGCTTCTTCACCGCAGTTGGGCTAAACCAACTTACACTTAAACTAGGTCTCTTTAAGCTGCATAAATTTCATTCCAGTTTATTTGGTTAGTTTTGTCTATCTGAATAGTCTTCTATTTGCTGGCCCCGTCGCTTACGCTAACTGCGCTTATCTTCGGTAATTTTGTTGCGTTTGTAGCATTTTTGAGTAACTTGTGGACATTTTTTCCTTATCGCGGATTCATTGCTAGCCAACTTACTTCATATGCTAATTTAGCGAAGAGTTATGCCACCGTATCTATATGCATTATTGGATTTATTTTATTTCATTTGGTCGTTTCAAGTGATTGGCTGTTGCGTGATATCCCCGGTGTGGCTGCGCTTGATGTGCATGTTGACAAGGTGCCTACCTGTCTATTACCCACTACATCGTTCATACTGGTTCCAGGAGACAGTTGGTCGTTGCTGGAGGGGACGGAGTGCACGGTCGTTGTGGCCGTGCTAGGCTCGAAGAGTGGTTCCATGCACTCAGTGTGGAGCGGACTACGGTCCAGCCACCGCCTTGTGTGCGCTTGATTCCCCAAATACAGTGTGCTTGTGTTTGCCTGTGAAGGAGTGTGGGCCGGCTCCGTTGATGAAACGTGGCTCCCATCCACATGCCTCCTGGTCTTATTCCTTCGGGTTTACACTGGATATGGGGTGTGTGGTTGGAGCTGTGGGTGGTGCAGCGCAAGCCACCCATGGTCCCTCTGTAGGCGCAGGCGTCCTGTGGCTTGCCACAGTGACAGGCAAATCCGAAACCGGATGCCGCCAACCATGTATGTAGCGGCAATTTGCCAATCGATAAGGTAATGGATTTGTCACGGTTAGGTAGTACAACAGCCCACTTTTGTAAAGTAAACTGCAAATTTCACAGATGCTTAGATATTAGGATGATTTCATCAACTTAATCCTAGTTGCTCGCGCAATTAGTTGGGAGCTACCTAAGCTTTCAGTGCGTTCCGCAGTGAAGCAAACACAGCATTAACGATAACCATGGATTTCAGAACACCTCACAAGCTCTCAAGCTCTCTTGAGTATGAGAGTATAGTGTTTCATTGACGGTGTACATTATTTATGCATTCTGTTCTTGAAGCAATTAAAGCCTTAGGAAGAAGCATTCAACGTTTATCATTTTGGTAATTAAACAGATTATGGGACAGATTAATGCCCTTGACCAATGTTTCAAAATCCATTGAAATTTTCCATTCATTTCAATACTGTTCCTCAAAGCTGGCTTGATATATATATATATATATATGTACATATATATATATATATATATTACCGCAAACAATTGTGAATGAAAATTGTTTTGAGCGCGTCTCTCAACCTTTTCTCTTAGGGATATGTTTGGAACAAACACGCCAAAACCTGTGAAGCTCCTGATTTATGTGCGCGTAATGCTGAGGAACGGAAGAAAAACCCGCTAGTTCAACCGATCTGTTCGGAGAAGGGTACTTTACGGTGTGTATCGTTTCCTCCCCCACCATCGGAGCATGAGAAGGATGATGATTTTTACTTGACCGGAGCGCATATAGCCGCCCGTTACGCCTGCGTGTGTCGCAATGGTTTTATGGGACAACGATGTGACCGACTTCGGGATGCTTGCATTGAGGTACACCAGTGTATTCAGCCGTTTTATCTATTTGACAGTTTTCTTAATCAGCTTCTTATGATACGGCCAAATATTATATTCGAGCGCTGGATACTATTTAGCCCACAGCACTGAGGAAGAACTGAACTCACCATGATCCTATCATAGACATACATCATTGGATTTCACTTTGTTACCTTGCGCAGTTCCCATGACGATCAATACCGTTCATGCAACTCTTAATAAGTCCTCGATTTGACTAGTTTGTTTGTTTGTTTGTTTGTTTGTTAACCTAAGCCACCAAGTCTCATCGGTCGACAGTGGTCACAACATTTGAGGACAATTTGGATGTTCCATCTTAAAATTGTGCATCCATATACAATCACACTACCAGTACATGAAAAAGACACGTCGAGCCAGACGTAAAAGGATGTTTGGTCTGAAAATGTTTTCAACACGGTTTTTAAAATTTAGTTTTATTTGTAAGTAATCTGAAACTAATCAGTTTTATTCTTACAAAGGTGGAGTTGGAGCCCATTGCCTTTGACCGTTGCAGGCGTCGGAGTGTGGCCGTACGCGGTAGAATAAGTGGTCCAATAACTAGAGATAGATTCAACCAAAACCATGAAATTCAGATGACTGGCGAAATCGCCGCTGAATCATTATTATTGCACATTATTTGAAGGCAAGCAACACACTCCAGCTGTTGTGTTGCAGGAAGAACGGAACCGTTTTTGTCATGTTTCCCCACGCCAAATTTGTTTTCTCCTCTTTTTTAATGGTTAGTCGTTTACTAGGGTAATCCGAACAAGTATTAGACAGATCTTCCACGGCTTTTGTTTGCTATATATATTCGGAATTAGAGATCGTTCATCACGGTTCACTCTCAGAAGGATTTGACTGGTCTGGTAAAGCATCAGACACAGGTGTTTCAATCTTATGGGTCTCTCCAGTGGTGTGCCTTCGGCGGACCCTTGCCTGGTTCCGCCCCCATGACTTCCGGATGCAAGCAGCTGGTGAACGTAGATGAACTATCTCTAATCATACCAAATCCCCACTACTCACTAGTAATATCCAGAATTGCTTTGAGCCATTGGCACTCTTCGTCCTTGGGTCCCCAAACAGGCAAAGTGTGAAGTTAATGATTTCATATGTTATCGTCAGTGTGTGATTGACCACCGCGTGATCTCTTCCAGTAGTGTCCAGCACAAACAAACAGTGCACAATTGAATAAAAGCTTAGCCGACATACAAGGAACCTCTTAACCGAGTCATATTACCTGGCGTAGCAAAACCAACTTGCTGAATGGAAAACACCTATTTCTTAAGTCACGACGTCTGCGCTCACCGTTGCAGATACGATTTGCTATCACACACGATCAGTTCTCCTAAAGCACCTAATATCGAAGAACCTCCTCCGACGAATGGCAAACTGGTCTTGATTCACTATCATGTAGCAACACCGCTGGAACGATGACATCGTAAACACGAAGCTTTACCAAGGAGACATCCCAACAACGCCACAATTGTTACAGATTGACAAACGCAGGGCTAGAAAAAGGGCTACCCTAACTTTCATCAGCACCCAGTAAACCGTAATAACATGTTGACATACCAGTAAACTTTTATGCCTTGTGTTATCCTGCGGAAATGCTGAAGACCAACTAGCCTGTTGAAGGAAGCTACGATGTTAAATCCATTACTCAGAAATACCGGTTAACAAGCAATACTGGCCGTATCAAGCAAAAGTAAATTCCGTGAATCTTACAGTGCGTCTTTAGACATACATCACGTGTACGGCTTTAACATAGTACAATACCAACCTCCTAATCAGTTAATTGTGTCACACTGCCCAGTTGTTGACTAGAGTTGCTGTTTAGTCAATGCGATTTGTCAGTTTGCACGTTAGAAGGTAAAGTTGACTAAGGAGAGCGAAGAGCAAACCAAGCGAGTACATCGCGAGTTCTGTCGCTTCACCGTTACTTCTCCCAAGACGGTGCAAATCAAAAGCCTTCGGACCACAACATCCAGAGTAAATGAGTGGCAGTCACAAGTCTTAAAGTTAAATAACAGCAGTGCCATGAGGTTAACCACTTAGCTTCACCGACTGTTGTGTTGTTGTGGCATTCACGGTAAACTGTAAGAGACAGAACTGTCCAGACAAGTATGTGTGTTTTAAGCGGTTCATCTCCTTCCCCAAATCGAAGCTCTGGTTGCGTCTGTCACTCATACTAAAAATTCAGAGTGCATCTTCATTAAGCCATAAGCAGATTACTTGACTGAACTAATTGCGCTTCCAATTCTCCAGCGTGCAACGCGGAGTTTGATCTTGGTTTTGGTCAGTAAAACAATAGTTTTGAAGCCAGACTTGTTTCCTCGACCCATGGTTCATTGGTGGACTAGGTGGTGTGTTCCATGCTCTCGCGCGATTGCGGCAGTAAGTACTTGAATGGTGATCTTGGCTGTCTTTATTTCACTGGCTAGCATTCTACTAATTTGATCAACTATGGAGTTACTTTGAATTACCCCAAACTTAAGGAACTTAGGGTACAGTAATATAACTGTTTGCTAGTAGCAGTAAAACTGCTACTAGTATGCCAAACACACCAGTGTTGTCATCAACTAACTTACTAAAGCGGGAAGATATTCTTACAAGTGTTTGCATTTAAATTACATCATCCATTTAGCGGAAGTACGCATTGTGTTAATGGATTTTTACTTCGCCTGATTAATCAAATCAGCAACTTTGAAATTCCGTTTTGACTGAGAGAATGGGAGGTGGAGCCAACTGCTAGGTGAACTGTTGATTGGTTCTTTCTTATACATCCACTTAGCTATCAATAAACACAGAGATATTTGGTCCCCAAGTAAAATCCGACATGTCCGGTCAAGCAGCTAGAAAGCAGCAAATCGTTTTAGTCCAAATGTTAATGTTTACAGTACACAATTTAATTGACAATAAACACTGCTGCTACACTTAAATTACAAGAGTGTCCATTCAGCAGACATGATCTAAGGTTTCAAACCAGAATGCACCCTCTAGCGTTCAGTTCTCTTCGTAATGAGATGAGATACTAATCAGGGCATACATTTTTCAAGACTGCAGAAGATTCCTGTAGGGTATTTGCAGTTTCCAGACCAGTTAGTCGATGGATGATTTGTACCATCAAATCATTATCGGTGCTGCAACCAGTCTTTATTATATATTTCAACGCCATGCTATCTGCAACAGTCTACGTCAAATCTAAATGAGTCTGTGGTAATTTTCTCAAAGGTTGATTGATGGTATGATGTACGGTACTGAAACGCCAGTACCCGAATTTAACCTCGGTACGCAGTCATACAATGGCAATGCAGTTGTACTTCGTTGTGGTTGTGAACTTACCGGAGCGTTGCAGGGTAACGCAAACCTGTGCGTGCCGGGGTCTGGAATCCGGGTAATGTGGTCACAAGCCAAAAGTACTCTAACCATGTCATCGGTCTCCAATTTGCTAACCTTATTTGTGATGTATGACCAGCAAACTCTGGACCTCCCTATGGGAGCATAACTTAATACAGCCGCAAAACAACAGCGTGCATGTACCTTTGCTGATTTACATGCCGTTGGAAACAGGCCAACTCAAAGTGTCCTCGAGATAACGAGGGTCGGCTTGCCTACACTATTAAATCGATGAGTATATCGGCACAGCACTTTTTGCCTATAGCATAGTTACCCAAGTTGATGTTGTAGGATAATTACAGACACCTCCTGCCAGCAAGTCATCGTGGCCACAAGAAGTAATCAGTAGCAATTAATTACTACTTTCGCTACAGATGTGCTATGGCGTGCGAAACCTGGAAGGCTGCATGTCTACGACAACATGTATACCATTGATTGGAGCACATTCTATTCTCTAAGTCGACTAACTGAGTCAGCTCCCTTGCAGGATGAAGAAGAGCAATACGCTTAAGTTCTTTACTACGTTTGCTTTCACCTATTCAAATGCGTCTGGGATGTCCACTGTCAGTAATTGTTTCATCAAACATTAAAGGAATGCCGCTGTAATATACTGAAATCCCAATTCCCATTGTTCTGTGAATCTTCATTTGTCGCTTACTAAGCAACGCATCGTGTTCCTAATTGCTGTTTTGCTTTTTACCCTCTGTAAGAAACCGCTCCATGTTCATTTATTTTGTGTATGTGCACAATGTAAATAACCTGATAATTATGCGTCAAGTGGGAGTGTGTCACTGCGCGTTAGGAAATGTTGGTTGAAATGGCAATCAACAAGGACAATAATTAATAGAAATTTTGCGGCTGAAAACTGGGCAAATAGACGTCATGATAATTTTCATGCCGTTCCCTTACAGGTTATCGGTATTTAAGTCAGGTTGATGAGTTAGCGTTTAACCTTTATATGAGTAATGATAATAGTACTCATAACGCCCGATTGGGGAACCCTGATGTTTTTCAGAGTGGAAGACCCGGAACAGTGTCAGGTGAACAGGCGTGCAGAACATACTTGGGTAACAAGTGCACCCCACACAATGGTACGGATTATTATTTCTGCAAATGCGCTGAGAACTGGGTTCACAATCCTGCTTACCCTTTTCCAAATTGTTACAAACGCCGAACCATTTGTGACCGGGTAAGATCATTGCATCATCTGGAATAAGAAATTTCCCGCCTGTATACTTTCTCAGAGGAAATGGTCTATGGAGTTGAAAGTCATGTTGCCATTCCCAGCGTATTACTTTATTTGTAAGACTAGACAAGTTTGTTTAAATGGAACGAACGGGTTACAATAAGCCTTCATATATGCACATCTATATCTTCTGTTGTATGGCTGTTAGGTTATTAGGTCTGCCCCATGCTGAGGCTGATGTTGCAATCATGACGTCTCTTCACCGCATTTGGGCTAAACCAAATCATACGTAAACTAGGAGGTTTTAATGTGGATAAATTTTATTCCACTTTATTTGGTTTGTTCTGTCTAGCTGAAACATCTTCTAGTAATTTGCACACATTGCTTATGCTAATCGTGATTATCTTTTTTAACTTTATTGCGTTAGTAGCATTTTTGAGTAACTTGTGGACATTTTGTACATATCGATGATTCATCACTAACCAACTTCCGTCATATGCTAAATAAGTGGATTTATGGCTGCATAACCGTATGATTTAACAAATACATATTATTTGATAACGTTCTTTCTAGTGATTGGCCGTGCCCCTTGCTGAGGTTGACGTTGCATTCATGATGCTTCTTCATCGTAATTGGACTAAACCAACTTACACTTAAATTAGGTCCTTTTAATCTGGATAACTTTCATTCCACCTTATTTGGTTTGTTTCGCCTACCTGAATAATCTTCTACTAACTAGCCACTTTGCTTAAGCTGTTTGTGGCTCGCTTCGTTAACTTTATTGAGTTTGTAGCGTTTTGTGTAACTGCTGGACACTTTGTAGTTATCGCGGATTCGTTGCTAACCTGCTTACATCATATGCTAATTTAACGAACAGTTATGTCTGCCTGACCTTATGCTTTAACAGACACATTTTATTTGATAATGTTATTTCAAGTGTCTAGCTGTTGATTGACATCCCCGGTGTGGCTACGCTTGATGTGCTTGTTGACAAGGTGCCTACCTGCCTCTTACCCACCACCTCGTCCATACGGGCTCCATGAGTCAGTTGGTCGTTACTGGGGGGAACGAGGTGCACGGTCCTTTTGATCGTGCAATGCTCGAAGAGTGGTTCCATGCACTCCGTGTGGAGCGGACTACGGTCCATCCACCACCTTGTGTGCGCTGAATTCCCAAATGCAGCGTGCTTGTTTGTGCCTGTGAAGGTGTGTAGGCTAGCTCCGTTAATGAAGCCTCGCTCCCATCCACATGCCTCCCGGTCTTACTCCTTCGGTTTACTCTGGACATGGAGTGTGTGGTTGGAGCTGTAGGTGGTGCAGTGCAAGCCACCCTGGTCCCTCTGTAGGCGCAGGCGTCCTGTGGCTGGACACAGTGACAGGCAAATACGAAACCGGATGTCGCCAAACATGATTGTAAGGTGCCATATATCCAAAATGATTTGCAATCCGATCAGATTATCTAGGTGATTGTTCGTTGAACTTAAGTAATATCACATCAGCACAATCTTCGTAATGGGAGTCAATCAAACTTATATTTTCGAACGAGAATTCGTTCAAGTTCTAGTTCAGCTCGAGCTGGAACGATAAGAGGATCGCGTGAACGTTCCTCCTTGTGGGAATCTTTGAGCCAGGAATTACTAAGGTATCCTAACGACTTTGTAAATCAAATAAATATCCTGAACTGCATTTTGGTCATGCAAAGAATACCTACGTATACTTTATTAGAATTCTGGGCAACACAATGAGAAGACGAACACCGCAAGACGGTACCATTTTGTGTTATCTGATCACTTGCAAACTAACGACATATGTAGATAACCTAAGGGAAGAAAATGATCGTTTTTAATTCCCTGCTTTGCCGATCAGTTGGAGTAACCAGGAGATATGGGAAGTGAACGAGCAGCAAGAAGGTTGTTTGGATAAAGTGTAGCACGAATAAATGAAGTGACACAGATAAAATTAAATAGAGTTAGGAAGTTGGGGAATGGTCAGAAAAAAGATATACCTTGTGTTTTCACTCAAAAGCCTCAAACTGACCCTCAAAACTCTTAACCATAGGTTGCCTCACAATGCTTTCCAGGAAGCAAGTTCCAATGCTCGAGGAATGCGTTGTTGGTGCAATCCGGCCAAAGCGCCGATTGTGCAGCTTCATAGGATGACTTCGGGACCAGGTAGGACTAAATAACGAAGATAAGTCCGCCTAGTTAAAATACGCTTAATGAAGATCAGATATCATTTCGATAGTACATTGAATAAATCACCAAAGTAACTAGGGACTTGCCATTCACCTATGTACCTTTGAAAGAATCTTGATAATGGCTAGGCTGTCTTTACAGCGTCCAGTCGCAGTGCTTCCTGACTAATGTTGGCAACACCGGAGGAAATCTGGGTACAAAACTTTTGCAGTTTCTTCATAACTAAGGGTGGCGTGTGTAAATGTTGGAGTGAAGGAGAATGAAGCAGGTATATGACAGTCTGATGGTGCGTAGAAATACTAGGAAATATGGTAGCTGTGGAGCGTTGGCTGCATCCTCACCATTTTTGAGAACATGCTTTTACTGAATAGAGTCGGGGAACACCAAGCCACAGTTTCCGAAGCCACTTCACATGTACGTGCAAAGGCTTATTATTAGCACGAAACCTTTCCGCTAGACACTGCGGTTTTACTAAATTTTCCTCGCGGAGCAATATGGTGCAATACTTACGCTGCGACAGAAAGCTGCTACCGTTGTTATGAATTGGGTTTGGTCTGAACGCAGGCCAAATTGCGTCCCGTACTGCCAATGGTTTTCGTGTTATACTCCGGATGAATGCTAATGCTATCGCAGAACATAGGTGCCTAATTTCTGACCCAGATGTGATCAGATAACTGAACATACCAACAGACTGTATCCAACCAGTTAGGTAAAGTGTCTTAGGATGGGCTGGTTTGAAACATGTCAGTACGTTCCTGCGTATATTCTACATAAGGGATGTAAAATGTTACCTTGATCGCATAATCCTAGAGGACTCTGTACATTGGTTTATGCCTCATCAGCTCTTTGTTGGGCAACAAAATCAAAACAGATGGTTTGTTTCCCCCTATGGGATTGGTGAACAAGTGAAATGACTTAAGAAAGAAATGTTTGCAGTAAACACCTGAAAGTCGGTGTTGCCCTGTGCAGTTGAGAATAGCAGTATTTCACATCTTGTGTATAGAAGTTACCTAAGCTAGGAACATGGCTGTATCTAAGTCACATGAGCATTCTCAAGGATGGTGTCATGCGGCCGTCTATCCCTGGGCTGGTTATTTCGGGACGATGAACAACTACCACAATGCAAGTGACGTCTTATTAATAGACTTCACTAGCGTGTGCTCATGATCAATATCTCTAGTTGAAACAATTAGTTCCCGAGGAAACTTTTAGCAAAAAAGTTAACACAAGAGTGCCGCACGATTTAATTCCGGAATAATTTCTTTGCATATTTTCAAGTGCGTACTACAGACGTGTGAATTTATAGCATCATGAAAGGAGCGCAGTTAAAATGCCAAATTGACCAAACTATACACACCTACATTCATGTCACTTTGTCATCTGTGCCCGGCCTGCTACCACGGCAAGGCCAGGGTCACAAATGCGTCTTTCTGCACACACAGGGTTGGGCCAAGTTGTTTGATAGCCACGGCCTCAGCATATCGTAAAGTTAGGGGGTTCATTGATGCATAGATAACACGGAACGCCCGCACGGGGTCTACACAGTGATTGTCAGCCAGCAGATGGCGGGCGATTGATGAAGCTGGTTGTTTGTATGGAACTTCATTTCGCTTCCTTGGCTGCGCATTCAGGGTGGTGGACGTGGTCATCTGCGATACGTGTTTACTCACCCACGCAGGTATGTGCTCCGTGATCCTCACCCTCAAGTGTCTTTCTGTCATGCCCACGTATTCGGCCTTGCAAATACATGTAAATTGGTAAAGGATATGTGAACGGCTGGACAGTGACAGCGGGGGTTTAACCGATGGAGTAGGGATGCGATTCGTTGTGTAGATGAGTACTGGTTCCGCAGCAGGGTATCCGCGCGCCACTGCGGATTCCAATCGGCGTTGAAAAACCTGGCATACGTCGTCGCCCTTGAATGGCAATTGCAGGGTTACCTTCATCTTTGGTACCGTAGGCACACACGTTTTCTCTTTCTCAGCACTAAACTGAGCGATGAAAGACGGTGGGTACCCATTGTCTACGAGGGTGCTGGTTATCAGCCGCACCTCTTGTTCCAGCGTGTCAGCAGTGCATATTTTTCTAGCTCTGCTGAACAAAGTCTTCACTAGACCTTGTTTGTACCTCTTGGGGACAAAACTGTAGAAGTTCAAGTACTGTCCCTTCCACGTTGGCTTGCGGTAAACTGATCTGCGTACTGAACCGTCACTTCTACGCTCGATCACGATGTCCAAGAACGGCAGCGTATCATGCTGTTCGTGCTCCGTTGTCGCCAAGTGGATGGTGTTGCAATGGGCAGTCCACTGGGACCGGTACTAGCAGACATTTTCGTCGCCCATCTCGAGAATCAAGTCAGGGACGAGATCGATGAAACAGTGTTGTTTCGTAGGTATGTTGACGACATTTTGTTAATCTGCGACAGCGAGTATCACTTAGCCCAACTGGTTACTAAGTTGAATGGCTTACACCCAAACATTAAAGTGACAACGGAGCACGAACAGCATGATACGCTGCCGTTCTTGGACATCGTGATCGAGCGTAGAAGTGACGGTTCAGTACGCAGATCAGTTTACCGCAAGCCAACGTGGAAGGGACAGTACTTGAACTTCTACAGTTTTGTCCCCAAGAGGTACAAACAAGGTCTAGTGAAGACTTTGTTCAGCAGAGCTAGAAAAATATGCACTGCTGACACGCTGGAACAAGAGGTGCGGCTGATAACCAGCACCCTCGTAGACAATGGGTACCCACCGTCTTTCATCGCTCAGTTTAGTGCTGAGAAAGAGAAAACGTGTGTGCCTACGGTACCAAAGATGAAGGTAACCCTGCAATTGCCATTCAAGGGCGACGACGTATGCCAGGTTTTTCAACGCCGATTGAAATCCGCAGTGGCGCGCGCATACCCTGCGGCGGAACCAGTACTCATCTACACAACGAATCGCATCCCTACTCCATCGGTTAAACCCCCGCTGTCACTGTCCAGCCGTTCACATATCCTTTACCAATTTACATATATTTGCAAGGCCGAATACGTGGGCATGACAGAAAGACACTTGAGGGTGAGGATCACGGAGCACATACCTGCGTGGGTGAGTAAACACGTATTGCAGATGACCACGTCCACCACCCTGAATGCGCAGCCAAGGAAGCGAAATGAAGTTCCATACAAACAACCAGCTTCATCAATCGCCCGCCATCTGCTGGCTGACAATCACTGTGTAGACCCCGTGCGGGCGTTCCGTGTTATCTATGCATCAATGAACCCCCTAACTTTACGATATGCTGAGGCCGTGGCTATCAAACAACTTGGCCCAACCCTGTGTGTGCAGAAAGACGCATTTGTGACCCTGGCCTTGCCGTGGTAGCAGGCCGGGCACAGATGACAAAGTGACATGAATGTAGGTGTGTATAGTTTGGTCAATTTGGCATTTTAACTGCGCTCCTTTCATGATGCTATAAATTCACACGTCTGTAGTACGCACATGAAAATATGCAGAGAAATTATTCCGCAATATCTCTAGATTATCCATAGGTTTGCACTGCAGGTCGACTCGATACTATAGCGGTGCCCCATTTCCTTCTCTGAAACAACTATTTCGAACAACTTGATGTTTGTGGGAGAACACGTGTGAAGAGAACACGGTGTATTCAACAGCTAACTATACATGCATTGCACTGGTTACACGAATCCAGTAGCGTGTGTTTGTGTGTGCGGATCGTGTGTGTGCATGTGTGGTGGCTTGAGTGGAATAGTGCTTCCCTTTTGTGAACATGGGACACAAGCGATTTAGGCCTCGATAATTTCTTATTGACAATGAGGTTCGGCTAAGAGGAACTAGAATTTTACGTTTAGGTTACTTAACTTTGCCGCACTTAACCAAGCATGTTCCGTAGTTCTCGTGCCTTGGTGTTCATGCGGTAAATTTTCCCCAGTCTCAGTAAATGAAATGTAGGATTTGTGTATTTGGTAGGATGTTGCACCGACTGGTACAAGTACGGCGACAAATCATTTTTTGGTGGGGCGCGCAGGAAGCAATTTGCCATATTCAGGGACTGCGCCAATTCCTGTTTGCGCATATCTTTGTGTGTAGCGTAAGGTTTGGGGTCAGCAATTTCCGGAGGCAAATGAGAAGTGTTAGCCGAACCAGTGTTGAGACGCGATTTGGTTAAATCGTTCATGTCGTGTTTGATTAAATGACGCAGCTTTAGACTTAGCGCACAAGTTGGTGTGTCTGGGTGCGCATATTAGCAGTATACTAATCTTTTTCGACATCTTTCTAAGCGGAATCCTTTTTTCGCAATTCAAGGGAAAATTCCTTTGTGATTTGGCTATCTACAAATATTCTAGCTGGAAAGAGTTACGACGCTTTCCAAAGAAGGGGTCTAGCAAAAGTTGTATCACCGTTCCCGATCATGCATTGTTTTTCCTCACTTCTGGTGCACCCTAGCCTTGGATCCACCGTAAACAAGGATGGTTCTGATCTCAAATTCCTCCCGATACTTTCCAAACCTTGTCTCATCTGTTTACGAATGCCCCACGGAATATCCGGAAAGGCATGTAACATGACCCACTCCGGAGTTGAACTACTGATAGCAAAATTGCTTCGGCTCTATCAGCGGAGGTCAATACAAGTCGGAATAGTTTCGGTTTATCACAGTGCTGTGAGTTTAGGTGAAAAGTAACCGGCATCAATTTAACAGTCACACGTAAAATATCAAGCATTTTACATGTGAGCATCGAATGATGTCGTTACGTGCACATTCGTGCGGATAATTGACAATACACTAGGTGGTCTCTTGTGCAGCCAAGGTTGGTGAAGATTGCCCCGGTAGTCTGCAAATAATTGGTGGTAGCCGTGTAATTACAGGATGCCGTCACCATTCATTTTGGTTTCAGTGGGACTCACTCACTCAGCACTTTGCACTCAGTTTCCTAATGCACTTGCAGTAGACAGTTCCAACTAACACTCCTTTCAATACTCTTCTGAGATGTAGAAGCAGTTTGGACGCTGAATAGGTCCCACTGTTGTGGGCCTGGTTCACCCAGTCACGTCAACAGAAAGAACTCGCACTGACTCTGTACGCAAACGCTCTATTTACAGACTTCAGACAAAGTAGAACTAACTGTGAGTTTAAAACTCACCTGCCCACTCCATCGATCGCCTGATCGAGCACACTGTGTCAGACACTTCCATTAGCCCCAACCGTCAGCCCCATCACATCCTTTACTTTTTCTTTTTTAATATGTTGTTGCAATAAATTCCGTACGTTTTTCCGCTGCGCGTACGCCTGCTGTCTCGGGCTGAGGTTTCAGGTACCCTTTCTTGTTGTTGCTGCCGGTCCTCGCGTTGCGGAATCCGTTCATTGCGTGCTGCTCTGATTTGCACCAGATTCCGTCTAATGATATTGCTCTTGACTTGGTAGCTTCTTTCACCGTTGCGGCGCTCAGTCACTCCCCTCCGCCAACGTTCTCCCGAATCTGGTATGAGTTGCACCCATACGTCTGCTACAGCTAAGGGTAGGAGGCCTCTCTAGCCACGATCACAGTACTTTTCTTTTGGCATTCTCTTCCGTAGTCGCTTATGCACAGAAGCGCCCGGTGCTATCTCGGGCTGTAGCAGCTTGGTACCGGCCGGTAGCAGAGATCTTGTTCCGCGACTGAATAGTCGATGCACCGGACTTACTCCGATCTTGGTAGACGGCGTGTTTATTCTCTCCAACAGCATTATGTAGGGATCCTACGTGCTTCTCCTTGGCTTTGTTAAGCACTTCCTTCGCCCCCTTCACTGCTGACTCAGCCTTCCCCTTTGATTGGCTATGGTACAGGCTGATGAGCCAATGCCGAAAATCCCACTTCTTGCTAAAAGCGCGGAATTCTGCACTTCTGACTTGCAGCCCGTTGTCGGAAATCACCACCTCAGAGATTCCATGTCGAGTGAATTGACACCGTAACTTGTTCACTACGGCTTGCGCGCAGGTTTATGTAAAGGCAGCAGTCTCGATGTAATCACTGCAAAAGTCGACCACAGTATAATAGTTCTTTCCGCCGTGAATAAAAATGTCCAATGCGACCATCTGCCAGGGCCTATACAAAACATCATGAAGCATCATGCGCTCCTTCCGCTGGGGCACATCGTGTGTCTTGCATGTTAAACAGTTTGATACGTAATCACGTATTTGGCTAGTCATTCCTGACCAGAACATAAACTCAGATGCACTTGCCACGCAATTGTTGCTTCCCAAATCTGCATAGTGTACCATCTGTAGCATCGAACGTTTCAATGCCTTCGGAACCACCATCCTGTTGCCTCTGAATATTAATCCGCCTTGGGTGATCGGTTCGTCGCGAAAATGAAGGAACGGAGTTGACACTTTTGGCAATTTTTCATGTCTTCTGGCCATATGTCTATTAACGTCTGCCACAGTAGTCTACACTGTTCGTCCTCCTCGGTGCACCGTTGGAGCTGCTTCAAACGTCCATTAGTGACCGCGATTAGCTGTGGTGTTTGGACAAAATCCGGGTCTTGTTCCAGTTGCGGTGTGTCTGACAGGTGCGCCCTTGACAACTTGTCCGCAGTGTACATCTGGGATCCTGGTCGGCTGACTATATCCAAGTCACACTTCTGCAGACGAATGAGCATCTTTTGCAGGCAGCGTGGAGCGACATTGTGTGACTTACTAGAGATGGATACAGGTGGCTTGTGATCACTGAAGACAGTTGTTTTGCTGCAGGAGTTATAATCCCTGAAACATTCTGTTGTGTCGCCGCTGATGCCTTCATCCCACGACCGCAAGAAGAAGTCCAAAGACGAGCCAGAAGGAGACTTGTATACATGAAATCACAGTTACTTATATAGTTTGAAGGCAAAATGAAGGGAAGCTACTAAAGTACACTTGAGCCAACCAGCTGAAGGAAAAACGTAAAATGCAACGGCGAATAAGCAACCGCGTGTGTAAGAGCGAATCGCGTAGGTCCCTAAAAATAGCATCATTGGACTCCAAGCGTAAAGCGAACGACCATTTACAGTGACGGGCACTGGCCAATCAGAATGACGAAATGAAACGTTTAAACAAAAGTCACGAAACAAACGCGAATAAGGAATGCAGATCCAAAAGTTGAAAACTAGTACGATAATTGTGTGACACTAAATATTCCTTTAATATAACTAAGTAGAACAGTGCTAAGAAGAAAAAACCAATAGAATATGCTCTTGCAAACAGCGCTGCTGAGAAGGGCATGACGATGAGCGTCCATTAACAATGACGCGCATGTACCAATCGGGCGAACCCAGTAGAGCGTTTAAACAACAGTCAAGAATAGAAAATAAGAAGAGTAAAGAATAGCTATCAAGCTCGGTCACAATAAATGAATGTCTAATAGCTGTTCTCCTAATACATTCTAGGGCGTAAACTAGTGCCAGCATTTCCTTTTCAAGTTGTGCGTAACGACGCTCGGCCTCTGTGAGCGTGCAACTGCAAAGATCGACATGCTTACCGCTTTGCATAAGCAAAGCTCCAATGCCGTATTGGCGACTGTCACACTGGATCTCGAGTTGAAGCGAGGGTTCAAAGTAGACAAGGACAGGCGCTTTTTTAATTAATTCTTTGATCTACTTAAAGGCATTTTCTTGTTCAGAGCCCCAGTGAAATGCTTCACCCTTATGGGTCAACTGCCGAATCGGTAGCATCACGTTGACCAGTAGTGGAAAGTAACGGCTTAAGTAGTTGACCATTCCGTTTAGCCTGCTAACCGCCTTTGCATCTGTGGGGGGACACGTCTCGTTTATGGCGCTGGTTTTTCTCGATCCGGTTTCAACCCTGTTGAACTCAGCACGTGCCCGTGAAATGCTACTTCCGTTTTGCGTAGCTTGACTTTCTCACCGTTTAGCTTGATGTTTCTTTCACCACAGCGTTTTAGAAACTGCTGATGGTGAGGATCATGTTCCCCTTGAGCAGGACCAAAAAATAGCACGTTATCTGCTACACAAACGACTCCGGGTAGAATGTCCAATGCTTGCAACAGTCCCTTTTGAAATATCTCACTGGATACCACCAAACCGAATGGCAAAAGAAGCCACCTACAACGTCCGAAAGGCGTTCCAAATGTAGTCAAATAGCTAGACTCTTGGTCAAGTGCTACGTGCCAGAAGTTTGAAGTGAGGTCAAATTTGGTGAACATTTTGGTCTTTGATTACTCTGGTAGCATGTTATCTATTGTCCGTAGGGTGTAGTACCCACTTCTGAGGGAGGCATTGAGCGGTTTAGGGTCGATACACACAGGCAAATAACCGGATTTCTTAGTGCCGATTGCCTTTTGTCCTACCCAATTTTGCGGCTCATCCACCTTAACTACAAACCCGAAACTGGACAAAAGCTTAAGCTCTTCTTGCAGTCTTTCGCGCAACGCTATGGGCACCTTTCTAGCTGGCAGTGCTACTGGCCCAGCTGATTCGTTTAATGATAATTGAGCGCATTCATCGGATTTCCTAATAACCCCATCGAACGCGACAGGATACAAATCAACAAATCAGCAGCAGCCTGACACGAGTAAGCAAAAGTATCATGGTTAAAAGAAACAAAACCAAGTTGCTAGGTGGAATCAGTGCCCATGATGGGCATAAGATCTGCTAACACAACCAGGAACTCAAGCTGGTGTTCCGTTAGGTCCTGAGGATTGACAGTGGTCAAGATAGCGTTTCCTTTCGGTTGTAATCTCGAGCCGTTCCACATTTTGAGAAAACTAGGTGCTCAGTACATTTTATTCCTGAACAGCGTCTCTCGGCTGTATGTTGACCGTGACTCCCGAATCCAGCTGAAAATGGACTGAACGTCCTTGAATTTACAGTGTAGAAAAAAGACACTTCTGCCCTCCAAAATGCTTCGTGTTTTTATTGAGAGTTCATGTGTATCTTGTTGACTTTCCTTGTCTAACGCACTGAGGTTGGCCGATCTGCAGCAACGAGCGAAATGGTTTTCCTTTGAGCACTTCATACAGGTCTTGTCCCAAGCTGGACAACTCTTCTTTCGTCTTGGATTCTTCCGACCACAAAAGGACGACAGGCCTCCTGCCCCACGGATAGCAAAGATAGGGCTTCTTTGGTCTTCGATACTGTACAAAGTCCTTCCGTCGTGCTCGCCCGAAAATTCTGGAACTGTCGTGACATTGTTTTGCTAAGGCACATATCCGCACACTGATCTAGGGACAGATTTTTCTGCTTCAGAAGGCGTCGAGTGAGGTCATCATTTGCTATGCCCATTACGTTGCGGTCAGGTACCAGAGTCCCGCATACAGTTACAGAAATTGCACGTTCGCGCCAGAGCAAACTAAATCATTCTCGTAAAACAGCCCACCTGTCTCTAAGTAACACTTGCACTTATTCATTACTTCGCGTATATATCTAGGCCACTCGTGACAACATCCACTTCACGTAGGCCGTATGAAAATAAGCATGTTTGGTCACCGTGTTTACTCTGCAAAGAAAGAGGAATTAAAGCGGCCCTACTTGGACTTCGCTGATCTGGGAACCATCTCTGTATGTCTTAATTAGCATGCGGAGCCAATTTACCCAAAGCAGTTAGTGGCGGATACATCAGTGTTACATGTCTTCACCCGAACTGATCATGCTGGCTGTGGCCTCCGCCATGTGGCAAATGCAAAGTTTTCAGTCTTGTTAAACTTCAGACGCTTTGACTAGTTGTAACTCGTCTGATCAGCTCAGCTGCCGATGAATGGCTGTTGGCTACTACCATGTTTTTCGCTCAATCGAAAAATATTGGACGAAAGAAATAATTACAACGCTGACAGCTGGTTTCCTGTAAAATCTAAAAAGATTAACGGAGACTTATCAGATGTTATCAGAATATGTTGATGAATCAGATGGAAATTGGGTGTTGCCCACCCGAAAACACTGCGCACGGGTGGGCAACACCCAATTTCCATCTGTTTTCAATACGGTCCTGGTGATCGAAGCGACTAAGGTTCACTTCCATTTGAATCACAGTCCATTACATTGAGATTGCGCGTCGCAATCCAATCACACAACGTGTAGTCCAAACTTGACCATCCAATGTTGCTGAATGTTTTCCACGTACACGTGCGTTTAAACGGAATGCGATTTTTTAGCTGCTCGACGATTCGTAATGGATGAGGGACATCCGCATCGTACTCTCACATCCACGGAAATCGCGATAAATATCAGACACAAATCGAAAAGCCCGGAAATTGAATATTCCTGCTATTCCCGAAGTGGCAAAGAACAAGAACCATATATTCAACATTGGGAACTGATGAACGCGAAAAACACTTGGACATTAGTTGTCATTAAATTGCTACTAGCTGGACAAAGGATCAAAAGATGTGCTATTTATTCTAACCCGCGTAAAGAACTTATGTGTGAACCAAGTGTTCTAGGATGATATATTTGTTTATACGAATGGGAAATTTACTTAATGACCGGAAGCCACTTGGTATACATGACGTTGGAAACCCCTGTTAATGGCCTGCCATACGGTCACACTCTGTCCGCTCCCTCAATAACTTCTGGGTTACTATTTCAAAGCTTGCCTCACATTCTTGTGACTGCAGTCAATAGAACCAGTTCGACGAGCGCTGCCCAGGGTCCATCACCTGCCGAATCTATATTGTTGGATCATATTTTCACTACAGGTTGCAATTTTCACACATACTTTTCCAACTTAAACATATGCGAAAACTTCATTTCCATACTCATATTCAAACGGTTACACTTGGTAAACATACATTCTAAGGGCTCTCCATCAGGCACTTTATCAGTATTATCTTTCGGTTCCGTCTTTCCAATCGCTTTTAAAACCGACAGCTGTGCGTCTGTCTCCACCTTTGTCCCTACTGTCAAACTACGCACCAACATTGAGACATGGAACTACTACAGACCGACTTGCCAAACAACCTCCTCTTGTTACTCACTTGGTGGTCCGTTTTTTTAGTTCCAGTAAATATTTTTTCGGCAGTGTTCCAGAACGTGGTGGGTTTTCGTCTGGCAAGCCTTCTCACTATAAAAAGCTACATATATCCGTTTGACTACACTGCGTCGTGGCGGATGTAACTCGCCACTAAATAAAGTCACTGTTAATTGTCACTATTTGAGTGGCATTGCACGTCAAGGGTGCTTTTGGATCCTGGTACTTCACAGACCAAAATGCGCATGAACCATTTTGTGGGCACCGGCTGTTGTCGTTTAGATTAGCTTTTTGATCAAAGGCTCGGGGTAGGAGCCCATAAGAAAACCTTCTACTTCTTCCCGGGCAACCGGGTAGTTTCACGCTAACTGACGAATCGGGGACAACACTGATGTAGTACTGCTTTCGTTGCTATGTCTATCAGCTCTGCTAATTCAACTGCACAACCTCCACTCACAGATCACCCAACCTCCAGTCCTTCTGCTACACGTACTCTTATGTCCTCCCCAGACACCGCCACAAAGCCTCCATTGGTCGCAACTGATAGAACTAACAACCAAACTCCTGGTTTTCCATTCTGTACGATCGTAACCATCTCACACTCTACCAATGTCCCAGCTTTTGTTCGACGGGGACCTCAGAAAGTAATGTAGCGGTTGGTAAAAGCAATCCTTTTCTGCATATGGGCTGCAATCTGAGGCGCGTAGGTAGACTTGACAAACAAGGCACGCGTAACATCTGGACGATAATTTAACTTAGATGAACCTCGTATTCTGACCACCCACAGCCGATTGTTGACTGAGATCCATTCAGGCGGAGCTGATTAAGCCTTGAAAATCAATGCATTTCAAACACCAGCTTGATCAGAGACGGTAATCTCCGGGTTCCCGGAAAGACACAAGTGGTATATGACGTCAGGGTTTTGCGGGAGAGGTTGTTGTAATGACGGTACTGGTGTATTGCAACCTGCTTTCTGAAAGGCAACAGATGTCTACCGAGAGCGTCTCAAGGGTGCTTACCAGGCATGCTTGTCGCCCGAGGTGCATCAGAGTGCGCACATTGAAAACTGCAAGGTCGAATGGAGAACAAAGTCGACGGAAAGTGTTGGTCTTGGTGGATTGTGAGAATGCTGTGACCACCGAGCAAGGAAGCCCAAACTTTTGACTCAGTATTCTGTCGGATGCAACCAGTGAGTTGTTGTTGACGGTGACCGGGGAAGACGCACGTGTTTTTAAGGAATGGGACGTGAGAAGATCTGTGAGAAGAGATTGAGCAGCAGAAGCAGTTTAGCCAATAGACGTAGCAAGACTGAAGGCAGAAGTACCATCCATCCGTGATTAGTCGGTGAGCGTGATACTGCCCGGTTGCACAGGCAGAAGTAAAGGGTAGATTTAGTAGATGCTATCCCCAGCCTTTTCTCAAAAATTTACTCTGCCAGACAGCAGCGCGTTATGAGTGTATCGCAACCCGTTGGAAGCCGGTGACCGAAACGTGTGTCATGCACCTTTAAAAAGGCAAAGAACTAAGGGCCCAACACACCAGTGAATAAGAATGCTGCTTAGACGGAGGCAAAGTGGTAATTTCATTTTTTGGCTAATTACATACGCCACCTCACAGTGTGTTAAACGGACATATGTAGCATTTATAATGATTAAAGAAGAGTAGTAGGGGGCGTTGCATGGTCTAGGTAGAAATTCGTCATATCTAGACTCACTCAGACAGTCGTCCCACGCCCGGAAAAGCACTGTACGCACGTCACTTCCTTTCGAGAATCATCAGCAGTGCGCATTCCATCGTACTCCTGGTAGCGCTCGAACCCGCAACTCGACTGTTGCCAGTTCGTGGTTGAGACCACTGAGCTACGGGGGACGGCAACGACCATCGTGAATAAGTTACTAGATGTGATATAGCGTCGCTCACTATCCACTGACTTACACGTTACTGCCGTGCAGAGGACAGGGTAGGAACCCCCACCAAGAGATGAGCTTACCAAACTTAAGCCGCCAATTAACTTATGGCATTATAAGCAGTTTGGTCTGCGTACTGGCAACATTCGAGTTGCGGGTTCGAGCCCTACCAGGGGTCTGATGGAATGCGCATTGCTGATGATTCCCGAAAGGATAAAACGTGCGTACAGTGCTTTTCCGGGCATGTGACGGCTGTCTGAGTGAGTCTGGATGTGACCAATTTCTACCTACTTTATAATGAGAACGCTTGACAGGGAAAAACCCACTACTTCTTGGAACACAGTCGCCGAACAAATCACTGGAAGATACTAAACCCGAACCACCCAACTGGTATCACGAGGCTATCGGTAAACCATGCATATACGTTGGGTAAAAGGTGCTTTAAACATCGTTTAAAATGTGCAAAAAGCTCTCCTGCAAACTACTTGTTTAATCGATGGACAGCAGGCCACAATTAGATGAGATAACCCTGCACATGCCGCCGTTGTGTGTAACCCCGTCAGCATGCGACTCAGGGCATGGATGCAGGCAAAACACTCCGCTAGCTTGTAAATGGTTCGGTTTACAGCCACTTACTGACCCCGAGCACTCCACATACTAACCATGAATAGCTCTGGGACCAGGGTTTAGGGTACAATAAAAGGGGGACCGACAGCCCACACCACAGTGGTGAACACAACTTTCCACCCAGATGTCGAATCGACAAATACCATGATAACCTCCTTGGACCTCATCTGCTAGTCTACCAAAGCACAAGGTTTTTTCAGCGAGTTAAGCGAGTTTTGTACGTCGCAATCTTCTACATTTTGGGATAAAGGCATCGGCAGTAAGCCGGTACGCAACACTGACGCTTTGCTGCCGGGCAACCACCTCCGGTCGCATGTGGGCTAAGAATACTGCGAGGGTCGCCCGGTATTTAAGCAGGCTCGACTCTGCGCTCTCAGATTATACGGCACGCATACGATCCTTGAGGCTACGGAAAAATTTAGATATCGTCGTGATGACTGAAACATGGCTGACTACTGGGATCACTGATGCCTAGTTATCCATATCTGGCGTGACTCTGTTAGGAAATGACGGACCCAGTGGAGGATGTGGAATGCTCCAGCTTTACCGATCTTACCTGCATGTAGATATAATCGACAATCCAGATGGGCAAGTTGACGATTCTCTCCTGTGCCCTTCTCGTCTGAAACGTGGTGATGTATGCTTACTTGTAATAATGTACCACTCTTAAAGCTCCACGTTGGAAATGGATAACCGCTTATCTTGTGTTAGGAGCGACTCCTGACATGACATACACGCAAGTCCTTTTGATGGGGGACTTCAACTTGCAAGTAATCGAAAGCCCAGTTTCGCTCAAGGAACAATTCAAAGCAGACTTGTAAGTATTACTCACCGATATACTGCTATACAATACTGTCACCGCTCTCACGATGTACAGAACCGGAGACGAGCCATTTGCCTTAGATGTTGTGCTCACCAACGAGGAGCTAATTATTTATGCACTAAACATAGGTGCATCGTTTTTCCGTAGCGACCATGCAACGCTGATCTTCCGCTAAATTTGCTGAGTGGAATAGGTCTGCGAAAACAACGAAGAAAATTACTTGGTCAGTCATTACGGCACATGCTCTAACCTCATTCATCAAACTACCTGATCTTTCCCGGCCGAACAGCCGCACGAAGCCGCCTGGACGCGATTAGTCATTTTGTTTATCCGGCGAGTGGCAAATACATGTGAAATTGAAGCTATTCTACGGAACACATGAGGTCCTTCCTGAGGATCTAGACAAAAATATGCAGGTCTCTCTATGATTCGGCTTGGAACAGTTACCAAGCCTATTCGGATTCGCATGCCTTGGACGCTTAAATAAATTTGCAAAATCGCGGTATTAAAATAGCCCCGGGGAGTTAAAGACAAACATCAACATGCATTGCGGCAAAATTCCCTACTAATCATAGGTTGCTCTACAGGCATGTAAACGAGTTCCGGAGAGCGCAGCTTAGGATTCCAATTTAACGCGTAGTAGATAGTCTGACGCTCATTACCCAATATGTGGCAAATGCACATTGGCAACATTTTCTACTCACTTGCCAAAATGACTCATCACCTCATGCTTTCAGGACATAGCTCACTTCTCCTCCAGGATGAAACCACGCAGTCTACACTGCAGCAATTGTGATGAAAAGCCTGCTGTTCTTGCGTGTACATAGCTCTTCTGAACCGGACACTATTAGACCAAAGGCATTAAATCAGTCACCATGAACCTTGCTGAAACCTTCGTTCTATTATCGTACCGAAGCCATGAGGAAATGCAGGTCCTGTCCATATGGAAAGAGGGAATAGTTACTCCTATTTTTAAGAGTTGTATTCGTGCGGAGCCTTCTAACCACAGTTTGTGGAGCAGTACTCAGGCAATTGTTGCGACGAGAGCGAGTATGGACCAATACCGATACGAATTATTCAGAAGTGAGAACGTAGCCGGGCCGAAACTTTATTGTAAAGAAGCAAGTTAGCCAGAACACAGAGCAAGGTAGCGTGAGAAGCACAAGAATTTCGAGAGTGAACCGGATGTATCGTCAGTTTAACAAATAGGTTATCGGAAGATACAAACAAGAATAAATCCAATGTCAACAACTAATGAAAGTGTAAATGTTTCATGTTCACTAGAAGTTCAACCACCCTCCTTCTAGGGTTGTCCAAATTTATGGAAGGTATAATCACAGAAATGTTCATGGGATATTTAAGGGAGCCAAAAAATCCCGATTTCAAAGCAGCGTGGTTTCTACCGAAATCCGTCCTGATCTACATGTTGTTACTTGCCCGATTAAGCAGGACGAAGTCAGACGATGTCTGACAAGGAATTGAAGTCGTATACTCGAAATCCTCTAATGCACTGCATTCACTATTGTGGACGCCCATACTTGCAATTTTTCATTCTTCCTATCGTCCACCTCCCGAAGTTGCTTATACGCTCCACTTCTTTGTTCCGATTTGCGAAAGCGCATCGTTATTAATGGACGCTCATCTTACGTCTTCGTTTCTGCAGGATCCTTTCCAAGAACATATGGATAGGTTTTCATTCCCTTAAATTGTTGGTTGGTTATGTTAAGGGAACATATGTTGTAAAGTTTGTAGTGGTGGTGCCTAATTTCCGGGCTTTTATTTCTTCCAGTTGTCTGTTTCGTAACCCTTGTTTAAACATGTCACTGCATTATTCTGACTGCCTATCATCAGTCGTTTTGAATTGATGTTTACTTTACCGTTTTCTTCCCATAATGCCATTCCACGGCTGCTTATTCGATTGTTACATTTGGCCATTTTCCTGTTTGTTTGGTTCGAAAGCAAAATTTTTCAAAACTACATAAGCTCTTGGGATTAAACATATATAACTCTTTTCCCGTCGCGTCTTTGGAGTTCTTTTTGCAATTGTAGTGCAAATGCGTCGGAGGTGACACAACATCTTTGACTCCTTGAACCACCGATTTCTTCATCACAAGTTAGAGGGTATAGAAGGAATGATCCTATGCTATTTTGGATTAGCAGCTTCCTCATTCAATGTCAGTTGAATTTGCGTGCAGTAGATACATTTCTGACCCAAACGAATTTCATAGTGACGTACTCCAAGGTTCGGCACTGAGACCACACTCATTCCTAGTAATCCTCAACGAACACACTGTGTTGATCCAGCCAGACTTCTTGCCATTTTCAGACGATTTCAAGTTCTGAAATGACGTTCAGATCGTGGATGTTACAGAGAGCCAGCTTACGGTCAGCGTGCCATCCAAAAACCTTGGCGCAACCTTGGATCAATTTGCAATTAGAGATCGAACGCAAGCAGAGATGAAAATGCGAATCAATGTGCGGTCAGCGGCAAGTTGAACTCTGAAATTGAACGGCGTGAGCTGTGTTAATTAGCATTAATTAGCATCTCCCATATCGATGTGTTAGTAGTTGCCTTCAACCTATTTATTGCGCTATGCTCTGATACATTACGAATCCCTCAGTCCGGCAGATCTTGGCCTTCTCTTTTTGTTGCGGGTTGAACCGGTTTGAGGAGGCAAAACTTTTTCTGGCAGTCCATTCGTACAATCAGTTGAAGCCACAACAGATTTCTGGCGACTGGGGGTGTTGGACAATAATGATCATTTCATTTAAGTAGATGCAGCAGCTTCTCTATCAACAGAAGCTCCAGTTAGAGAAATCCTAGAGGCAATTGTTCGAGTTATTTGCGCAGAAACTGAACGTTCAATCTGCGCCCCTAACTGCTGACACACGGTCTTCAGTAGACACGGTCACGACAGCAATCACAGAGTTCGTCTTTGATGAACCAAATGGAGTACCTATTGATTACTGGTTCAAGAAATATGAAGATATTTTGCACGTTGAGTTGTCGGCGCAAGATGATGCATGGAACGTTCTGCTGTTGCTGCGTAAACTCGGTGCAGTTGAGCATGAACGCTATACCAATTTTGTGCTGCCAAAAATCCAAGGGATTTCTGCTTCGATGAGACTTTGCAAACTCTGACGTACGTTTTCACTGAGCAAGCATCCGTTTTCAGTATTCGTTATAATTTTTTGAAACTGCTCAAACGTAATAGCCATGATTTTATAATACATGCCGGAGTTGTGAACCGAGAGTGTGACTTTTTTAACTCGGTACGATGACACCTGATCAGTTCAAAAGCCTCATTTTTGTTTGCAGTCTTCAATCTCATGCCGATGCTGATGTGCGCACACCCATCCTGCACAAGTTAGAGCAGGAACCTCATTTGACATTACAGGACATTGCTTCTGAATGCCAGAGACTGTATAACTTAAAGTATAATAACAAAATAATTGAAAATCCCGACCCGAGGAGTGAACCAAAAATTTACCGCATGACTCTTCGAGGTAAAAATGTGAGCCATGGAGTATCTAAACAGAAACCCCCGACATCATGCTGTAACTGTGGTGGATGGCATTTTGTGCGATTCTGTGTTTACAAGAATCATCTCTGCCAGAAGCGCAAACCACTAGATCACAAAGAATAACACTGTCGCAAAATTACGATTCCAAACTTGTCTCTACCTCAAACTTGTACACGAACTCTAGCTACAAAAAGACGTCATTTCAGTGAGCAGAGACAAAAGTAATTCTTGCGAACTGTCGCAAAAGCTTGCGGGCAAATGAAAGTACCTCACCGTCAAAATAAACGGTGTTCCTGTATCCTTGCAAACTAGATACTGCATCGGATGTTGCCATCATTTCTCGATCATCATGGACGAGACTTGGTAAACCTCCACTGAGGCGCGCCATCCTGAGTGCCCAAAATGAATCCGGTGAAACATTGAGGTTAGGTTGTGAGTTCGCAAGCGACATTAAATTCAAACATCTGAGCCTCCGTGGAACCATCTACTTAGTTTATTGTGTCAACATTAATCTTCTTGGCATTGATTGGATTGATAGATTGGATTTGCTCAATGTACCACTGAATAATGTGTATTCTAAAACCACCGGCATGGTGCGTCATACAACCCTACCACCTCATGCGGAAACAATTGTATCGGATAAGGTATCACAGTTCACACCCTATCAATTCGCCGACTTTGCGCACACAATGGAATCCAACACATGAGGGCTGCACCGTATCATCCCCAATCAATTGGGCAAGCAGAAAGGTATGTCGAGACGCTAAAACCTGCATTGTTAAAATCGAAGGGCGAGGGAAGGCTGAATGAAAGATTGGAAAGATTCTTGTTGAATTATCGAGTGACTCCGAATACCAATGCACCAGATGGGAAGTCACCCGCTGAAGTCCTCATGGGTGGAATGCTGAGAACCACACTACATTTGATGGCTCCAAAAAGCCCATAGGTACGTTCTACGAATTCGGATATGGAAGCCTAGTACAACAGACTGTACGGAGCACGGCACAGAAATTTCACTTGGAAAAGCAGTGTTTGTTACCTCTCATCGATGGCGTCGAATAAGCTGGATACCAGGTCAAGTCGTGGGAAGACGTGGCAAAGTAATGTACGATGTTCTCATTGCTAGGCAATTATGGGTTCGCTATGCCAACCAACTCGACCGCGGTTGGCAAGGATCCCAGAGACACGCGACCCCAAAGGATTTGACTTAAATGAATTGTTATGCTCCTTGCACCCAAGCACCTCTACTGGACAGGACACGCAACTCGTGGTACGGACTCCAAGTGAACACCGACTAAGGCTAAAATGGGTAAGCAGATGCTTGCAACCCTCGTAGGTCCTTCCCCGAAGGAAGACCTATACAACTACCGGTCTAGCAGCTTCAAAAAAAGGCCAGGTGTTACAGAGAGTCTGCTTACGGTCAGCGTGCCATCCAAGAACCGTGGCGCAACATCGGATCAATTTGCAATTGGAGATCGAACGCAAGCAGAGATGAAAACGCGAATAAATGTGCGGTCAGCAGCAAGTTGAACTCTGAAATTGAACCGTATGAGCTGTGTTAATTCGCATTAATTAGCATCTCCCATATCGATGTGTTAGTAGTTGCCTTCAACCTATTTATTGCGCTATGCTCTGATACATTACGAATCCCTCAGTCCGGCAGATCTTGGCCTTCTCTTTTTGTTGCGGGTTGAACCGGTTTGAGGAGGCAAAAGTTTTCTGGCAGGCTATGTGCACATTCAGTGGAAACTGCAACATTGAACGACCACGTAACATTATAAATAGATCTCAGCAGGTCCTACATATGTTTATCCGAAAACCGACTCCAGTTTAAGTTGACGAAACGCATTTTTCTGATTATACACCATCAATATACTCATAAGTATTGACTGGGACAGAAGCAGCTGCAACATGCTACACAGGAAAGCGAAGTCGGAGGAATCCAGTTGGAGAATTTTAGCGGCTCGAATCAGACCTAAAAGGCAGTGACAGGAACTAGTCAGAATATTCGCCACGTACGGTGGGCGTTTTGGCATTTCGGGCCATCAATCTTTCCACAGACCCTGGAAGCCTACATGAGGCCCACGTGTAATGCGCGATCCATGCCTTGCGACGGTGGTGGAAACACGATGCTGCTGAGCTCGAAGTTCCACAACGTAAGGCAACAAAAGCCTTTGGTTGTTTTACCTCACCTACAAACGCATACTGAAAATTCTAGGCTTGCACAGCGGCGAATACCGGCGCCTGCTAGGAAACTTTTGTTATGTTGTACTAACTACTGACTATCCCCATTCACGCCTTAGTGATCTGTTGCAAGTTGGCCACAAGACCAATGTGAGAGGCCACCTGCTCAAACTGACCACGCACCATAGCCGATTTGATTACTGACAAAACGTGTTCTCTTTCCGCATATCCAAAAGATGGAGCTATCTTCCTTCTCACGTTATTTTCACCTCTATATTAACGCTTGTCAAACGACCACTGAACTATACTCTATCCCGTTTACATCACGTGACATGGTCCGTTTCCATCGATAGACAAGTTAACGCAAACAATGGTGTCATCAGCGCTATCCTTAACGATGCGGTGAGTAGACTTGCCTGTACTCAGGTGAATAACTCTGTGAGTCAACTCAAACCTCAATTTCCCATTTTTGTCACTTTTAACAATTATTTCATGATTATAGCTCTGGACATGCTACTGGACTTCGCAAGCAATCTCCTTTTTTCCTGTTATAACTCGTTGTTCTTGGTTAGAATGTTCGAGGTTAAAGTCTAGTTCATTTCGTCAAGAATCGGGATCTTTTTGTGTCAGTCGAATGAGCTTAGATGAAATAGTCTAACCGTTAAGCAGTGTCCCGTTAGTGAACTTGCGGCAACTGCTAAACAGCCTGCAAATCCACCTGTTTCAGTGCCAGGCAGTCCTTCTAATCAAGAAGTTAAGCCACAGGTACAATGTTCACTTTTAATGGTAAAATGCTACAGGAAAATACTGTGAAGCTCTCATGCAGCTTGACAAGAAGTGACATTCAGACATGTTTTTGCATTGATGCGAAAGTACCTGGATGTGTGGAATCCATGAAGTAATACTTAGAACGCAATCACAAATGATCATATGGCTGTCAAACGAAGTTATGGTTGCAATCTCGCTAACACTGAGTCAGACCGCATGGAACCTGATAGCGTTCATATTAAAGAAGGCATTCATTGTCTACTGAAATTGCCACATAACTATGCGCCTAAATAATTGCGAGAATATGGTCGGAATGCTACTTGGTGGGAAGCAAACAAGTTTGTGGATGCAACGACATGACCAATGAAAAGCAAAGGCGAGTAGTGACGTCACAAGTTTTGTTCCGCCTATCGGTGATTTGGCCATTACTACATATTAAATTATATGCTTTTCGAAGCCTGAACTTTATCTAAAATACGCGAACATAGAGTTTGATATCGGCATCCTGCTTAACAGAAGAAGAGGGTCGATCATCATCGCTGGTGTCTGCAAATTTGTTGTGCTGGAGGACTTGACTAAACTCAAAGAACTGCCTCTCCACGGAATATGTTGTACCACGACGCTGCTTTCTGTACTCTCCTCAGACACTCTCAAACAAACTGCTTCCCGAATGAGCATTTAGTGCACAGTACCATGACACTGGCTAGGGACAAGGGAACTACTCTGCTCGGGCAGCCGTAGTCGTCGTGACTAGTAACATGGTAACATGTCTAGCAATTATTGAAACATTATATTTTGCAGTGTAGACGTCAATGTTGGGTTTTGAATCCATCCAGAAGTTATGGCAGCAGATGCTTCGTCACCAAGTCATGCAACAAACATAAACAAAACCCAAGTGCATTGACGTATCATACCACTGAATTGCTTCCCTTTTCTGTCAAAGATCAAAATGTTCCTTGTTATCCACTGCTGTTGGCTGGACGGGTGGATGGTTAGACGATTAATTCACTTTGAACTAATGTGCGTTACGCACTTATCCACAAAGCTTCTTACTATTCCTCTAGCCCCATGTATTTACAGGTTGAATTCTAGCCCTAGTACCAGGTCTTGGTGAATTCACGCTTTTTCGGTAGTCATGCTAGTACTTCTTTTATGTCAGTAGAGAGCCCATCCCTGTTTGTGTTGTACCGAAGCTACGGAAATATTTAAGTTGGCTATACTGATCGAAGTCTGATGCTCAAGGCAGAAACCAATCAACGAACACTTGGGACTAGAAGCGAACTATCAACTACTAAGGGTGAAACGAGAGATGTGTCAAATTCAATAGCAGTTCACCCACTCACCAATAAAAGGATTAAAGAGAAAAATGGAAACCAAATATAGAAACCATATTGTGAGGCAAGTAGAAATTAATTATGTCCAAGTCTTTCGAAATACGGAGAAAAAACGTCATAAAAACGGTCACCCGGGAATATCGTTATCATTCTTATGCAGCATTTAACATGAGTGACGGTATTGCAAGACTCATAAATACGAGATGCCATCGTAAGTGTGCAATCGTTCTCTGAATCGAATAGTGGTAAAATATAAATCCACTATTACAAAGTTCACAGAATGCAACATGGAAAGGGCAATACATCCATTTCGCTAGTTTCGTTCCAATAAGCCAAAAACAAAACCTCATCCGCTTTTTAACGGATTGGGCGAGACGGATACTTAAGTTAGACGTCCTTTCGAAGGACTGGATTTCATTCAGAGCATGTTCGAATGAAATGCATATCCAGATAAGTTCATCCGCCGGTACACGGAGGTACGGACACCAAAAGTGGAACAGGTTTCAGCTGAAAAGCAGTCAGTCTAACTTACGTTACCATTCAAATGTGACATTATTGCAGAAAGTACAGTTCGGAAGCTCTCAAATGTCACAACTAGGACGTTCCCCGCGGCTGACTTACAAGTAATTTTCATCACAAAACCGCTTATAAGGAAACAACTTAAGAACAGGGTGCCACGGTCTGAGATTTTTTCTAGTGTGTACAACTTCTCTTCTTCGTGTCAAGCTTGATATATTTGAAAAAGTACCGGACGTCTGTCCGAAAGTGTTCAGAAACATTGCCCCATCTGGCGCAGCCGTGGTATAAGGGGGGTGATAACGAGTACCATATTGTCGCACCTGATTGATACAAAGCACCAGGGCAAAATGCAAGAGGCTTTTCAGCCCGTCCACCGAATACCTGGACACTGCACGCGAAATGTCATATGCCGTTTACCAGCTAAAGCAGAGGCTATCACTACCCTACTCCCAAACCCAGAGCAATTTGCTCAAAACAAATTCGTACCTGTCATTTAGCTGCCGAGGCCACAACCCGCCCAGACTAACGATGATGAGCACCGTATGCTACTTGATTTGACCTTTAGAGACTGAGCATGTAGTTATATTGATCGGATATTTCGATCCCATTCTTTCATCATTAAATTTAATTAGGGTTTTGTTTAACCCTCATATCGTGGTGTAATGGCCTGAAGATAAACTACTGAAAATGAGCTGGTTCCCTACATCTTACTTTTGAAATCCGAAAAAGTTTTGAACTGCTGCACAGATGTGCCAACACCAGATGATCGAGCAAACTGTTCCACATATTTACCACTCTCCGTTCAAAACACATTGGGTGAAGAAATTGCTTCACATCCGGCGTCACAAGTTCATATCTGTGTCCGCGTGTGCTGCATGGCCCTCGAAATGCAGCATTGACCTCAGTATGGGGAATTCACCGATATGTAGAATACGTTGGGTCATACTGAGGTGGACCCCACCCTACGGAAGGACATGGTGTAGAATCCTAGTCGCTCGCACCGGTCTTCAATCGCAAGCCACGTAAACTCGGGATCAGCCAAGTAGCAACGTGTTGGACCCGTTCGATCTTCTTTGCTTCGCCTGGAGTAATCAGAGGATAGGCGGGCAAATCGTATTCTAGCACTGTTCTAATGATGAGGTGAGTAGCAACCACTTTAGACCAAGTGCCAAAACTACTTTTAAACTCTTAAATCTTAACTTCTGACCGAAAATAAGAGTAATTCCATGACACCAGTAAGTAACTGGTCTGGAAGTTTCGTTTATGATTGTGGTGTAGCTGCGAAACATCTGCAGCCAAAACACCGAAAACAGCATTAGTCTTTGCATGTTTGGTATGTCTGGTTTGATTCTGATTTGAGTTGAGTACAGGATGAGCCCGTGGAGGTGTGGGTGTTACACTGAATGTCGCTAATAGTCTATATGTACCGATAAGTAGCTTTGCGGATTTTTCAAGCAGGTTAACTTACAGTTCCTAACCTGGATGATTCTAATGGCATTTGGTATTGAACCGAGAGAAAACTTCTCCCTTTATCACCTGTTGCTCTTTCAGATCATTTGCCGCAATCGTGGGACCTGCGTGGGTTCTGCTGATCAACGCGCATTTCTCTGTGTTTGCGAATACGGCTGGCACGGTAGACTATGTGAGCTTCCAGATGTGAGACACTGGTGAGTTGAAACAGTGGGAACGATGGGACTGTGATGAAGTTGACGATATCTTGACGTTTCTATTGCCGTTCTCCTCGGGAAATAGTTATTGATTTCAGGAAATCATTGTGACCGCTGCGACTATTCTACTTTTGATTCAGTACACTGTTGCGTCTGTACACTCATCTAATGGACATAGAAACTAGGAATAATTTGAACCACTGATTGCCCTGGTTCGATTTTCAGCTGTGAACTGGTTCGCCGAGCTTGAGTAAACAGTCGCATACGTTTCGCCACCATGCGAGGTGGCATGGTCATTGCGGTGATGCGCGATGTGTATGATGGCGAAACGTATGCGGTTAGTTAATCAAGTTCGGTGCACCAATCAACAGCCATACACAGAAACTGTTCAGCTCTGGCGGCAGAAACGCAGAAGAAGAACAGCAGAAGCAGTGTTTAAAGTACTCACCGTACTACTTGGTAATTTTTTTTACAAATACCTGACTTCTTCGCTATGCTTTTGCTGCTCGGTTATTTCTTTCCTGTGGTCAATTCACCCAAGCGTCCCATATGTACCTGTCGAACAATCGTGAACGCTTCATCCTGATTGTGCTTGATTGCAGCGCTAGAGCTTTTATACCGCTTCCTGTAATCGCCTAATGTTTGGAGGTTACTAGATACTTTCGTTGCAATACCATACATTTCTAATGATGAGGAGCTAACTTAAGCATGAGAGATAAAGAGAGGGGAATTGTTGCTGCTCCAAGCATCTAACTTATCTCTGAAAGCGATCACACACTTGTCTACCAAGCCCGTGTGGTATTTGCAGTAAACGCATAGAATTGCACACCTTGCAGACCATATAGAAACTGAGAAGTACCGGTCGTCAGCTTTTGAATAAACGGATGGTGTCCTCCACAATTTTACAAACCTTAACCACAATGGAATACCACTACAATATCTAGACAGTAAGGTTTAAAACCTGTTTGTCGTAACGGAACAGTCGAGTTTGTACATCACGGTGAAGTTAGGTCAGAGGTGACGTCGGATTGATCATCTCAACAGAAACACCGGTCGGGACTCGTTTATGGCCATTGTTACTGCACAAATCGCTGTTTAATAGTAAGCTGACGACACCTATTAAACGCACGGTTTGCGCTGTGAGATTTAAGGGCGGTGAGCCGAACAATTTATACTGAAGCAACCGTGGTTCCTCCTAATTGGTGAAAATGTCAAATAGAAACATATAAGTTAGCGTAGGTGAGTGAACCCGTAATTAGGTACAGATATGGTTCCAAGTGTCTTGCTCGTGCAATTTGCACAAGTTCAGTTACGTACTAAGTGGAGCGTTAAAACAAAGTGTACGGGTGTCAGCTGGGAACCCCATTGTCAGTAACTAAACATAGGTCCTATAATAAAGAGTAATAGGAAACTGTACAATGGGCATTTCGGCAGTTCATTCAGATTCCGGATGTGATCAATAATCTTAGGTGTCCAATCACAAGGCTTACAAATGCGTATAAATAATGTACTACTTATAAAACGAGGGTAGTATAGTTACGCCAATGAATTGGGAATTTGCAAAAGCAGTTACATCTATGAATGAGGACTGTACGTTACCCCAGAGATCGGAGGATGGAGAGACAAATCTCCGTATGGCAAATATTCGGGTAATTGCCCGGATTCCTCCACGAATCCGGACAAACAGGTTGCTGATGCTTCAAGCGCGCCCAGCGGTTTCTACCGCGGTCTGCGTGTTGCCTTTACTAAAGTGTACAGTATGATGAACAAGCGCGATTTGCTGTACGGCTTTGTAAGCTCTCAGCGACCAGACTTATTAGGCCTTGCTGAGGCATGGTTAAACTCCGAGGTAACCGCCCAAGAAGTGGAAATCACCGGCTACTCATGCTTCCGTTGTTTTAGACCATCGAAGAATCCTGGTGGCGTTCTACTTCACGTCAAGTCTTCTTGTATGGGAGACTAGTTAGTGCCTACCAAAGCGCTGATGGTCTATATGAGCAGTTATTGTGTTCGATTCACCTCAGATGCTGTGAGTTGCTCGTGGGCGTGGTATATCGCAGTCCACTGAGTCGCTGTTTGGACTGGTTGCCGCATGTCCGCAACCACATGAGTCGTCCGATGTTCCTACTCATGGGCGATTTCAACTTGCCCCGAATACAGTGGCCTGAGGCTGAACTTCTCCCCGGCCACTATGAAGCCGACGTAGATTATGGAATATATTCGTGTTCTCTGGCTCTGATGAGGACTACAACGATTACAAGGTACAGCGAATTCGCTGCAACAACGCGAAAACAAGCAAACGCAGAAGCTTCGAAGAGGAGCTTGCAATCGCCGCAAAAACTGCTCCCAAGAGGGTCTTCGCATACGTGAAGCGGCGCCTGAGGCCTGCAGCCAATGACCCAGTGCTAGAAGTCGCAGACGGACAGCCCCTAACCTCGAGTACAAATCATGCGTCCGCATTGGCAACGCGTTTCGCCTCTGTATTTGCCAGTGACCAGGTGTCTGTAACGAGTTCGACCAGTACCGCTCCAACCGAACTTAACAGCCTAGACTGCAATATTGAGGATGTACACATGCTTCTAGCAAATCTTGACGTAACGAAGCCCGCTGGGTCAGATGGTATACACCCACTAATCCTCAAGTCCCTATCGGCCATCATCGTGCCTTCTGTAACTGAACTGTTTACATGTCATTATCCACTGGACTGTTACCTGACGACTGGAAATGCTCAGTCGTAAAGCACATACCGAAAGGTGGTAACCCAAGTAAAGTGGATAACTACAGGACGATCCGCCTGACGGCAGTTTTGGCAAAGACGCTCGAGAAGATCGTGAAGAAGAGCCTTCTGCAGCTTCCCGAGTGGAAAAACCTGTTGACCTCCGCACAGCATGGTTTCATGAAAGGTCGCTCGTGCATCGCGAACTAAATGTTGACAAGGCACGAATGGTTACAAGCGCCACCAGGGCACACGAACTAGGGAACATGCTTGGTTAAGTGCGGCAACGCTAAGTAACCTAAGGGTAAAATTCTAGTTCCTTCTAGCTGAACCTCACTGGCAATAACATAAAAACATCGCTGCATCAGGTTCAGCGTCGACTCCGGATGCTCAGTTCTGCAATCTTCTATGGTCCTCCTGAGTGCAAATGACGCGCAGCATGGCGAGGAGGTTGCACCGAAGGGATGGGCCGTCATGCGGAACGCTTTCGGTGATTCGTGCAATCGGCCCTTTGGCCACCACAAGAAACGCAAATAGTCTCTATCTTTCGGTGTCACCATTACCTGGTGAAACATGGCTTCTATATCGGCAGTTACCGCCACTTTGTCCATTCTGAATCTCAGTAAAACGCCAACCAGACTGTTCACTAAGTCGGGACCTTTCAACAATTGTTGGTTTAATGAAGTACCCTGGTAGGTGCTGGCACAGTCAAAAACGACACGGACTTTCCCGGGCTTGTTGGGGTGCGTCACAGCGTGATGTGGCATATACCAAACGCCTTTTTTATCACCAAGCCGTCCTAGGTTTATCATTTCCACAAAACCACTCGACGCGTACTCTTCAACGGCAGCTGTGTACATCTGATGTAACTCTGGGTTGGCAACAAGCCTTTTGCGCAATGACATCAGTCTTCGGTAAGCGACAGGATAGTTGTTTGGAAAATTTGGGCGTGCGCTTTTCCATGGTAAATTGAGTTGATAATGTGAACCACATTTAACGATGGATGACTCCATCTGCTCTAATGCGCGTTTATCTTCAACAGACATTCCGCGTCTTGAGCTACATGGCTCAGTGAATTCCAAATCATACATCCTTTCAAGAAAGCTCGAAGTAGAGTCTTCTACACTGATTGAGTTGGTGTAAATGTTCGTTACGCCTTCCCCCCCCCCCACCGGACCGAGCAGGATCCAACCTAACGGTGTTCGTATGGCAAAGGGGTCTGACGGTTTTCCATACCGATGCTCAAGCACCCAGTGGGCTTCCGGGACATTCATGCCAATAAGCACTCCGACTCCTTCATCACAACCATCGATAAACGGTAGGTCCTTTAAGTGTTCCCAACTGCGCAGGCGTTCTGGCTCCGGTATTATCTTCTGTACCTTAGGCATCCTTTTGACGGCTCACGCATGATCCACATGCAGTGATTTACCTCCTTCCAGCGGTTGCAACTCCACGCGTACAACTTGCGAGCACATCGTTGAATCACCGTTAACCGTTGCTATTTGTACCACTGACGGTTTGGCTGTGAAGTCAAGTCTTTGCAACAGCTGTTCATCGACAAGTGACGAATCAAATCCTGGGTCAAGTAAAGCATTGGTCACCAGTGACTTGGTTCTTCCACGCAGCAGAATTGGAATAATCCCTAAAGCTATTCGACCCCACGACACATTCGTTTCGTTTACCACAGCTCTTGGTGAAGTTAGTTGGTTCGTCTTGGCTTCCTGTAGTAAAGGATGATGTTTCAACTGGCAACCGTTGAATCCGCACGTGACTCGGGATCTGCAAAGCTCAGACGTGTGGTTAACTTTGAGGCACAGTTCACATAGACTCTTTCCAGAAACGAGCAGCAAGCGTGCGGAATGATCAAAGGCTTGGAATCGAGGGCACTGATCAAGGTAATGGTGCGCTGTGCACGCGACACACGAGGGCGCGCGCCCGTGATTCTGCGGCACTGTTCCTCCAGTTGCCAAGGTAGTGATGCGATTGCCACGGCTTTGAGGTCTTTCTGCCGTGTAGGGTCCTTCAGTCCTTCTAATGATTTCATTCGAGTACATAGCCTGAGTAGTAACAGTCTCAGCCACGTCACAAACAAACTGGTACAGGTCTTTAAAGGCGGGCTCTCTACAAGTGCGGAGGATACTGGTAGCTTTCTTTGACCAATCGAGCTGAAGTGAGTAAGGCAGTCGCCTAATCACCGCCGACACCGTCACAGTCGCGTTCAGATCGGCCTCGTAATTTAGTTGTTGCAGCGTATTTAAGCAAGTTTTCATCTGCCCGGCTAATCTGTGGAGCGCTTCCGAATCATTCGCCTTGATCGATGGTCCTTTGACTAGACTTTCAATGTAAGCTCTGGCAATCGAGTGAGGGCGGCCGAACCTCAATTTGAGCGTCTCCATGGCATCAAGAAAACCCTCTTCCGGATCCAATATAACACAACTCTCAATAGCCTCGCGTGCCTGGCCTTCACAGTAATTAATCAGATATGAAAGTCTCACACAAGGGTTAGAAATAATACTCATAACATTGGCTTGGAAACTTCGTATAAACAACCAATATTTCATCGGATCCCCGTCGAAATGTACAATTTCCCTTTTTGGTAGACCTGCGATAGCATCCGGCGCAGATGGAACCAATTCGTTGAACTCAGGCGGCGGGATTCGAACCTGTGAGAACTGGGCGAAATCCCGCGCCGTATCCAACAACACCAACCGACTACGTCCCCCATCTCTTTCCGTGACGCCTTCAGCATAATTATTAGACACGGGAAATCCAGATAACTCAGGCAGAACAAGCGTCGATTTACCGTCCAGCATAACTGCTTCAGCACGTACGTTTTTTGCATCATTAAAGCTTGTAGCTTCCAGACGACTTTCTAGTTCCGCAATTCTACGCATTGCAACAGAGAGCTGATCAGACGTTGTCATAGCTGCGTTATCCTCGCTGTGCTGTGAATGCTCTGACAAAGAATGCCTCCTTGATTCGTTCATCGGAGCGCGAGTTCACTATTCAACTTGTGTTACGGCAGAGAGTATGAGGCTAATCGTATCACCTAACTAACGCACGGTCTGGGCAGTTAAAATGCAGGGCAGTGGACGGAATGAGTATACTGAATAACCGTGGTTCTACAATAGCAGTAATAAACAAAAAAAGAA
>OX104070.1:18303346-18383586 GCA_944474145.2 Dicrocoelium dendriticum
AATAGCATCAGAATCAGCATCATCACCATCATCAGCATCATCATGATCGTCATCATCAGCAGCCTCATCGTCCTCATCATCCTGAACGTCATCATCATCATCATAAGCAACATCATAAATCATCATATTCGTCCTCATCATCCTCATCACCATCGTCCACATCGTCATCATCCTCATCCTCACCTTCATCTCCATCATCATTATCATCATCATCGTCATCACCAACATTATCATCATCACCATTACCGACATCATCCTCACCGTCGTCATCGTCATCTTCATCATCATCATCACCATTAATGCACGTAATCTGAGGGTGCGAAAGACCGCTATGTTAATGTACCGCAACACAATGCGATAACAAGCATTTACACAACAAATTTTTTTCAAACGCGTGTAAGTATTTTACGCATTTCGCATGCGATCTTACTTGGAGGGGTAATCTAAAGCAGAGGGTGTGGGCAAAGACACTCACAACACCAACTTCCTTGCGGTCGGCTCTTCGCAATATCAGCAAGTATTACCAAAAACCTTTTCGTCGTCCTTGGGATGCAAGTAAGGCAGGCGAGATGCACCAACGAACGCCAAATTCGAAGTGAAGTTTTTCATACCAAGTCATCTCTTGACCTACTCTCCTCCTATGCCAACCGCACCTCCGGCGCGCAAAAACGCACTCTGTAGGAGTCAGTGTGCTGGCAAGCGTAGCAAGTGGCCCAGCTATCTGAGCCTGGTGCATGATGTAATGGTGCTGAGCCATTCACTCGCTCTTGCTGCACCAAATACGCGACGCCGAACGGGCTCCTTGCTCATGTGGTGCTCCCGCCAGACATGAGCTCTAGTAGCGAATGCACCAAGTATCGAAGGTGACTAGCCTCTTTATGTCTGTCGACCTGGGGGCCCATTTCTCACAACAGCATAAGAGGGTTGAACGGACGGCCTCATTGTAAACTCTGCCTTTCAAGTTTAGTGTGATGTAGCATCGGCGCTCCAGAGCTTGGCAAAAACACCTCGAGCATTTACGATAAGGCTCTTGACCATACCTTCGATTCCACAGGCGCCAATAAAGCTGTCCAGCTATTTGAATTCCTTGGCAACTATTATCTGCTCACAACCAAGGATCAGCGCATGGGTGGACTCCTGCCAATCTTGGAGGACTTCGCATTTCGATGGAGCAACGCATAGTTCAAAACGAGTGATAGCCAGCGCCAATCGGTCCAATACTGCTTGGCACGTTTGGAGGTTGTCGCATATAAGGGCAATGTCCTCCGCATACACCAAGTCAGGAAGTTGCTCACCAAAACGTATTCCCACATCTTGTAGTTCGTGTCCAATGAAAGCTGCCACAATGACTTCGTCAATGGCTAAGTTGAAGAGGAAAGGTGATAGACAGCCACCTTGTCACACCGATGGAGATATTGAAGGGCAGCGACCGTTTACCATAAACCCCTACTCTGCCCAAACTATGCGCGTACGGCGCTCTGATAATGCCAACGTAATTATCGGGCACACCGTTCCTCAGCAGATATTCCCAAAGCGTACATCCATCCACCAAATTGAAGACAACTTTTACCTAGAGAAACACGATAACCGTGGGTCACCAATAAACATGGCGGCGCTCTAATATTTGATGCAAAGTGAAGAGGTGGTCGATGCAGCTCTGACCTTGATGAAACCAGGCTTGCTCCTAACGAATCTGACATTCACGAATGCCAGTCAGTCTGTAGAGAACGACAAACGCCAGCAATTTGGAGCCAGTTGAGATCAAACTGAACTTTCTATGGTTGCCGCTTTCCGAACGGGAGCCTCCTTTGATAGTTGGCACCGTAACGGATCAGCTCCAGTCTGTTGGCGCAGTTTCCTCTTCCCAACTTTGTACTAGTAACTCGTGTACATCATCTATAAGATCATTTCCCCCGAATTTGTAGAGGCCTAGAAGACTTCCAACTGCCCCTGCAGCCTTACGCAATTTCACCAGTCTGATCTTACATTCGATTTCTGCGCGTGAGAGCGGATCTAAGGAGACGGCCCAGCAAGAAGGGCACTCAGTGCTCCAAAATGGGAGCGAATATTCTGATTGGTTAAACGGCCTTGCAAAGTGTTCCGTCCAACCTTCCAAGTGTTTTGACAAGCTGTTGATTTCACCTCTGATTTCGTCGCATACGGTTAAGCTAACACCGGGTATCCTGCTTCCTGTTTCCCCTATCGGATGGATGCTTACCAACTGCAGCGGCTGTTTCCGTTTCCGGTGCGCGATGAAACCATCAGGCTTCGAGGTCGTTTTTCAGGCTAGCACGCAGTTTCACCTTGAGAATTTTGTCAGTCTCATTATATTCCTTTCCAGCCGGAATATGTCGGCGAGCATCTATACTACCAGAGAATAGCTAAAGACCTAACGTCCAGGTTGGCTTTTTGATTTGCTACATAAAGACATGTCTGTCGATAGTAACATTTGAGGAATATGCAACCAGTGATCATCAGCTGTGATCTGTGGATGCTTACAAAAACTGGATGCCAGCGTGCTTTGGTACACGTTCAAAACAACTGGCTTAGCCAGTTGGAGTATGTTTATGTGGTCACAGTGACGTTGCAGAAGTCCACCGAAACACACCCGTAGGTCGACACACACAGGAGCGTGATGGGAGTCCACGCTTGCGCTCCAAATCGAGCGACAGTTTTGGACGCAGCCTCTCCAGTGTTAATTGATAGCGATGTGATCGATTTGCGTCCATCGCTGACCTGAGGCTGGTTGCGACAAGTCAATCTGCTGTGTCGAAAATTAGTGCTCGCGAGAGACATGAGCATCTTCACACAGGTGTGGCAATCGCTCACCGTCATCATTACGGGTGCCTACATCATGTTGGCCGTCCAGATAAAGCTCAATAAAGGACGATTTTCGAGTTGGACGTTTAGATCACCAGCAACAACCACAATTTGCGCATATTTTTGTAGAGAAAGAGATTGTTTAGTTGGTGATAGAAAGCATCCTTCACCGAATCAATGTTGCAGTTTGTGGGAACATAGGCCGCATTGACAGACAGGCACCGTCTGTCCCCGTGCGACTTCGATTCCTGGAAAGCGCCAAGCAACCAAATGGCGCACATCCGGCTGTTGACTGGGATCCAACTGATCAGAACAGTTACCATCCGAGGATTCGAAACAATGCTGATGCCAGCTTCATCAGCACTTTAAGATGCGTCAACACTATGTAGGCAACTTAACGCAAGGTGTTAATAACTTAATATGCTAACAATGAAAATAACGTGTTGTTCACTCAATTTCATGTGGGCAGCAATTCATTCTCTCCCTGAGGGGTTACATGCACGCAAAATCGGGGGCACACGCGTTGGTCATGGGACATTAGCCAATGGGACGAGCTGGATGTAAGCACAGGGCTAGATGTCTGCGTCTATGGGGGACAGGTATCCTACCGAGTAGCTTGACACACTGCTGTTAACGGAAGGCAGACAAGGATGAGAGTGTCCGTGCTAGAGACCACCAACAGTACATCTGACTGTTGCTGCTCAACATAGGATGAGGTGTTGGAACGTTCTCCCTCAACACCCATTTAACGGAGCTTTTGTCGGAAAGAGTTACCATTGGTTCGTATTCTGACCCGACCGGCAGCCAGTGTTCCTGTGCCAAAATTCCAGCACTTGTCCGAGCAGTCGGTAACCTATCGAGCGCATGATATGTGATCGGTCCAAAGTGCGCAGTAACAGTGGCACATTTAGGCTCCAGCTTAGTGTTGCCTTTGTTCGAAATAATATACCGCATGAAGATAAGAATAAGCATAAGAATAATATTAATAATAATGATAATGGGCATATTTCATAAAGTGAAAGCTGTGAAAATATTTGGCATAGAACATACACGCACAGATGATGTCATGCTCTGGCAAGAGCAATCTCACCTTATACTTTTATGTTTGTCTACATTCCTGGCAAGGTATTTGCCTCATATGTTTGTCTTATGCGATGAAGGGAGGCAAATTTGTGTCAAATTTATTGTTTGCTATGTTCTAGACACTGAGGACTAAGTATATTGCGTATATTGGTGATATTAACCCCGTAAGACGTTATCTGGACTTTCATTGAATGTATGTTCAAATTATAATCCACACAAAAATCAACCTAATGTTGTCCAGGTAGAGGTAGCAACCCAACTTACTGCGAAAGGATTGCAGCCCCACACAACCTGAGGATGAATAGCAAGCGAATCCTCAGCGAAGCATATTTAGTGAGAGGATAGTTAGAGAGCAAATTTGTCATATGTTATAATCAGGTTATGGCCTTTGTTACCTAGGTCTCGCCTGTATGTTTTAATGTTAAGATGAAACGATTGCAATAGGTATTGCATGAATCAGCTTGTGCAACAGTCTCCAGTTATCTTTTAGTTTTGCAGCCAAAGCGGATGAAGACGAAGTTGCTGGCACAGCTCCCGAGAATTTATAACAGAACATTTTTCCAACACGTACATAGTACATGACAGTTGAAGGATTTCTATCGATGTTCTGTCTGACTTCCTCATATTGTCTCAAATTATGCTGAGATACTCCAGGATGGGACAATTAAGGATTTTCAATAGTACAACTGTATCTGTGATTGTATACATGTTATGAGAAATATTAGCGAAGGATTGTCTGGCTCGTGCTGTCTTGTACTCAAAGTGTCCAGAGAACTTGAAGGTACAAGAATATCTGATTCCGAGGTCACGGGTAGACCGTTGTACACAGATGCGTTCGCTGTTACGTGTGATGGATACTTCAGGGGTCAAGCGATGGCAACATAGGATACTTGACTTGTGCTTAAAATGTCATCATCCATCTGTCACACCAAGTCTCAGACGAATGAATGTATTCTTGAATGAGTGTTAGTACATTCGGAAGCTCAACTCCTCGGTACTTGTGGGCAAATGTTCTATCATCAACAAATAAATACAGGACGTCATGTTTGTTAACCCAATGGCTATCATTGACACAAAGAAAGGAAACTAATTTACCGAGTGCAGATCCTTGTTTAAACCCGCCGGTAATTGGACGCTGCGAAGAGCAATATTGGCATAATTTGACTATGTTAGCTGGACCGTTCATGTATGATGATAACCAACCCATTAACGTGCTGCGGACTTCTAAGAAATCTATCTGAATCGGTAACTGTTTGTGAGGCACTCGATCGAATGTTTTCTGCATGTGTAAGCACAGAACTATTATGGCATACTATGAGTCAACGGAGTCCGGTATGTAGTTCAGGTAATGCAGCTACCAGAATGTCTACGGTCATTAGTCAAAGAAACCATTTTAAGACCTATCTATCAGCTCCAGTGAGTTGATGAGTTTCCTCACCATTTGTTACCAATTGCACGAATAATCCGGCTATTATAGGAATGTATTGGCTTGGCTTGTTATTGCGAATGTCCTATTTTGCGCAGTATTTGTGGCGAGGGCTGATAAATGAAGTTTTGCATTGATCTGTAAACTACTTGGATCCCAGTGAAACGTCAGACATATACAAAAGGAGCAATAGCAAATCAGGCCCACCCAGTTCTATGGCCGATAGGGGAATGCCATTAGCTTCCAGAATTGAGGACGGTTGAATAGAATGTGTTGCTTAGTGGACATTGCGGAGAGCAATAGCATTTTAGGTGGTGCCTTAGCGTACTTATAGCGTTAGTGTCAAGAGTCATGTAGATGAAGAAGAAAGAGCTAAATGCGCCTGGATATGGTCCACCAGTTCAGTGATCAATGAAAAACGTTTATTGGTTCTTCGACGAAGAATTCCGATCAGCTCTTTTGCTGTATATGTCATTCATAGGGTTGATTGATCTTCATGTGTTCTCCCCATCAATTGTAAGTGCTTGATTTCAGAGGCAATGAGGACGGACCTTACCGTCGTGCGATGGTTTGCGTACATTAGAGATCCATTAAGCTATGCCGGGTGGTGATATTTGCACCAACGGGTAGAGGTCGGACAAACTCAGCCTCGTGAGCCTCCAGATTCGATGCTGAAATGTGGGTGGCTCCTTATTCATTAAAACGGACTCCTTGTAGCCCAACGACAAATCCCCTGCCTTGCGGTTAGGTTTTGTACCAAAGGCTATGGTTGAAAACCCTAACCGTTCTGCTGTATACGTCTGGGTAACCTGACAGTATCCTGCCAACGCAATGCTATTAAGCTGTCAGCAAACAATCTCCTGATGCTCTGGACACCGCAGAGGATAATCATCGACGCCCTATCTGCTGCATCCAGCAGGGTGGATGGGTATGGATGCTACTGCTCAAGTCTTCCCATCTTCTTATTCCTCCTCTTACGCTTTTTCACACATCTTCCCTTTCCAGCTTCATTTTTATTTCCCTTGTTTTCAACCACCTAATTATTGGCCCTCCCCCGCATTGGTTTGATAGTCTTATACCTTCTAGTTTTACACATGTAAACCTGAAGCGTCATTCCTGCCCTGTAAACAGGCCTATGTCCAATCACGCGACCAAGCCCAATTCATCGGCTTCCATTTGTAGCCCTTGATCCGACTTCAGAATGCGATGCCTCAAGGTACGCACATTGCTACAGATCGGTCAACAGGCGGCACTTGCCCGAACATTAGAGACCATCTCCATCGATATCTGCTGCTTATCGGAGACCCAATTGCGAGCTCCGTGCTCACATTACCATCAACTTCAGGTGACACTAGCGGAACTTTATCATTTCGACTATGCGATGACGATGCAGCTTCGAGCACCGGCCAAGCCGGTTTCGGTATTGCGCTGAGTCTTCGCGCTGAAGCTGCTCTGGTTGATCGGATCCCAATCAGTAGCCGGATATATGCGGTCTGATGGGCTGGCTCGTTCAATGGTTCGAAGTCGCTCTGGACTAACAGGCGTCTATTCGATGTCGCTGCCTATGCACTCACAAACTCTAGCAACGATTCGGTAAAAGACGACTTCTACCGCCAAATTATCGAGCTCCTTCACCACAGAAGAAGCACGGACACTGTAGTGCTGGCTTGGGATCTGAACGCTCAAGTTGGAAAATTATCCACTAATGAACTGCATTTGGGCGACCAACACAGTATAGGCTCCCGTAAAGATAACTGTAAGCGGTTACTTCATTTGTGTGAAGATGCTTGCTTATTTCTTGCGCGCACTAATTTCCGACACAGCACCCGCCGGAGGGTGACTTGGCGCCCACCAGCCTCGGACCAACTATGGACCCAAATCGATCACATTGCGATAAGTTACCGATGGAGAGGCTGCGTCCAGAACTGTCGCTCGATTTGGGACACGTGTTTGGAAACCGACCATGACTTTTATGTACTGACATGCGGATATGTTTTGGCGGTTACCCACGACGACGTTGTGAGCGCATTGAGACCAGCCAACTGACGGACCCTGCTGTTCTGAATACCTATCAAAGTACGCTGACATGCGAGTAAGTAAGCGCTCACTGGATACGATTGCAGTTCACTGGTCTTATATGCACTAGACCTTACTAACAACAGGTAAATCTTCATGTGGTAAGTCGAATAGTCAACAATGGACATTGAGTCTCTTCGCAGTCTCTGGAACTTATCAATGCTCGTCGGCACATTACGGTTGAAGCGAACACAACGAGACACGCAGAAAACTCTGGGCAAAACTCCGTACTAGCCTGAAGAGGGACCGCGAAGCCTGGTGGTTTCATCGTGCATCGGAGATGGAAATGGCTACTCCTCTTGTTAACCATCGTAAGTTGTTCTGTCTGATACTAGGAACGGGGAGCAGGGGATCTGGTGTTAATAAAAACATACGTGACGATAGTGAACAGCCTATCCACAACTTATCAAAACGCTTGGAGCGTTGGGCTGAGCACTTTGAAAAGCAATTTAATTGGTCGGAATTGTCAGATTTCTCACCGTCCAGTGATCGCCCTCCTCCCTGGGCTGACCAATTAGATCAGCTCTCTCTCTCTCTCTCAGAAGTCGAACGTGAGCTCGGACTGTTTAAGCTAATTAAAGCCGCGGGATCAGATGATCTTTTTCCAGCCCTCATCGAATTCCTGGGACCTGCTCTTGTGGAGGATTCATCCGAGTTACTATTGAAACTGTGGGATCTGGAAATTGTCCCAAATGACTGGAGCCGCTCTGTCATAGTCGCATTTTTCAAGGGAGGTTCAAGATCGGAATGCTGCAGCCATAGAGGAATCAGTCTGAACTTATTCGCCTCCAAAATGCTTGCCACTGTAGTCCTTCACAGACTGTCTGGCACACGTGAAAACCATGTTCGTGAAGAGCAAGTCGGGTTTCGTCAAGGTCATGGATGTGTTGATCACATCCTCACTTTGTGTCAATTCGTTGGGGCACCGTCACTTATATTGGCGGCCCACCGTTGTCGTATTACTTGATAGCAAAGGCACCTTGGATTCGGTGGATCGGTGTGCCATTTAAGGCGGTCTAGTCAAGAAAGATGCGCCTGAGAAATATGTAAATATTATCCGATCATTATACACGCGTAGCTCAGGCAGAGTGAGGGATTATGGCAAGCTGTCGCCGTCCTTCAGCATCTCCCGCAGTGTGTGACAAGGATGCCCGCTATCACCTTTCCTCTTCAACTTCGTTGTTGACTAAGTCATGGAAATTGCGTTCACAGGACACGACTAAGAAGCTGTGTATCTGCTCCCACGAGCACGACTTTTAGCTTAGATTGTGCGGACGATAATGCCCTAATCTGTGACACCTCACAAACGTACCAAGCTGCACTGGACAGATTAACACTGGCTGTTCGTCACTTTGGGCATTACTTCGCACCCTCGAAGCGCAAAGCGTTCCTCTAAGATTGGCCTGGACCGCCTCCTTCGCTGGCCCTTGGTGGGGATCAGCTGGAAGTCGTTCAAATATTCAACTACCTGGAAAGTTGTTTCAGCGCCCGTTGGATTGAATGTGAGATCACGAACCGTATAGCACGAGATCGAGGCGCTTTTGCTAACCTTCGCCACTTATGCCACCGGCGCGATATCAATCTCGCCCTGAAGGGTAGAGTGTATAACGCAGCAACAAGGTTTATGGCTTGCTGTAACTAATGATAGAAGTGCTCCACTGTTGTGCATGCATTGTTGGGGAGAATGGAGGCATCCCAATCGCAGGTCCGGATTATTTGACGGGAGGGTTTCCAGTTCATACTGCGGATGGTGTAATAGGAAGTAGGTACTTTTTCGGTGGTCACGTTAACAGTGCATGTTGAGAGTATCATGTTGCCGTTGCTGCCAGAGATGTTCTCCTAAACGTGTCTCTGTACGTTGGCCATACCCAAAGTAAACATCAGGTCTAATGTCTTCGTCAACCTAATTGATATAGTAACCCACACAGTCCAATAATCAACTCTGACGGAATAAATGGAGGCTCTGTGTGTAGGCGAGGATGTCTGAGAAGACCAGTGTATCTTCGGTATGTTGAAATCACCTAAAATTATCTTTTGTTCGCGTGTCAATTCCGATTCAAAAGCGCAATGTGAGGTGATACCGACAACATACATGGTTGATGAATTTAGCTGGTTGCGGATAGATACAAGTAAACCGAGGATCCTGAGTAGGATAACCAGAGCCAATCAGGAACATTTGCCAGCGGTGGATGTACAAACCGTTCAGCTGTACATATGTGATGGAGACACATGAGGCATTCTCCACCTTTTCTTTTACAGCGATCTTTACGGAAATGGTGTTGCAGGGGGGTAAATGGATTACAGTCTAATTCCTCAGCGGAGTGGCATGTTTCGGAAACGAGGATTGCTTGCAGCTCGTTTGCATGTAAAAGATTGTGGAGGAAATACCGTTTGTTGAGAATCCATTTGCCGTCACACAAAAGTAATGCAAACGTACCATACATGGTAAAATCAGCGTTTGCATCACTGTTGTGTGAGTCATTGTAATCGCAGCTTATTTGAGCGGCAAGTATGTGTGGGAGCATGGAAAACGAGTCCATTACTACTAACCTTGCGGGTTGGGGTACTGTGCCGTCCGCGATTGCCGGTATACCTTGTGAAAAGAGAGGGTGGATGTATCAAAGGTACACTGCGGTTGACTTGGTGCTGAGCTTATTTGGTCAAGTGAAGAAATTGCACAAATAACGGGGTGCAAATATTTTGCATCTGCCGCGTGTATATGAAGCTATATATATATATATATATATATATATATATATATATATATATATATATATATATATATATATATATATATATATATATATATATATATATATATATATATATATATATATATACACGTTATAAACTTGCTACTTCAATATCTCCTGGAACAACTCCATAATGTCAGTCACACGAGCAGATTCTATCACCTTGTCTCGTAACATCACTGTAGCCGTTTAAATGAAGTGTGAAACCGAGGGCATGAAAAATGTGCTCCGACAAGCCTGCTGATACTGTACCCCAGGCGCGTGCTCATTTTCGTTGCATTACGGATAAGCTAAAGCGAAGAAGAATAAAACTGACTTCTTACGCTCACATGGCTAGCACCGCAGTTGTCACGTACTCCTTCACTTAATGGACGCTGTGACTGACGGAATTCTTAAAAGTCGCGACGTATTGAGAAAAGTACTACCGTCCAAGCACTGCGCGTCGTAAAAATCCAAACCCCCGTTCAAAGAGAACTCTGGTGGGGCCGAGCCTAGTTGTCCCTTAATAGAATAAAATAACGACGTATGAATTGGACACAGGTACTCCAGGCCAGTGATCCACAACAGTCTGGAAGTCACAAGCGGTTCAAAAAATAGGAGCACGTAAATATGTATGGACACAGATTTAACCTCTCTATTATTTCCACTGACTTGACTGATAGCCTCAAGGTTTCGTCACTCGCATCAATCGACAACGAAACACATCACTTTGCTACAAAAACTGCAGTATTGCTGAATGCCACATCATCGCAGAACGCAGCACAGCAGGGCCAATAAATAGTAGGGGCTCAAAAAGTACACTCGGGTAATTCAGGTAAATACGGAAACCAGCCAAACGCTGTTCTCTCATTTATCCACGTCTCTGCATCATATTATGAATAATTTACAGCGGGATCCGCGCACGCTAACCCTGACAGGGACAAATATTACAGGCAGCCAAACAAGCAGCCATTTTTGCACGCAGTGACATACATTGCTGCCGACGTGCAAGCCACGCGGATACATGTTGTCAACAGCAAGCAGCGAGATCATGAAACCTTCTTGGTCGATGGCATTGGCTCCACAACGCATGCTTACAACGCATTTACAGTGCTTACAACAGCGCAATGCGAAGGCAGCGCCTATGATGAAGCGAAAGTGTTTGTCATGTCCAGGGTGGATTTTAACCACAACTGCTTTACTCGGTGCCGAACCACATGCTCATCTGTGCACTACCTAGGTTATTGATTGACGGAGGCGATATCTTAATCTCCTGCCATTTAAGTCCTCTTTGCATGGCATCGTTATGAGCAGTTTTATCATAGGGACGTCGGGCACTTACTCGTCCCCGGTTTTCTCGGTTCTGTTTGAGCGCTTTGCTAGGAACTTCTCCGGACGTTCATTTTTGCGTACTGTAGAGGAGAAGCTTTGCAGCTCACATGCCATCGCTTCCTCTGAGCATAGCTGGTTAAGTATCGCAAAGATGGCACGAACCAGAGCTGGTTTGTAATTTCAGGACAATAAATGTCAAACGTAGGGTGGCGTACGATTTAGGTTTCTTGTAAACGAACATTTAAAATTCAAACGCATTGTCAGATTCGTTCTCGTCTGTATATTCGACTGTGGGATAACAGTTGCTTAGCTCCAACAGTAGTTGTTCAGCTTGCTCTGCGGTGTGTACAACGACGAAAGTGTCATTCCTGTAGCGGCTATATGAATGCACGTGGCGTATATTGCATCCTGATGATCTTTGTATGCTATCTATTAATCCGCTATATGTAAACGGCAAAAAAGACGCGGAATTGCTGAATTCAGAGTACCTTGTCGAAATATTGTTCTTTCTTGCTCTTTCGAAACTGGCAATTGTTCGTTGTGAAGTTCAGCCAATCGTACTCGAAATACTAATAACCTTAGTCGAGACTTGCAAGCGCTCTCGCCGCTTTCAAACGACCGACAAAACAGGCAACAAGAGAGGTAGTCACTGAATGCCAAACAGGATGCAGTTTGTAGTACCGGAGGTGCGCAAAGTGAAACAAGCGTGATCTTGGAACCATTTGACAGCGAAAATATGCACGGCAAGCAGCGCTACAGAACTTTCCAAAACAGAATCTCAGATAACCGAAATTTATTGATGTGGTATTAAAAGGGGAAAATCAACACTCCATGATATATAAACTAAGTAAGTATACCAGGATTAAGCAAACTAAGAATTTTGTAACATGCATCCTGTTTTGTGAATGAACTCTTAATTATCTCAAAATTATAAATGCTTTGCACATGGTTATGTTCGAACTTAAGATAGTGCAATCATGGTTGACGTTGTATGCGAAGTCTCCGAAATTGTAGCAGAACCACCGTCCTGGATCTGTGTCTGCCAGTTTCGTGGAGTAGTGAAAGCGTTGTGCCCGCATCAGAACTACCTCGGTCAGCCTCCCCTAGTACACTATGATTCCTAATCTAGCCCGCATCGCAAAGCAGGATAACTATGGGGGACACCAGTTTTGGACGAAATCTCTTTCATTGCACTCAGAGGACGACATAAGCAAGCAGCCACGGACGAGAATGACAAACGACACGGTCCATGAAGGCTGCAACCGTCTAAACCAGGCTTGATTGTCTTCTCCAAGTAGGCCAGCTTGGTACACAACGTGACCAACATGCACGTGATGTGGCGTAGGCGGGGTGTTCTTTTGCCCAGGGCCTGAGAACCAGACACTGTGTCACCGCGCGGCCGCAGCGAGTACGCGAGAGGGTTGTCCGGAATTCGGGACAGATGCTTACCAGGTCTGAGCTGCGGCACAGGGTTGGATTGTTGAAGGAGTACTCCTGAAACATGTGTCTGTTTGAGTGCTGGGAACATCTGAGGGCTACTGAGTGCGCATTCGTCCTCAATACGTGCAATGGACAAAAGAGACTTTGTCGCGCAACTAATGCGTGTGATTTCAGCGCCTATTTGATTAGTTTCTGTACTCTGGTTGAATCTGAATTCCTCAATACCTGATCTTGCCTAAGGTTCTTAATTTTATAGCACTTACAGATGCTCGTTAGCTAGGCGTTGTTGGTGCGATACGCTTGGAATACTGCATAAGTTAATATTAGGGATAAGTAGCCGGTGGGTGATCAAGACGTTTTGCCCTATAGGAGTAGAAAATTTTAGTCCAAAACGGTGCGCGAAAGTAAGCAAGGCAGTCAGAAGGCAATTGGAGTCGGACACAGTGGACTGTATTCGATGGGCTACAAGAAGACGCGGACGGATGAAGCGAGACAAGTGCAACATGTTAGCGCGGGAACTTACAAGACGGTCAAACGTCGAGCCAGATATAGGTCAACATGGACGTAATATAAGTAAGATTAAAACCAGAAAGAATAGTGTACAATTGGTCATAAGTGAAATTGTACACAAAAGAGAATAAGTAACTTTTAGGGCGCAGAGGTGTTCTCCCCATAGACCTTGAGCAAGAGAAGCCTTCGACGTCAAACATGACGGGTACATCGAAGTTGGTGGGGCAAAATCGTGCCCAGTGAGTGAGTAGGTGTTTGCATCAAATGCTGGTACGCCGTAATTCGGAGTCCGCTGTGTCTTTTGTGATTTATTATTTATTGATTGCAGGGCAGGTTGCATTTCGGCGAGCCGTTGTATCGGGGTTGTCAGAATACAAAAAGCTGGCTAATGCAGAATAAGCCCAACAAGACCACAGCCTCCGCTGATGCCAGACGGTGCGCTTGAGAGTGGGCTCTCCCCCCGCCGCACTCCGCCCCGAGCCAAAACGACTTTAGTCTCAGAGAGAAAAGATCATCATCCCACGAAGTAGCTAGTATGGTCCCACCAAGAAAGGACCGTCGTCACATGAAGAAGTGACGCTTGTCCGGCGCAGAAAAGGACCAGCGTTTGCGTCAGGATCCTCACTGACTGCGCAGATCCTTGAAGACCGCGCTCGTGTGGGACACTCGATCGAAGGGGAGGGTTGGGCCATGTTGTGACGAAAAGATAGTAAGTCGCTCATAAAACGCCAGAAAGAACGAACCAATGATCAGCGTGATGGAGCTTTTGACTTTTAAATATTTTTTAGAAGGTTTTTCGGAAGTTGTTGACCTTTTTGTTTTCAAAACGTAAATCAACGAAAATGGGGCAAATATATACCAATCTCCAAACCTAAACGTATTTACACTGTATATAGTCGGAAAAGCGAATGGGCTTACCCACCTCCTGACCACGGCGATTGGTCGTGGGAGGCGGCATGCTAGATTCGAGCGATGTCAGGACGGCTAATGCTTGTAGACCGGGATCGTGGTCTGCTTGGACTATACTAGGATGCCGAAGGTTGGTGCGGTTAATTGTGACGTCGCACAAAACACTACTGGAAGACGTAGTCGAGTAGATTTCTTCCAAAAAGGGCAGACTTCAGACGTTCGATAGTGACGACTCCGCGTCGGCCACCGCGGTTAATAGTGTACGTCTTTTTAGCACGTTGTAGCAGTTTGAAAGGTCCTATGTCCGGCGACTGAAGAGGCTGTCGAACGCCGTCTGCGTGAAGGACGTGTGAGCACGTGAACAGCTTCTCGGGAGGGTACACTGGGGTCTTCTGCGATCAAGGAAGAGGTGGGCGTAGCTCACGCATCTGGTAAGCCAACCGATCGGTGTAACTTCCGTAGTCAAAAGAGGAAGTAGGCGGGGCTGGTGCTACCAGCTGTCCGAACAACCGCAGCGTGCAGTCGTAGACTAGCTGCGCTGGTGTTGCGTCGAAATCGGCTTTAACATTGTTTCTTAAGCCCAGGTGGATTAGAGGAAGTGTTTCAGACCATAAAGGATCTGTGCGCTTATGTAGCGCTGTCTTTAAGTAGCGGTGAAAACGTTTCACAATGACTTTAGCGGCCGGATGATACGCCGTCGTCTGAACGTGGCGACAACCTAAATCCTTAAGCAACCTGGTAAACGTCGACGAGTAATGTGACCATCAGTCGGTGGTCACGATGGCGGGACTGTTGTACTGAGCTACCCAGCGCTCCACGAATGCCTACGCTAGGGTTTTCGAAGTGCAATTAGGTATGGGAATAGCATCTGGCCACCTAGTGAATCAATCGACACAGGTCAGTAAATACGCAGAGCCTTTCGAAGGCCGCAGTGGACCTACAAGGTCGACGTGCATGTGGTGAAAAGTGCACCTGGCTTATGAAGTGTTCCTACTGTGCGTATGAGTGAGAATACCTCAATGGAACACTGAGGCGCACAAACCATCGCACTATGTTAAAGTTTAATCTCCTCGAGATGGACCAGCCATAACGCATCTCCGTTGTTCGTTTTCCATTTGCCAAAAAGGCTACGAAATAATCGACGCAGACGAAGGTAAAGGCTGCATGGTATGCTATACAACGATCTTTTGTTCGCAGGACCGAACATTCCAGACCTTACAGTGTGTAAAATCCTTCAAGGCTTTGCGAACTGCAGGATTCTGTGACGCTGACGCAGTTTGGAATGAACGTGAGATGCTGGGACATATCGATTTCTTTGACAACAATCCAGAATAATCAGCCTAGTCACAAAATGTTGGGCGGGAAGCAAGACTGGAAGTCTAGCATCGTACGACAATGGTGACCATGCAATCTATCACCCACTCCTAAAGTACCATTAAGCAAGAATGGGTATAGCTCTTTCAACAAACGATCCGAATGTTTCAAGCACCTGACTGCTTCGTTCGGTCGACTACTTTCCAGTACTTTAATGTCATCCGCAGACAAGAGCTGCTACATATTTCGCACTACCTCCGCTTCCGCCTCGTCAACTACTTATATCTTTAAACAACCCTTAGTCAGGTTACTCAAATATCTTCCACATCCTTTCAGCAAATACCGTTTAAACCTGAGCGACATGGCCACATCGATTCAGCTTGACTCAGCTAGTACAGCTTATGAAGCTGTACAGCCAAGTGCCCGTTAATATTGCAAAGTTGACAACGACATTTTTCTTTTTCGGCCACTCTTTCGGAGTTTCTCCCAATCTTTCCGGATTTCTTCGGCAAGTAGGAAACGAGGCCAGTCAAACCATTTTCTCATCCGGGCTTCATCAGTCGCCCGCAGTCCACGACAGGCTATGCGCGAAAGTTTGATAATTATTTTACACATCTCCACTGCTTTGGGGTTAAAAACTGGTTCACCTCGGAATGTATGTTCGCACCGGAAGCTGGGAACCTTTGGTCGTACGATGAATCAGCTGCACCACCACCCTCGAGTCTGTCCAAAATATCAGGGATCTCTCTAATTATAACTCTTGAACCGCTTGTGAAGATAACCGGAGGGTAAGCACCGCCGCTGTTAATTCTTATCGTGATATTGTAACTGCTCTAATCGACTAAACGGGGCACTTCCCCATAATAAGAGTAGTCGACGATCCTATCGTAAACGACCTATCTGTATCCATCTTCTGCAGTATCCATGTTCCGATGCAAATATAAATTGTGGTCAGTGAATGACTTCGGTTTGATACACCGGGGAATTCTCAAACGTTCAATTTGCTGGAGGTCTCTTGAGAAACGATAACGTTCCTCACATCCCGAACCGTCTACCAGAATATCGCAACAAATTACTCTTCGTACGATTGCTCGAGCCAGTTGCGTAACGCGCAGCATTAACGGGGATACCAAACCTACGGTTATAAATCGAGGCTACGATAGATAAAATCCACCTTCTGGTGCAATACACTTCGAGCAATGTTAGACAAAAGAGTATGCAATTGTCTAACAAAGTGCATTTCAATCCCTGACTGGGTCGTACGTTCTCCGCTTTGAAGTCTAATGAACTGATTCGTTGGAGGATAGACTCATCGTGGTTTGGCGCAGAGGTTGGGGCAGTTACATTTCCATCTCCACGTTCGGAATCCACCACTGGATGCAATTGCTTCAAGATACGTAATAAGACGGTGAGCTTCTTTCCGGCTATGACAATTGAACAGGCGATCTTCAACGTAACATCGTCGCTGCACCGGGGTCCCTGTCGACTCGGGAAACTCAGTATCGCAGTCTTGACTGTTCAGAGTGCAAATAATGCGCAACGTGGTAACGATGTAGCATCCATTGGGTGGACGGTAATACGGAATACTTTCGGTGATTCGTAGCCCATTGGTCACCGTGCGAATTGCAGTTAATCTCTATCTCTCATGGTCACCATTACCTAGTGAAGCGGCTTCAATATCTGCAGCCACTGGCATCTTGCCCATTCTGAACTACAGCATAACGCCGACCAAACTTTTCACCAAGTCTAGCCCTTTCGGAACTTATGGCTCAAAGAAGTAACTTGGTAGATCCTAGCACAGCTGAAAAAGACGCGGACTTTCCCAGACTTGTTTGCGTGCGTCATTGCTTGATGGGATATATAATTGCACCATTCTTATTACCAGAAGCTTCCACATTAATAATTTCTGCAAGCTCGTTTGAATCATGCTTCCCGACCGCAGCAGTGTACATCTGATGTAACTGTGGGTTGCTAATGACTTTTCTGCGCAAAGACATCAACCTTCGGTAAGTCACAGAATAGTAATTGGGTAGATTTGGGCATCCATCTTTCCTCAGTATCCTGAGTAGATAATGCGAACCGCATTTAACGATGGGCTACTCCATCCGCTCTGAAGCACGTCTATCCTCGACATACATTTCGGGTCTTAAGCTACCTGCCGCGATTAAGTCCAACTCATACATTCTCTCGAGAATTGCCAAACTATAATCTACGTTAATAGCGTTGGTGGGAATTATCCATGTGTCTGATACTCCAACTGGACCAAGCACGATGTAACCAAATGGCGTTCGTATAACAAAAGGGTCCGAGAACTTTACACATGGAGGCTGACATGCCCAATGCGCTCATGGGACATCCATACCAATTAGTACTCTGACACCTCAATCACAACTGTCAATGTACTGCAGTTATTTTAACTGCTTCCAAGTATGTAATCGTTCTGGTTCCGATATTACCTCTTGTACAGTAGGCAACCTTCTGATGGATTACGCATGATCTACGTAGAAAGATTTACCTCCATCCAAGGGTTGCAGCTCCAGTTGTACAAACTTCTAATGCGCATATGAGCCACCGGTGATCGTTGCTATCTGTACAGCTGACGGCCCAGTTAGTGAATTAAGTTCCCGGAGTAGCTGTTCGTCAGCAAGCGATGAATCGCATCAGGGGTCATGTAAAGCATTGGTCACTACTGTATTGTTTTTTTTCCATGCAATACAACTGGAATAATTCCTAGAGTTATTCGCCCCCTAGACGCTGTCGTCTCGTTGACCACTACCCTTGGTGAGGTAAGTTGATTCATCTTTGCATCGTGTAAAAATTGATGGTTTTTCAACTGATACCAGTTGGGTCAATAAGTGAATCGGAATCTGCAATTTGCAGACTTGTGGTTGGCTTTGAGGCACACTTCGTAGAAACCTTTCCCAGAAACGGCGAGCAAACGTACAACACTGTTCATGGTTTGGTATAAAGGACGTTGATCAAGGTAATGATGCCTTGCGCAACTTACACACGATTATGCGTGTCCCTGTGTCGGCGAAACTATTCCTCCAGTTACCAAGGCGGTTACATTATTACCACGAACTTGGAATCTTCCTGCCGTACACGAACCTCAAGTTCTTCTGGTGCTTTTACTCAAATATTTGGCTTGCTTTACCGCGGTTTCTACCGCATCACAGTCAAATTGGTACAACTGTCTAAAGGCTGGTTCTCCAAAAGTGCGCAGGATGCTAGTAGCTTTCTCGGACCGATCGAGCTGCGGAGCATAAGGCAGTCGTTTGATCAACGACGGCACCGTCACAGTTGCATTCTGATACGAATCGTAGTTCAAATGCTGCAGCGTAGTTAGGCAATTTTCTATCTGCCCAGCCAACCTATACTGTAATACAGAATTGTTCGCCTTGATTTATGGTCACTTGATTAGTTTGTCGATGTAAGCCCAGGCAATAGACTGAGGATGGACAAACTTAGACTTTAGCGTCTCCATGGCATCACCAGGACCTTCTTGCGGCTCCAATATAAGGCAACTCTCGGTCGCCTCCCTGACCGGCCCTTCACAATAATTAATCAGGTAGAAAAGCCTTATCCAATGATCATTTGTAACTGCGCAAAAGAAACTAGTATGCATCGGGTTACTGTTAAAGCAGAAAATCGCTCACCACAGCAAGCCGGCGAGAGTCACAAATGCACCCGAAACATTTCCATGGAAATCGGCGGGCGGGACTCGAACCCAAGAAGACAAAGGGGCTGGACGGTACGCATTCTTGGACATAACACGGTACTGGATGCCAGTCCAGTTCAAAATATTCTTCACCATAAACAGCAGGTGTGGAAAATTCTGATCCTTTCTATAAGACAAACTTTGTTTGACCCCCTAGAATACCGGATTCTACAGATTCCTTTGACGCATCCTTACTAGTAAAACTTGCAACCGACTTTCTAGTTCTGTAATTCTACGCCGTCCGCGGACAGATGGTCAGCAGTGAACATATATGTACTATCGTTTGCATATTGTGAACCTGGTGACAAGAACGCGTGCCTGATTCACCCATCAGGGCGCGAGTCAGAACTATTCAAATTGTGTTACTGCAGAGATCGCTGTTTAACAGTAAGTTGAGGTAACCGATCTATCGAATTAAGGGCCGTGAGCCGAACAATTTGTACTGATTATTAAGTAAAATAGGAACGTATAACTTACGAATAGGTGGGCGGACTCGTAGGTAGGTACATACATAATTCCACGTGTTCTTCTCGATCAAGTTGCACTAGTTCAGTTGCGTACTAACTGGTGCGTTGAAACAAAGTGTACGGATGTCTGAGCTGTGTACCTTCTTTTCAGTAACTGAACAAAGGTCATATAATAAAGACTAATAGGAAACCGTTAAAGAGTCAGTTCAGCAGTTCAGATTCTGAAAGCGATCAATGATGGTGAGCTGTCCGACTAGCTCTGTTACAAATGTGGAGAAATAATGTGCTACTTCTAAATAGATGGTAGCATAGTTACTCCAATGACTCAGGATTTCCCAGTGTCAGTTATATCGGTGAATAAGGAATACAAAAACATTGCTACACACCAAACTCGGTTGAAACGCTAGCAGCTGGGAGAGTACAAGTTGTCTGCCTTCGGCGGATTACTACAAGTTTATTTGAGCGCCATGTGTATTATACTAAGTGGTTGAGTTTTTTTACTCTCTGCTTTGCTACGATTGCTCAGGCAGTCTGGAATACGCAGAACACAACTACTGTAGTGGAGCGATGAGTATGAGCAATACAGAAAGTGGTAGATCGCATGGGAAGTTAGGACAAAAGCCTGAGGTGGTCCCTACTACGTTCGCCATGCAACAGGGTAGTAAACTTAAGCAATCCTTTCTTACTTTCGTTATGCACAGGCATTCAAGCAGGCCAAGAATTACGACTCGGTTTGAGGCTGGGCCCACAGACAAAATGACGCGACAGTCCAAAATGTTCAGCGGCTTCACAGGCGGGAACCGTATGTGAGAGTAGGATGAAGACTCACCGGAAGGCTTAATTCAGACTTTGTGAGTCAAATGCAAAAGAGGAGAACGATAGTCGGTGACAGAGCATAGCCTGGTGCGTTTCCGGTGTGTGTGTGTGTGTGTGTCTGTGTGTGCACGTGTGCGTGTGTTAGGGGTTGGTTCGGGCCATTGTGAGTGTGGGTTGACATGGAAGGCAAGCAAATTAATGATTATGCACTCGGTCATATGGGGTATTGGAGGTGCGTGCGCCTTCAATGAAGAGAGCTGGTGCGGACAACGGTAGCTGACGATTGGAATATTCATCCAAATCGGGGATTCTAAACTCGACTGTAACAGACGCGCAGCGTAGATCGCGATCATCCTGATGAGCTGCAATGTAAACAGAGGGAATCCAGGTGGCCGGAAGTCAGCCTCCCACCACCTAGTAAGAAGGAATATCGGCAAATAACTAACACAGTAAGAAGACGAAAGCTGGTAGATGTATGAATTTCTTATTGTCTCCCCAGTGCCATTAACAATAACCAGTATGCAACTATATACCTATACTGTGCTACCGTACAATAAACTTGGCTGCCGTATACACAAAGTCTTTCGGGCCTCGCTGTTGGCTGTGTTTCTCTATAAATCTACGGCGATAACCATTTGCGATGAGTGTTGTTGTAATTAACTGTCTGCTACGCAGAGAAGTTACTGTGCTGCTCAGGTTGTGGTTATGTATAGAACCTGTAACTTGCCGGTGCCTCCAAAGAAGGAAGCTCAACCGATAGGGGCCAACTCACACAGCATATACAAATTCACACGCGACTGCGGAGACACTTATATAGGCACAACCAATCGGTCTTTGAATTCCTGAAGAAAGGAACACATGCTGAGGTGGGTTCAAAGTGAAATTGATCAGTCTCCCTGTCACACTGAAGTTCCGTGATTGCGCAAGACGCCAGCTTATTCAATAGGTGAACACCTACTGACTACGCGTCACTGGATAGAGGTTGAATCAGCGTTCACACTTTCATTAAGTCAGCCTAATCTCCGCTTCCTCCGTTTCGCCGAGGCTGTTGCGATAAGCCGGATGAAGGCGGCCCTGTGTGTTCAAAAGCAATTATTTGTCATCTTAAGACTGCCATGGACAAAAGGGTGGAAGTTCCGTCATTCAGTTTGCACCACATGCTTATTCGATCACACGCATATTTAAGTATATAGTTGGATACCGGTTATTGTTAATGGTACTGAGGAGACATACGAAATGCATGCATCCACCAGCTTTCGTCATCTTACCATGCTTTTCAAATTTCTGAAGGGAACTAACTGCTTTAAACTAATAGAGTGCCTGCTGACAAGCCGACACCAGAAAGTGGCCGATTAACTGAGGGGCACACAAGCGCAGTCTGCAGGGTCCGTAATCAATGTCACGGCAGCACGGAACGCGCCGGTTCCGAGGGGGGTTAAAACAACACGGTGCCTCGCGTTATGTTGCTTCCCCTTTTAACAGGCGTTGTCCTCAGCCTGTTGAAGTGTACAACCGTTGAGGAACCAGAATCGGCCGGCTACATGATTCGGTAAGTTATATCTGACAACACTTCTTCCACGACGATGGGTCCTTCCCAGTGTCGATGGATCTTCGCAGGGTCGCACGGTATTGTTACTGTTGCTTTGAGCCAGACCGTTTCATCAGGCTTAAACAGACTTCCGAAAGTCTTCCGGTCGTTACAAGCCTTCTGGTGACGCTGAGATGTTTGCAGGTGAGCTTGTGCCGTCCGATGTGCTCGCAGCAGACTCGACTGTAACCGAAGTACATGTTCCGATGCGGTTAGATTTTCATGGTGTGACCTCGGCAGTAGATTATCCGAGGGCAATCGCTGTTCACGACCCATCATTATGGAATCTGGTGTCTGACCGGTCGATGAGTGGACGGACGCTGGATAAGCCACTAAACATTTGAAAAATGATGATTTATCCCGGCTAAAATAGCATGTGCTTGACAAGTCTCGTAGGATCGTTGGAGTAAAATTCATTAGTAAAATTATGAGTAATATAACATTGAAAGCGTCAACCAATAACCAAATTGTCATTTTAATTGTCTACCGATTTAAATGCACTAATGCATAACGATAGTTTGAAATGGGAAGGATGTGCACACACAAAATATTACAGAGATCGGTTATAGTTCAGTAAGTGCGTGCGAAATAAAACAGGAAACAAAGCTCACACGTGTGTTGATTCATTTGACAGATGTGCTATATTAATACAATTTAGATGCATCCCTGCTATTCACAGGGCCAAGCCTGCATGTATCTTCATCGCCAGGTTGCGGAGAGGACCGTTAGGCAGAGCTATGTCCCATTCCAGGGGAGCCTCGGTACTCAAGAAAGCCTATAACAGAGTGTTCAACGTACGGTTCGTGCGTTCAACTAGTCCGTATCCGTCCGGGTAGTAACACTCGTATGTGTCCTCCGGATGTCGAAAATGTGACACATCTTGCTCATGAGTGTCCTGTCGAAGTTAGCTCTGCGGTCTGAGTGTAACTGATCCACACCTTGCCACCCAATTGCTGAAGAACGCTACTGCCGCACTCCATGCGTCTAAGTTTCGAAGAGGGACTGCTTTACACCTTCTGGTAAAGTAATTCACCATAACAAGAACGTAATGATGGCATTTAGCAGTCTCTGGCATCGGGCCTATAGTGTAGATACACAAGATCTCATTCGGAAAGCCAGCCGCCATTGACTGCAGTGGACCACGACGGGTGGTTGAGGGAATATGACCATTGCGCAATTAGCGCACGACTGATAATTTAGGGAGATCTCACGCCGTAGATGGGGCCACCAGAACCGACGTCAAACTGCGGCCTCCATTTTATTCTTTCCTTCTTGTCAAATATCTTCGTGAATCCTTCGCATCACTTCCTATGTTGCAAAAGTCGGCACAACAATTCTGTGCGAATAAGCTGGTCCGTTTTGGAAATACATGACCGTCCGTCGCGCGTAAATGCGCCTGCTAGCTCCTGATACGTTGATCGGTATTCATCCCGGATGATGCGATTATACAAGAGGCTCAGCTCTGGATCCGTCGTCTGCAACTGAGTCCATTCCCCTGTCTACCGGGCGTCCAGCATGACGGCAGTTACACAAGCAGCAGTGCAAGAGTTTATGGTCCGTGATTCCTGACAGCCCTTCCGGAATAATGTCGTCGGCATTCCCATGCTTTGTGCCAGGACAGTGCTGACAATCTAAGTCGTATTCTTGCAATTGCCTATGCCAACCAGCCATCTGACCCTCGGCGTTTCGAAAATTTTGAAGCCAGATCAATGATTTGTGGTCAGTGCTTACAATAAACTTGCGGCCGAGCGAATAGTGCTTAAAGTGCTTGATAAAAACACGAGTGCCAGCATTTCCATCCGTGTTGTGCACTAATTTTGCAATCTTTACGAATGACTCCTGCTGCCTTGCGCATTCACCGATTCCATTCCTTCCGCCATACGTTTCGATAGTACAGCTCCGATGATAATGTCACTGGCATCCGTGTCCAAACTTAAAGGGCCCGCTGATGGACGCGTTTCTTGGAATGTACAATTGATGCTTCACACAGTGTAGTTCGAAGCGTCTTAAATGCTCCTTGGCACGCACTTCCCCAAATGAATGCTTGATCAGCTTCAGAATTTTGTTCAACAGGACTAGCGATATTGGCAAAATGCCGAAAGAAGCGCCGATAATAAGAGGCAAGGCCGAAAGTGGTACGCACTTCGTCAGCATATTTTGGAACCGGCCATCCGCGGACCGGCTCGACCTTCGTCTGGTTGCAGCACACTCCTTCTCCAGACATGATGTGTCTTAGATAGGCCACTTCTTCTCTTAGTACTTGACACTTTGAGGACTTAAGTTTTAACCGCAGCTGCAATAGACGATCCAATACGGCTATAAGACGCTGATTGTGTTCTTCTGCAGTCCTGCCTTGCACAATGACATCGTCTAGGTAACCTAGACAGCGCTTCGGTATCAATTAGGCCAGAGCTGTGTGCATGAGGCGTTGTAAAGTTGCGGGCGGATTCGTTAATCCGAAAGACATGGTCCGGGATTTATAAAGACCGGACGGGACAATAACCGCAGAGTTATACCTCTTGTCCGGGTGTAGATCGACCTGCAAATAACCTATAGCCAGGTCCAAGGTAGTAATCAGACGTGAGCCACTCAGGGCATCTATCGTGTCATCCATTTTTGGTAACGGAAATGTGTCCATTTGAGTAACCGAATTTAGCTTCCGATATTCAACACAAAGTCGTAGTTCTTCGGTTTTCTTTTTGACGAAAACGATGGGCGACGTCCAATGCGATTTTTACGGTCGAATATTATCGCGTTGCCAAAGGTATACAATGATGCTTTTTATTTCTTCCTGGAATTGAAGTGGCACGCATCTAGCTGCAAGTCGAGTCGGTGGTGCATTGCCAGTGTCGATACGGTGTTTTAAAACGTTGCACCGCCCTATATCTTCCTCTGACCAAGCAATGGCATGTTGGTATTTGACTAGAATGTCTTCCAATTCACTGCCAGTAAAAGTTGAAAGCTCTGCAGAAATGTTTCAAATAATCGTTGTACATGCGTCTCTTCTATCGTGAAAGCCATCACCTGACTGCTAGTAGAAAGGAATGGTAGTAGTTGCTTGTTGATTCCCAAAGTTTTGCTGGCCAAATTAGTTTAGCTTTGAAAAGGGGAAAGGGAATCGATTCCTAACACCGATTCCCAAGAAAGGTCATTATCGATAAAAAAAAGAAGTGCGGAGGAAATTCACCCCAATTTTATTGTGGCTGTAGTCCATCCTAAGGCTTTAATTGCGGTGCTGTCGGCTTCTAACAGATTAACTGATTTCTCAACGAAGAGATTTGCATCAGCCGGGGCGATGCTTTCTAATAATGGATATATTTCTCTTTAAATGTAAAGCTGCGTCCATTTGTGACACTTTTCAAATATGTAAAGACAGTATCATGTTCTTGAGTGGTCAATATAATTCCGTGGTGAGTAAAAAACGAAGGTATATATCTCATCGATGCGAAGTACGGTCAAAATATTACGATTTTTGGTGTACAGCAAAATCACAAGGAGCAGATGTTATATTTTACTACTTTTCCAAAGCAGTCTTCAAGCCTTTTGGCGAAAATGGCTACTTGATCGGCTAAATATTTCGGGAGGATTGTGAGGTTTTAAAAGATAACAAGTGTAGATAAATAAAAGGTATAAAGTAATATGGCCTTTGCTGGGACGGCCTCCTGGAGACCTACTTCCATGCGGGTTTTTCTCTCGATGGAATTCATCCGCACTTCCATACCCTATCTGGTAGTTTGCTGGTGTGGCTTTTAAAGTAGGTAAACCATCACTTATGTAATTAAACTGTAGTGCAGTTTTTGTGTACATAATATGAACAGTCACCCACCTAGCCCTTACCACCAGTGGAGTACAACACGTTTTTATCGCCAGGGAACCAATGGCAATGCGTCTTGCACGGGGATAATTATTAGTCTTGAAAGCTTAAAATCCATCACCTCAGGAGATTGACCCAATCCTGGTCAAAAGTGAGTTAAAAAAGAATATAACATAGGTGAGCAAGAAAGACTGAACAAATTGTACCGGGGAAGTGTCAAAAACCGATGACTGCGCGAATTATCGAAACGCTCGGCAGCTCTGAAAATAACTTCAGTTTAATCCTAATTTGCTTTCGTTCGAAAATTACAGGAATTGATAGTGTTGTGCCCTTAAACCTTTTCTCTGATCTTGGACTGATGTCATAGCGACAGAAAAAGTAATATGTAAGATTGCAATAGGAGTGGAAAAAGGTAGTCATAAATAAAAATGTAAATGAATAGTTTATGTCTCGATAGCGCGGGACACGGACTGTAGGATTATTTCGACCACATTTGTAGTTGAGTCGTCAAGAAGGGTTTGCATTCATTCCGATCGGGGCAGCCGAGGTGTGTAGGGAGTGATATCGACGGGTTTCGGTAATCGCTCCGTACTTTGTCCATTGATTCCTCCGGACAGAAAAGAGCGTTAGTTAGAAGTGCGGAACAAGGTAATTTTGTAAATAAAAATGCGATAGAGGAAGGTTGACTTCGAATCAGAGATTTTTGTCATTTGCCAAATGGCGCCCTGCCCATCCTCATACAACCTGACTATACTCAAGAGTATGTTTAGCATATCCTTCACTTTATTCGCTGTCAATTCCCTAGTAACTAGAGTACGAAAAACACTCTTCGAGTCACACCTCAGATTCTGTGGTAGTTGGTTCCACATCACTACATAGCGGTTCAGAAAGAAATTTGATCTTAAGCTACTTCGTATCTTTTCATTTTGTAACTTGCTATCTCTATTCCTTGTATTTGAGGAAAGGTTGAAGTACAACCTCAATGTCTGAGATGAAGACACCTTTGTGAGTTAAAGCAAACATGAAGTTCAGGCTAAGTTTTAGTCTGCTTGACCAGAGAGGTTCTATGTGCATCTCGCAGCAACGGTCAAAATAGGTAATATATATATATATATATATATATATATATATATATATTTGCAACAGTCTATGAATAGACATTGCACCATCGGGAACCATGGAACTCAAAACAAGGTACAGAAATAGTAAAAGAAAACACAACATAACACAACAATGTCCACGGTTTCGTCAGAGGGCGAAATACTACCCGGTTGCCCAAGCCGAAGTAGGGTGTTGACTTAGGGGACACCACCCCGAGCCTTTGGCTGAATAGCCTGTCCGCAAGGCAGCGGAGCGAATTCAGGGAATCGCGCCCATTGGGAGCCGGTGACTGATTGATCAGTTCATACGCCTTTCGTTTGTTCCTTTGCCAAACAGGGGCCCAATGCTCCCGGAAATTACAGCATCAACTTGCTGGAATACAATGCTTCGCCAGGATGAAGCAAGGGGCAGTGACTTTATTTAGTGGCGAGTCACGTTCGCCACGTCACAGTGTTGTTAAACGGACATATGTGGCTTTTTATAGGGAGAACGCTTGCCAGGCGAAAACCCACCACGTCCTGGAACACTGCCGCCGAACCATTTGCTGGAACGGGAAAATCCCGAACCACCCAGCTGGCACCACGAGGAGGTTGTTCGGCAAGCCAGCCACATCACTAGGGTTTCTACTTAGGCGTTACGTAAACTAGCACTGCATATTTATTATAGATTTTCCATCACTTTTTCTCAGATTTGAGTGTATTAATGAGCCGTATTCGAATTTGGGTTTTATACAGGTAGATTTTTGATCCATTTTAAGTAAAGGATTTTTGTGGTAGCCATCCTGGTTTACGGGCTTTTGAAACTCTACCTGTTCAGCGAACTTGAAGGAGTTCGAGTATTGTATCCCAGGTTCACGAATTGTGAGACAGGTAGACAGGACTTTGTTTACTAGCATCAAACAAATTGGTGCAATATTGCATCGAAAATATATGCCGTTGCACTTCTCGGATGAGAGATCTATTTTCCACTTGCTGTACCAAATTTCCAGCTGATGCAGATTCATTTGTATATCGGCTAGTGCGTTATTGCAATTGTCCAAATCGAATTCATAGACAATTATAATGTCATCTGCAAATACATATCTTTTGTCGCGTTTAATGGCATCGAAGACTTCGTTAATGTACATCAAGAACAGGGGAGTCCTTAGAAGACTTCTTGTGAATTTTCTACTAACTCAAATACTGCTTAGTATTTCAATAGCTTGATTCCTACCAGATAGGTTTGATGCTATCCAAGTATGTAACTTTTTCAGATATACCAAAGGAAAGCACTTTCGATGGAAGATTTCCATGTAGTACCCGATCAAACGCTCCACGCATATCAAGAAATATGATAATTAGGCGCTTACCATGGTCAATGGAGCAAGTAACTAAGTGTATAAATTGTACCTGACAAGTAATACATGAGCGTATTCTACGAAATCCGTGCTGGGAGGTATTGATCAAATTCCGGGACAATTGGAATTCAAAAATATTTGCTTTTTATACCTTTTCCATTGTTCTACATAAAAAGGGGTATGGCTGATGGCCTGAGAGCTCCTCTGTATTTGACGTGGGCCACTTTGATATTATGATGAAACAAACGCATATTTCTACGCATCTGAAACAACCGCAGACTTCTTGGATGAAGTAAAAATATTTTGAAGCAGTAAGGGGATAACATGGCCTCCGAATTTGAGCATAGCAGACGGTGTTCCCTCGGGCCAGGGAGCATGTAGCTCCCGTATCAACCAGCATTTTGACACGATTAATCCACATAATCCCATTCATGAGGAGAACAGCTGCAAAATGCGCGCCAGACAGCTGACACGTGAATAAACACCTTCCATACCCAGTCTGTGGGTTGTACTCACGAACGTTGGCTGTCACCCAGAGCTTCCTCCGACGCGGATCATTTCGTTGCAGGTTTACTTCCAGTTCGATTGTAGGGCGGCTGATGACACGCTCCTTCTTTTCAGTGCAGCTCAATGACTCACCCCTAACCGTATCTACTTGCTCAAGTTTCTCCCCTAATTCCATACTGTCCTCTAATTGCTGTGGTGAGTGTAACAAGATCTCGCGTTGACTAGGGGCGCTTATGAACCCTCTGTCAACTGTTCCAGAATACGTATCTCGTACACTCCTATCTTTCTGTCCGCCAACGCACTCAGCGAGGCGTTTCAAATCCTGAACGATAGCTCTCAGACACTAATCTGGTATGTAGTACGGAGAGTGGAATGCTTGGCGCCATTGCGTGGGAAGCAGTGGCAAGTCAAGGAATCACGCGAGCTTCTCAAAGGTAGATGCGTTAAGCTTTTTCCCATATATCTTGCTGTCAGCCACAATGTCGAAAGCTTCATCTCCCAGTAATCCCAGCAATATATTTCTTCGCACGGACTGTGGGGTATTCGGTATGGAGGCTCAAACTAGCTTCGCCCATTTGGGATAGTGCGTACCAACAGAAAATATTTTGATGAGGGAATCGCGGGATGATTTTGGACAAGTATAGGTCGACAAGCATAATTCTCCAAGATACATGACAACTTTGTCTCCGTTCTGCGACTTCAGCAGGCACTTCAGATGACTTCCATTACTTCCGATATCTCGATCAAGAAGATACTGGTAAGGTGGCCAGGTATCTACTATTCGTTCGGGTCGGGGGTTCCAAGCTCTCCTGTAACAGACGTGCAGATTAGGCCGCGATATAGACAGAGAGAACGTAGGTGGCCGGAAGTCAAACCCCACCATATAGTAAGAACGAATATGTGGATGTGGATTGGCCTTTCGTTCATCGGAGCAACAGATTGTCCAGTTTGTGCAGCAAATCAACTGTGCACATACCAACTTACGACGTGGAACAGAAGAACTGGCTGCCATTTTTAGACATCCTCATCAGTCGCGGGGATAACAGGTTCATTAAAAGGTCTATTTACGGAGAAGCAACGTGGTCTGACCAATACCTGCACTTCACCAGCTTCACACCAGTGCGGTACAAGCGGACCCTTGTGAAAACTGTAGTTAGTAGTGCTAGACGAATTTGCAAAGCCCAATGTCTATCCGCCGAGCTAGAGTTAATTGCAACAACACTTAATACAAATGGTTACCCACTTAGATTTTTAGAGAAACACAACCAACAGCGAGGCCCGAGAAACTTCGTGCATCCGGCTGCCAAGAAAAAGACCTATATCGAGTTGCCTTTCAAGGGTGAATTTACTGCATGGAAAACCAAGAAACATTTAATCTCTGCCACGCAGAGAAGTTACTGTGCTGCTCAGGTAGTGATCATCTATAGAACCTGGAACTTGCCGGTGCCTCCTTAGAAGGAAGCTCAACCGATAGGGGCCAACTGACATTGCATATACAAATTCACATGCGACTGCGGAGACATTTATATAGGCACAACCAATCGATCTTTGAATACCCGAATAAAGGAACACATGCCAAGATGGGTTCAAATTGACATCAATCTGTTTCCCTGTCACACTGAAGTTCCGTGATTGCGCAAGCCGCCAGCTTATTCAATAGGTGAACACCTACTGACTACGCGTCACTAGATAGAGCTTGGATCAGCGTTCACACTTGTATTAAGTCAACCTAATCCACGCTTTCTCCGTTTCGTCGAGGCCGTTGTGATAAGCCGGCCCTGTGTGTTCAAAAGCCACTATTTGTCATCTTAAGACTGCCATGGACATAAGGGCGGAACTTCCGTCATTCAGTTTGCACCACTAGCTTGTTCGATCACACGCATATTTGAGTATATAGTTGGATACCGGTTATTGTTAATGGTACTGAGGAGACATACAAAATACATGCATCCACCAGCTTTCCTCTTCTTAGCGTGCTTTTCAAAGTTCTGAAGGGAATTAACTGCTTTAAACTACTAGAGTGCCTGCTGACAAGCCGACACCAGAAAGTGGCCGATTAACTGAGGGATACGCAAGCGCAGTCTGCACGGTCCGTAACCAATGTCACGGCAGCACGGAACGCGCTGGTTCCAAGGGGGTTAAAACAACACGTCGCGTTGGGCAACAATGATAAGTAGGAGTAACCCGAAGTTGAATTGCCGGGCATCCAACACTGGGGTTGGCGGTGAGGCTGAAACAAACGGAAGGGGGGCCGTGAATCCTCGGATGATGGAGAAACCAAGTCGGTTGCTACCGAGCTAGTTAGGTGAAAAGAATGCTATGCCATTAGACGCATACGCTATCACTTTTTACTTATCTGCTCATTTGATAACCCCAACTTATTTAACGAACATGTGGTAACGTTACAACCATGTCACGAATCGTCATGAAAACACTTCAGCCCTTAGTAGATGCACTGTAACGAAGAAGGTTTCAATGGCATTTTCTCCTTTACACTACAACCCATAATTATTTTCTTCATCTGCGGAATTAAGCAGCCTACAGCACAACACATGGGAGTATGTGCTCGGCAGCAGTATGGTAACTGCTGGACACCCTGGCCAGGTGAACAGCACTGGGAAAAATAGCAATGAACTCCTTTCGGATTCCATTGTACTCTAGAGTAAACCGAAGTACATGGAGAATGATTGCGACTAAAAGCAATATTAGATATGTCAACTCTCCACTTGACAAATGGGTTGTTTAGAGCCGGTCAAGAAATCTTAACCACTTACTGTGGCGGAGATATTTACGACTTCCTCGACTCTATGGCAAAAATTAAACTAATCGGGCGAAACTTGTTCTCGTTAGACGTGATGCCTCTTTCCATAAATGTGACACTAGAAGAAGCCTCAAACCAATACCAGCATTCCCACTGAACGTTTAATATCGCTCTTGCTGATATGCACCAAAACATTCAGTTCCAGTTTAACAGAATAACTTATCGGCAAATGGTGTGGCAATGGGTTCACCATTGGAGTCATTGCTCACCGACGTCTTTATGAGCAAGCTGGAGAAAAACCAGTTGCATGAATGCATCAGAAAGTAGTTATACGACGGTCGCTACGTAAAAGACACATTTTGTGTCGTGGATAGTCAGTCGCGCACTGCGATTCTGTTACAGTTGCAACGATGCACATGATAATAATGCGTTGACCATCGAGCGAAAGCGCAACAACAGTATGGCATTATTTGATGTCCAATTTAACAGAACTATGGAAAGAACAACACAAAAGAGGATTCACAGAAAAGCAACAAGCAATGGACAACACATACATTTCAGTACTTCTTTCCAATAAGCCAGAAACGAAACTTAATCCGCATTTTAATGGATATAGCGAGACTGATATGTACGTTAGACACGTTTTTGAAGAACTAGGTTACATTCAGAGCGTGTTCTAGCAAAACGGATATCCTGATAATCCATCCCCCTTTGCATGGGAGTACGAACACCAAAAGCCGTCAATCTAACTTAGGTTAACTTTCAAAGGTGACGTGATAGCAGAAAGTACAGTCCGGAAACGCTCAAATGCCACCACTAGAACATTCCCCGTTGCTAAGTTACGATTGATTGTCATTACAAAACCGATTGTGAGCCAATAACTTAGAAGAGAATGCCACCATCTGAGTTTACCTTTAGTTTGTTCAAATTTCTTCTTCGTGTCAAGCATGATATATTGGGAAAACTACTGGACTTCTCTCCGAAAGAGTTCGGGAACGTTGCCCCGCATGGCTCCCCAGTGGTATAAGGGGGACGATAACGAGTACCATATTGTAGCACCTGATTGATACAAAGCACCAATGCAAAATGCAAGAGGCTTTTCAGCCCATCCACCGGATACCTGGACACGGCACGCGAACTGTCAGCTGCCGTTTACCTGCTACAGCAGAGGCAATTGCTATCCGACTCAAAAACCCTGAGTTATGTGCTCAAAACAAACTCTTACAGGCAGTTCAGTTACCCATCCGCCCGACTAACGATAATGAGCACGGTATGCCACATGATTTGACCTTGAGTAATCCAAGCATTTTGTTATATTGATCGGAAATTGGAATCACTTTCTGTCATCATACCATTAGATTAGCGTTTTATTTGACCCCTCATAGCGTGGTGTAATAGCCTGAATATGAGCCACTGAAAACACGCTCGTTCAATACCACTTTGCGAATATTTTCTCAACCGAACCGTAGGTGACGAGAATGCTGCGCTTACCGCAATCTGGCCCGCCCTCGGTGGCATCCGGACTGCAACGCAAGCGCTTAACCACTCCGGACAACAGCCAGCATGTTTCACGATAGCTCGATTCATTGCTCTTTTATGGGTGTGTCCGAGTATTTTAATAATGGAGCACCAAAAGCAAGCGCTGCAATCGATCAGCTGTTCATGGTTGTTGTTCATTTTACAAGGCAGAAATGTCTAGTCGATGTACGTCTTCACTGGTTCAGTTATTCGTGGAGTGCGGTAGAGCACATCCACAGAATCGCGTGGTTTCAACAACTTCATTTTAGCATAGGAAAACTTGACGGCTTTTAAGTTTCACAACTGTGTTCGATTTAGCTTGAGTAATGTTTAGTGGATACGGTATTCTGTCAACTTTATTTCCTGGTTTCCATTTTCATCCAAGTGCTTCAATGGAACAAACACTGAGCCATTGATCGCTGTGAAAATCGCTACCCAATGTGTAGTTTGCGGGAGTAAAGGTGTCAGTCGGTGAATTCTAAGTCCCGAATTCTTGTCAGAGTCCCGCTACCACTAGTTGTTAAATACGAAAAGGCATTTACCCCGTCTTAATGTGCCGGTACTGCTAGCAGTTTATGGATTTCATCCACAGTTCCAGTGATCGAAAATACCGGGGTTCACCACAACTTTTTCTCGTGGCGGAGACTGAAATTACTTCACAACCCATCCACGCAAAATGGGCTTGGAGGACACTTGAAAGATGCTATTGAATCTGTTGCGTCACTGGGTATCGTTGATGAAAATATGCAATGCACTTCAGAGCACTTTGAAGTAGGATCTGAGCAAATTGCCTTTATTGTGTACTGTGTGATTCTGTCTAACCGTCACCGTTCCAAGTGGCAGCAATCCAGCTTTTCAGTCTTTAAGAGCCAACAGTGAATTGACCTTTGTAGACCGCATCGTAAGCATCGCGCAAAGACCACCTTCCCAATAACAATCACGCGTTTCTCGTTCCACTGCAATAGTGACGCTTACCGGAGACTGTCGCCCCAAATCTTCCAATGAAGCACTGGTCAACTTATCCCAAATTTTTCCTCCCTCAGGCTCCCATGGGGATCGTGGACATTGTGCTCTGCCCCGCTTTGCGGAGGTAGGGGTTGGCAGAGTCGGTCGAGAGAATGCCGCGTGCCAGTCAACAACATCACTGGATTAGGGCAGTGTGATGGCAACTCCGTAGAATATCGACCGTGTCGTAGCGGGTGAGTCAGTCTTGACTTTGTTAACAGCACTTCCCCTAGTTTCACCACAAATGTAACTATAATCTCCTGAATTCCCTTCTCAGGTGCCCTGATCCAGTGCGAAGTTATCTGCCAATGATCAAGCTCATCGTCTTCTTCGCGTGTTGCTTGCTAATCCTACAATTCGCTGTCGGCGTGGTCTATGTGCTTTTGCAAATGGAGTACATGTGATCTGGATACATGACGGCTGATCTACTTCCGCTCTCTTCACCAGCTTGGTCCATCTGTAGAAATACTTCAACCGTGATGTCGACACACGATTAACCCAGCTGTAATAGGCATTGTATCTAAGTTTTACGCACAGGGAAATAATTGGATCCGATACTATTGCGAGAACCAAGTGTAGATGGCCCTAATTGATGGGAACGTTGGTGTGGCTGTTAGTGGTAGATTCCATCCAACCCATACAGATGTGTTTGCTTGCTGGCTTCTTTGTATATAGTTGATCCCCACAATACACTTCTTAGAGGTAAAATAATCTTATCTGTAACAGCGTTATTGAATGACATCTCAAGATAAGGAAAAAGGAGGGGCCTGTAATATTCCTGGTCACAAATTTAAGGTTATACCACCGGAATAAAGAAGATGACTTAAGGAGAAGCCGAATTATCTGAATTTCCCTTTTATTTTGAATAAATTTAGCCATATAGCCACCGCACAGCCGGAAAAGTAGAAAATAAAATTTCGTCCTTTCGAGACTAGTTACTAGCATATATCCTATGTGACCAGTGGGCTTCTCGAATCAGTGGTTAAAACCAATATGTCACGAAGTATGGACGGCAACTTCCTCGACTAAGTAATCAGCTGTGATCCAACGCCACAGTTACCCATTTTTACCTTGTGCGTTTCCAATTTGTGCACTGCCGGATTGGCACCCGAGACAATAAATCAGTTGCTGTACCACCATTGTCAGATGGGAGCACAAAATAAATTCGTAATCCGCTCGGTATTAGCGAGTAATGAAAGGAGGGATTAGTACCATGGTTTCACAAATATGAACTCCCTAATATTTTGGGGTGAAGACCTATGTGCGGCGGGTACAGCATGCATTCGCAGATGCGCGTAAGTAAGGACACTAGGGTTTTACGTTGGCAAAACCTTTCTTCCACAATCAAAATAAAAAATTCCGCGGATTTTCTAAAGTACTAACATAAAATTCCATAATTTCTAGGTGAAGACCGACATAGACAAATCCAGGCACATATATCCACATACCAGTTGTGATTCAACACAGAGGAATTAAAATAACACCTAACCAGGTGCGTCCTGCTATCGCCCAAATGGTTATGAAGCTTGTAAGACACAACACATTTGTAGGCTACAATGCTCCGTTCAGTGTCTACTTAATTATTAAGATTGCATAGGTAGCGGCCGGCCATGTCTGCCATTAGTGCAGTTCTTGCAAGCATCACGCGCCAGAATATCAGCGTGTCTTCAGGTTTTCCCATGCAATTCTCCCACCACGTTTCGATAGATTAACCATTCGGCTGCCATAGGTGGGAGCCAACTAGGCCTGGAATGTCGGCATAATTGCATGGATCGCTGGGCACCTGCTGAGCTCGTTGGGGTCGATCTACCTAATGGATTTCAGAAACTGCTAGTTTTCCTCTGATATCAGCAGCTCCTGAGCCCTTTTGACCGCTTGCGAGAAGCAGAGTTGCATGTGGGTTTGGATTTTGCAAAACGCATCACTCTGATTGTAAATACTGAGGCCCCTTTTCTTCGGTAGTAGTTTACAGCGGTATGGATAAATCGGAGAGGTCGGTATCTACTTCACTTAAATTGGATAAAGTGTTAGTTGAAGTAACTCTACTAAAACAAGCTGTAGCCAAATGTAAAGCTAGAAGATGCTGAACGACAAAGGTGAATGCGAAGAGATAGGAGCCTGTACCACCCACGCAAGTTCGAAGAAACGGTATTAACGGACATGAAACCTTGTGAGGATATCCATTACGGACGACCTGTGACGGCCTAGCAAATTTATCAAATGATGCGAGTAAACGGATTTCAAGAAAAAATGATAGTGAACGAAAGCTGCTAATTGCTAAATATACATGTCCAGTACGCATCCTTATTACAGCAAAGCTGATTTATAGGAATAATTTAAATACCATAGCAACGGTGATGGAACTAACGATGCTTGCCTGTCAAGCTTTCTTCCGAGCTGGTTCCCCTTTAGAAACAAGTTTAGCTACTAGCACTTCCCTACGAAATTCCGGCTGAATATGCATCTGGCAGCAAATCCTGTCAATACAGCGAATTTTCGAGATGGATACGCATACACCTCAGGTCGAACAAAACAGTAGTATTTATCCGCGTTATAGAAGTAGTGTTTTTCGGAATACCCCTTAACTCTCTCCAAAGCAGTTTCCTCATAAATGTTATTTCATATTCGGAGATGAGATCTGCAGTTGTTAAATTCGGTTGAGTTATTGATTATATTATAAACGAATTCAAAGTAACATTTAAGATGTTCTACTTTTTCTGGTATTCTGCGTAATTGGTCATTTTCCGCTCAACTTTATAAACGCCGCGATTATTCTGAGCTTTCGCGAAATCAAGTTTAACTGTTGTCTTTATCTATAAGGCAGTCTGCATAACTTAGAGGTTTATTACGTGTATAAAGAGACGGTATTAGATTATATCCCTAGCAAATCATGTATTAAAGAACATGCTGGATAGCACAGTTGCTTTAAAACCCATCTGGTTTGCGATATCACTCGTGCAGGGAACGAAGGTAAAGATAGTCGATTTTAATAAAATGGTGAGATGGCTGCTCTTTTCGTTGGGCGATCAAAGTATGTCGACTTATTTTAACAAGGAAACTGGTGGAAACTTAATGACTTCCCTAAAAATAGGCTACGCTTAAAAATAACTGGTGTGACTAATTATGGCCTAACTGCTCCAAGCTGCATCAGCAACGATAACACGAAGTCGAATAGGGACAAGGAAATTCCCTATCGGAAATGGGTACTGTTTGTATATTATACTATTTATCAGATATGCGTTAGTCAATACCAACCAAGGCATTGAAAACACCAGGTTGAGTCGGCCCCTGCAAAATGCACCAATCAGCTGCATTCAGCGAGAAGCACTTGAAAGTATCCATCTGAAGGGATGGGGGAACCTGTGATAAACCACCTGAAACAACCACTGTTAACACCCAACAAGGCTGCCAAAAGAATGCGTTAAATCAAATATAAAGTGATGAACGATACTATAGTGAAAGCTTGCAGTTACGAGCTGTCACACAGAATAGTTCTTAAGTAAGCATTTTACGCAAGATGTATTCCTTCTTATATCGAGATGCCTAGGATTCGTGTAAAGTAAATCCCTTAATCTTGGATGGTGGACTGAAATTCAGCAAATGGCAGACAGAGAGACTTCTGCAGATCGAATAAAGGGCTCCTGGGCGTGTCTGAGTCTTGAACCAGGATATTCTGCAGGGTGGCCAAATCTCCTATAAACGACTAGCCAGGTTAAACTGACTGTGTTATCAGTCATTATGGCCACATCTTTGCAAACAATGCAATCAACTCGATGAAACAATGAAACCAGTAAAAATGTCATGACATCCATGGTATACCCTTATAGCTGAGCCTAAAGATGTACCCCTGTTTAAGATCATTTTCAATAATGAGCTTGATTTATGAAAACAACCAAAGAAACACTGAACGTTCTTAGATGGGAACTTGACATAAAACGCGTCGGTGTTTAGGACCCCTAATGGCATGCTTCAATAAAAAATGCTAGGGGCTTCTCATCAATCTCAACTGCTTAAACGACATTCGGTAAGTTCTACAAAGATTCCATATTTGATTTCTGCTCTGTTGAATTTGCTATAATTTTTCAAACCAGTCAGTCGTATCGGCCTGAGTTGCTCCATCTAGGCGGCAACATTCAATCGCACCATGGAGAAATGAAATACTTATACACTTGTTAAACAATATGACAGCAAAAGAAAAAAGCCCGAAAACGCAACGACGTCGAGGCAGATGCGGTAGGCACATGTGCAATAAGCCTGAACCGTAACGTGGTACGACGGTTTGCGTACCTCCTATTCTCCTCGAGCTATACCGGGTGGGGCCCTCGGTCCAGCTGTGAGCTACCCTTACCATGTTGGTCAAAGGTTAAACTCAGACAAACTCAGTCTCCTGGTCGTCAAGGTTAGTGTTTGAAATTGGATGTCGTCTGTTTTTGTAGAACCGTGTCATTGCCACGCCTGCGGCCTTGCGAACGGGCTTTAGAGCCAAGAACGCTGCTTGAGGACTCTAAGCTCTTGTCTAGAGCTGGGCTCCCTGACAGTATCTCAACCAAAGTAAGATCATAAATAACTCTTAAGACTTCCACCATATCTTCCATCGACCTTCGTGCAGCTTATCAAAGGTTGTATTATCTGATGCATATAGCAGGTTGGATAAGTAAAAACATGCTACTGCTGGCGTCCCCTTATTTCCTTTCCACCTGACTCTCTTAATCCCCTCTCAATCACCATTAGTAAACATCGATCATTCCCAGCTTAATTGTCAGCAGCCGAGATGTCAATTCAGTTTTACTAACGACAACTACCTTCCCGCACCACACACCGGACGCCCATCGGCAATAGTCTCATCTAAGGTCACACCCTCCCTTTTTCCCGGCAGAGTTCAAAGTCCGCACTACAAGACAAATTGGTCAACAGATTTCGCTCGCACGCACCATGGCCACACTGGGTATCGACGTGTGTTATGTATCCTAAACTAGGATCAGTGAGCATAACGAAGTTGTTGGATTAACTGTGAACGGCTTTTCTTCTCGTTATTGGTTGTATGCATCCGGAGAAGTTGATGCGGCAATCAATGGCCTTGTTGGGAAGGGCATCGTTCTCTCCTCCAAGGCTGTCATCGTTGCTTGATTCGATTCCTGCGAACAGCCGTTTATGTGCAGCCAATTTGACGTCATCAACTAAGGTTGATTCAAGAAGTAGCCCTAGAGGCACTTTGTGACTTCAGCTTATGCCCGCCCCACCAACTGCATCTTTGATGTTGCCGCGGAGGCCTTCTACAACGAGCTGAACAAATTGCTTAGCTGTGTTTCCAGTAATCCTAGTTCTTGCAAGGGGATATGAATGCGCAAGTAGGTTTTATCAGCTACTCGGAAACTCAGCTAGGTGCTAAGTATGGATTTAACTCCGAACGAACAGACGATGGCGAACTTCTGTTATAGCTGTGTGAGGAGCACCATGTTTTTCTTAGCAGTACCGCTTTTAGACACAGTGGGCGCCGAAGTGCCAATTGGCGTTCTCCTGTAGCTGGCCAGTGAAGGACCCAGATAGATCAGATTACCATAAGTTACAGATGGTGTGGTTCCAGCCTGGATTGCCCATCTTTCTGGAATACATGCGTCGACTCTGACCGTGCCTTGGTATGTTGTCGTTACTTCACAAACTTTACCGGGAGACAGACCACGCATCTCACGAGATTGGTAACTAAAATATTGTCTCTGCCCTCGGTCTGACAAGCTTATCAAGACGTAATGCGTACGGAACTTACGTTGTCTAGTCTTAATGACACCGGTCCTCAGTGGAATAGGATCTCGGTCGCCATGCAGCACGCAGGAGCGTCGGCTTACGGCACTATCTATCATCACAGCAGCAGTCACCGGATATCCGAGAGGACGGTGAACCTTTTGGAATCCAGAAGAAAACTCCTTGCTGGATCTGAGTACAATGTGACCTCATGGACTATTTTGCAGGAAATAAATAAGAGTCTGCGTGCTGACAAGGAAGCCTGGTTGACTAGTAGGGCTCAAGAGATGGAGAAAGCAGAAGTGGTTGATAATTATTGCAAGCCCTTCCAAATGATTTGCAGCACTAGTCCCAGGAAACCGGGCATCAGTAAAGTAATCAGAGACAGTGTGTGTGCACTGGTTCCCAATAAGGCGTGACGTATGCCTAGTTGGGCGGAACACTTTTGACATCCGTTCAACTGACCCCTTCTCCCGGACATCTTCCTACTCAGATGATATAGGCTGAGAAATGCTTGGTTGCTTTAGTAGCTCCACCGAAGTCAGAGGTTCGAAATTCACTCGTAGCCCCTAGTGGTTTTCGTGCTGCTAGCCCAGATTCCCTCTCACCCGCACTATTTGGAGATGGTGGTAAGGTCCTCGACAAAGCTCTGGCCTCCCTGTTTGAGCAGGTCTTGAAGAAAGAGGTCATACTGGCTAACAGGAGTGAATCGATTATAGTGAAGACGTACAAAACGACAGTCGCACCGACTGTACTAACCACAGGGGTATTAGCTTAGCTCCAGTGAAGACAAAATACTGGCCTCAGTTCTCGTTCGTCGCCTCACTGTGGGACGGGAATCCCGGATTAAGGGGGAGCAAGCAGGTTTCCGCCCAGGGCGTGACTGTATAAACTCATATTCATTTTTGGCATGTGTTGGTGCAGCGCCACACGTACCGCAGGCCGACAATGCTTGGCTCCTGGACTTCATGAGTACGTTCGATTCAGTCTATCCATACTTGTGCAGAAATGTGTTCCCATGAATATTGTTCTTGCTCAGTACTCGAACATCACATTCCGCGTCAGGGTTTACAGTGACGTATCCCTGATAACAACTGGCCTACGTCAGAGATGTCCAATCCCTCCATTTTTGGGCGCGCAACACCCATTTCCTTCTGCCACGGTCCTAGTGATCGCAATGACCACTGTTCACCTCAATGTGAACGGCGGTCTTCATTGAGGTTGCGTGTCGCAATTCAATCAAACAACTGTACTTCAAAATGGCCTTCCAATCTGTTATTAACGTTTCTGCAAATGGTTGCCCATCGCGACCAGATAGTCAAATAAGTATAGGTTTCGGCTACTATTCTGCTGTTCGCTGGTTCGATGTCTGCTATCTCACCTGGTGAGATGCACTCAAAGCGAAATGCATCGTGGTTATGCAGTGTCTAGTGACAAGTAATACCCCGTTTCCTAGTTTGACGTTGCTTTTGCGGACCATATTGCCTTGACGTTTAACAATGTTGGGGCAGCACAATCAATCTTGAATAATCACTCTAGATTGGTCTTATCATTTAGCATGCGTTCCGTCCCTTCAAAATGCAAAGTGTTGCAACATCGACGTACTGAGGACCAGCGTTTTTCACTCTCTCGACAAATCTGTTGAGGCGCTCGCAGTCTTGATTTGCGCTTCCTCGATTCAGGTTACGGTTGTGTTAATGTATAGTAGCCCTCTGAGCACCTCAAATGAAATCATTGCGTTTATACGCACTCACTCTGCGAAAAAGTGTCGGGTGCTGGGAGACTTCAACTTCCCAGAGGTTTGTTGGGATGATCTATCTTGCAGTTCGACTCTGAAGTCGTTCGGTACAGAACTGCTGGACTTGACGCTGCAGGTACCACTACACCAGTTCGTGGACCTCCCCACTAGGTACATGAGCAGTCAGCAGCCGTCTATTGTAGATCATTTTTTGCTAAGTCACTTGACTTTGTAAATGACATTAAATACGACTCGCCTCTTGACGCTAGCGATCACGTCTGCTTGTCTTTCCAGTGTGCTCTTATCAGGTCTTGCCAAACTACTACCAGTTGGTATCCGAACATTTGGGCCGCGGACTTCCAAGCGATGCGGGATAAAGCTAGGTCATCGCCTTGTGTGATATCTGAGACCGACACTGTTCACATAGCCTGGGAAAAACTTAAGGCTTACCTCGTAGACATTTCTGCACCTCACATCCCACTGGTAAAAAGAAGGGAATCGAGAGCGCAGCCTCCGTGGATAGATTCCGCGGGGAAGGGCCTGCTAAAGAAGCGGTCTAGATGCTGGCGAGCATACCGAACAGCTCCGTCGAACAGCACGTTTGACAAGTATCGGTTGGTTCGAAATGAGTGCAAGCTACATCTTAGGTTGGCCCGGCTTCAGTATGAAAAGGGCTTAGCTAATACTGCCTCGCAAAATCCCAAGAAATTCTTCGCTTACGTTAAACGACGCTGTGGTGCAAACTCGCCCATACCACCATTGCTTCGAGGAGATGGGACCCATGCCTATAGCGACTATGACAAGGCATGCGTGCTTGGTAAGCAGTACTCAAGCGTCTTTGTCCGCGAAACAAATACGCCATGCAAAGAGTTAGCTTCAAGAGTCTCTGAGGACTGTTGTCTGGATGAAATTCCTGTAACTGAGTCCCAAGTTCTCCGGTTGCTAAGAGAGGTAAATCCAACTAAGGCTTCCGGGCCAGATTCCGTTCATCCAAAATTGTTGCATGAATTGGCAGTGGAACTCAGTGGACCTCTGACTTGTGTGTTTCAGAAGTCACTCAACAGCTGTATCTTGCCTACCGAATGGAAGGAGGCTGTTGTCTGTCCGATTTTCAAGTGCGGTGACAAAGACCTACCGGCTAATTACAGGCCTGTCAGCTTGACTAGCGTGGTCGTTAAGTTACTTGAAAAATTAGTACGGGATACAGTGGAGAACCATTTAAATAGGTTTAACCTGTTTTGCGTCGAGCAACATGGTTTTCGCAAAGGATTTTCGTGTCAGACGAACTTGCTGGTAGCTGGTGACTGCTGGGCTGAAGCCGTAGACAGTGGACATGCGGTGGATGTGGTGTTCATTGACTTCGCCAAGGCCTTTGACACTGTCCCCCATTCGCGACTCTCACTGAAGTTGAGGTCGTATGGAATAGCTGGTCGCGCTCTCCAGTGGGTGTCAGCTTTTCTGGATGGACGGGAACAGTGTATTCGTGTGGGAAGCTGTCTTTCGTTTCGACAAGCTGTACTTAGCGGCGTTCCGCAAGGCTCTGTCCTAGGCCCTCTGATCTTTTCTGTCTACGTGAATGACTTGCCGGAGGAGCTTGAGGTGCCATCGCTTTTATTTGCTGATGACTTAAAGCTCTGGAATATTGTTGATATCCCTGGAGGTCCTGTGGCTCTTCAACGGGCTCTGGATAGACTCTGGGAATGGTCTGTCTTGTGGTTGCTGCCCATAAACCGGGCAAAGTGTTCAGTGCTGCGCATCGGAGCGTCTGCTTCCTCCACAAGTTATATGCTCGATGGGAGTGAACTTCCTCACGTGACTCATCAGGTTGATCTAGGTGTCGTCCACTGTTCCACACTACACTCTGGAGACAACTGGAAGAAGGCGGCTAGTAAAGGGTTCCGGATGTTGTGGTTTATCCGTCGTTATTTTGGGACCCTAACCGCTGATGTGTTTGTGAAGCTTTTCTCAGCGTTTGTGCGACCCCATCTAGAGTATTGCGTCCAGGCCTGTCCACCATGCCTTGTCCGGGACAAAATGGCACTAGAAAGGGTGTTGCTTCTCGGGACTAGGTTGGTCAAGGGATTACGAGGGCAAACGTACCCCGAACGCCTACTTAGTTTGGGGATGCAGTCAATGCACTATCGAAGGATTAGAGGGACCTAATCCTAACCTACCGTATTTTGACTGGGAAGGTTGGCCCTGATTTGTCCATGCTATTTAGTCCTGCTAGATTATCTGGTCTTCGCGGGCATTGTATGAAGCTGGATAAACCGCGGTCAGATCGAGTTAGAGCGGAGACACGGTTATCACATCGAGTCATCGAGCTCTAGAACCTGCTTCCAGAACATGTTGTCAAGAAATCTGCGGTTAAGGGGTTCGAGCGTCAACTAGACGCTCTTAGTGGCAACACGAAACCTTTCCTTTTTCCTGACTAATTCCCATCTTCATACTTCGATTCTATTTTTCCTTACTTTTTCTCACCATTTGTATTATTCTCTTTTTTAACTGATTTCCCCTACTCAATAACCTTCGCTTTTTCTTCCTCTGTTACTTACTTCACATAACTGACATAGCTGGGACAGCTAATGTAAGGAACGTGGGCATTAACTTGGTAGACCAGGGTGTTTTTCGGGTGTTTTTCTTTTAGACCTTTCAAGAAGTTGGAGCATCCCTATCAACTCCTGGATCGACGACCCGCTCAAGAAGGAACACTTACGGGATTCATCCTATCGTTCCAGTCCCACTTAAACTTGAAATTGAAGACTACAGCCACTTGATGGTCCCTTGACTTTTAATAACAAAGAACTAGAAGTTGTTTTTCAATTCACTCAGCAGCTGCATCAGTTATAATGGGTGCAAAACCACTGAAGTCAGTTCATGTCTTACTAAAGCTAAGACTAGTTAAATTTGTGACATCTGTGGCATCCGAAAGGCGTTTACCTGGGTCTCAAGTGCCGTGTCTAAAAGGTCACAGTGACGGCCGTCTTGCTCTATAGATACTCGCAATTCAAACATTAATCACCGGGGAGTAGTCTCATTTCGGTTACTTCCAAGATTTTCGCGTCTAAGCTACTCCGTAGGCTTCCCCCTTTCGTGAATCACAGTACCGAGAAGAACAAGTTGGCTTCCATCCTGATCGTGGGTGCGTGGATCTAATATTTATGCTCCACCAAATCCTCGAACACCGCCATTTCTACCAAAGTCCTACCAACGTTGCATTCGTAGACATCAGTGTTGCATTCGATTTGGTTGATCGACCTGTGCTGTGATGCTGCTTGTTAAGGAACGGGGTCTCGGAAATCTACGCAGCCATCCTACGCGCACTCTATCACCACAACTCCGGCAGCGTGACGGTATATGGCAAGCGTTCGTCGTCTTTCGCTGTAAATACCGGTTCACGAAAGGGCTGCCAGTTGTCTCATTTTCTTGTCAATTTTGCATTGCGCCGTCATACTTACATCGGTTTGGTCATTTACTCCCACCGAACTACTTAGTTTTTTCTTCTTTTAAACGTGGCTGTTAAGCACTCTTTGCAATGACATCGGCAGCTGGCTATAAATACGGTGAGCAGTTGTGGCGTTGTGGTCAAAGATTGGATTCAGTGAGATAGATGTTTGTTATGGTACCACAAAATTGCTCCAGCTTAGACCAGGACTCTATTGACTTTCATGCACGACATCCCTAATTAAAGTGAATTTGCTTCACTGTGTATGCTTGGCGGTGTGTTGTACTTGCTTGATGCACGATCGGACTTTTGATCCAAGTACTCATGTCTCAGCTGTGCATGACTCTGCTAGTAAGAAGTGTGTACATAGCCTAGGCGTTACGGAAACGTGGATTTATGACCAGATCTTGCTATTTGAGACATTGCTTTCAAAATCGATGAATGACACTCATCATTGCAATGTTACTTGCGAAGTGCAAAAGTTGCCATGGGTAGACAACGTAAACTTCTTGTCTACAATAGAGAGGAGCCAGTCACCCCATCCCTCTTAGCCTTTTTAGAGGGTTGCCTATTCCGGGAGCCCAGAGAGCGATTCGAGAAGACGGATCGAGTTGCAGGGAAACTTTTATTGGTTCAGCAAAAGATTCCCTGTTAGCTAGCTATAAACGAACGACACCGTGGACGCTCTAGCTAGGGAAACGGATCAAGCACAGCACACAGAGCAGTCGCGCGTTGCAACCGAAGCGAGCGCCAAGCAAAAATGGCGATGAGCAAGTAAAGCATTCGAACTCAGCAAGCAGTTCAACAAACCACACCGGTTGCCTAAGTGTACAATTAAAGAATTTTGGTTAGAATTTTACACAAGCAAACCGGGGAATCTCCAGACTGCTACATAGCCCTCTCCCAGAAGGGACTGTGTAAGCAGTCCTTCGATCTACGTGAGGACTGTCCGTCGCGGGCCAGCCTTCTGCGAGACCAGGTTGTGAAACCCGATGCAGCTGCTGGGGGAGAACCATGCAATCGGACCCTAGCGGGCTCCCACCCGTGTCCTCCCTACGGTGTCGAAACGGTAAAAAAACTGTTTGTGGGGGGGACAGTTAATAAAGTTCACGTAGGCAGTTGAGCAGGAAGATTGTTGAACTTCCAGTTGGCGTGCGGAGATCCAGCGGAAAGTGAAACCGAGGGGCAACCCACCGACGGTGTATATGGAAAGCAAAATGAAAAAGCAGCGTAAGTGCATAGCCATACACAAAAGAGTGTAAAGCGAAAACCGTGCAAAGCTGTTTTTGGGTTTTCAAAAGGTTTTGCTCTTTTTTGGTAATTTCAAAACGTTTTGGTCTTTTTTTTGTGGATTTTCAAAAACGTTTAGTAAGAGCAGAAAATTTCTAAGGCACGTTCTACGTAAAATAGTAAGTACTGACAAAGTCTGAAAAACGAACTGGAGGCTTGAGTTTCCTACCGCGTCGATTGAGAGTAGGGCGGGTAGGAGTGCTGTCGGTTGTGTTCGTCGGTTCTGCTGGAGCGGGCTGACTCGTCTGCGTTTGCGGTGCCGGCTGTGATGGCACGGGCTGTGAAGGTGCTTGTTGCACCGGCGAGTCAGACTTGTCAAGGTATGCTGGCTTGAGTCGATCGACGTTGACCGTCTCAGTCTTACCATTGTAGTCAATGGTAAACGTTTTGTCGCTTCTACGTACGACACGGTACGGACCAGAGTAAGGAGGCTGAAGTGGTCGGCGTACGCTGTCAGTGCGAACGAACACGTGCGTGCAAGTAGTTAACCGTTCGTCCACGTTTGTACGCAAGCTCTGTGCTCTGGGTTGCACAGGCTGAAGCTGTCGCATGTGATGAGATAGGCGAGCTGCGTAGTCGCCATAGTCGAAAGTTGTTGGCGCTTTTGGTGAGACGAGTTCACCAGGTAAGCGTTGTGCGCATCCAAAGACTAGCGACGATGGAGTGGCGTGCAAGTCCGCTTTAATCGTGTTTCTTATGCCTAAGAGAACGAGCGGAAGTGCTTCGTGCCAGGATGTGCTAGATTGGGCACAGAGTGAGGCTTTGAGTTGCCGGTGGAACCTTTCTACCATCCCATTAGCTGCGGGATGGTATGCGGTGGTTCGGTTATGTTGGCAACCAAGAACGTTGAGCAATTTGCTGAAGGATCCGTCAAAGTGTGATCCTCTGTCAGTGATGACTACGCTTGGGCAACCGAATTGAGCTACCCAGCGTTCTAAGAAAGCTTGCGCAACTGTCTCAGATGAGCAGTTGACTAACGGAATCGCCTCTGGCCAACGAGTGAATCGGTCGACACAGGTGAGTAGGTACACGTAGCCTTTGCATGGAGGCAAAGGTCCGACCAGATCGACATGGACGTGTGCAAAACGAGCGTCAGGAGCGGGAAAGACGCCAAGTGGGCTTTTGGTGTGTCTGTAGACCTTGGCGCGCTGACACTCTAAGCATGCGCGTGCCCAAAGGCGGACATCGCGATTGACGTTGGGCCATATGAAGCGTTCCGTTACGAGCTTCTGCGAAGCACGTATGCCGGGATGAGACAGGTTGTGTAAAGCATTGAAAACTAGTCGACGCATTGAGGTAGGAACTACGGGTCGGGGAGAAGTTTGTGACACGTCACAAAGTATGGTCCCCTCAGATGAAGCTAGTGGGACTTCACGTAGTTTTAACGAGGTATTGCGTCGTAGCTTGTCGATGTCGGGATCAGCTTGTTGGGCAGCAGCCATAGCGGCTAGATCAATGTTGGTGCCAGGCGACAAGCTGATCTGCTGAATGCGTGAAAGCGCATCCGCGACGGGATTGAGAGCACCTGAGACATGTCGTACGTCTGTCGTAAACTGAGAAACGTAGTCTAGGTGTCTAGTTTCCCGCGGTGAATACTTGTCCGTTGCGCCATTGATTGCGTAGATCAATGGCTTGTGGTCGGTGAAGACTGTAAAATTTCGACCTTCGAGGTAGTGACGGAAATGTCGGATACCTAGGTAGATAGCTAACAGTTCCCTACCGAAGGTGCTGTATCGCGATTCGGCAGGTTGTAAGCGCTTTGAGAAGAAACCTAGAGGTATCCATCGACGGTCGATGAGTTGTTGAAGAACTGCACCGACGGCAGTGTCTGATGCGTCAGTTGTCAAAGACAGTGATGCAGACGTGTCTGGATGGGCGAGAAGCGCTATGTTGGAGATAGCGTCTTTAAGCTTCTCGAAAGACAATTTAGCGTCATCTGCAAAGTGAAAAGACCGTTGTTTACCGCGGAGCAAGTCAGTCATTGGTTGAACAATGCTCGCGTAGTTAGGTATAAAGCGTCTGTAATAGTTGACCAGGCCAAGGAATCGGCGTAACTGCTTGAAGGAACTGGGAGCAGGATAGTCCTTCAGTGCCTGGATTTTGTCTGGCAGGGCTTCGATACCAGAGGCAGATATGCGGTGGCCAAGAAAGTCGATGGAGCTTTGGCCAAGCTCGCATTTATCGGGGTTGACGGTAACCCCATGCTGTGTTAAGCGCTGGAAGAGAGCGTCGAGGTGACGAAGATGCTCCTCGTCAGAAGAGCTGGCGATGAGTATGTCATCTAGATAAGGGTAAACGCCTTCGAGTCCTCGCGTTACCTCATGAATGAAACGCTGAAAAGTTTGAGCAGCGTTGCTGAGGCCGAAAGGCATTCTGAGGTACTCGAATAAGCCAAATGGCGTGATGACTGCAGTTTTAGCAATGTCGTCTGGCGCCACAGGTATCTGATGATAGGCGCGAACTAAGTCGACTTTGCTGAAGATAGACTTGCCAGCTAGAGCTGAGGTCAAGTCGTGCATGTGCGAGATAGGGTATTTATCCGGGACGGTAACTTTGTTAAGAGCCCTGTAGTCACCACAGGGGCGCCAGTCACCGGATTTATTGGGCACCATGTGTAATGGTGATGCCCATGGACTTTTAGACGGGCGGATGATTCCCAGTTCGAGCATTTGCTCGAATTCCGCCTTAGCAGCTTTGAGCTTGTCCGGGGCTAGTCGGCGAGGGCGGGCCGAAACAGGTGGGCCCTTAGTGCAAATGTAATGCATGACGTTCGACGTCACAGGAGGCAAGTCGTTCAGGACGCGAACGAGTTTAGGGTGCTTGCTGAAAAGCTCTAGAAAAGGCTGTGAAGCTTGAGGTAGGACACGAATGGGAGTGATAGCAGCCACGTTGGCGCTAGTCCCGATAACACTGAGCTGTGTCCTAGAATCGATAAGCTTCTTCCGTTTAGCGTCGACGATGAGGTCGAAGCGTTGAAGAAAGTCTATGCCTATGATGGCGAAAGGCACAGCAGCGATTATGAAAGGCCAGCGAAAGGTTCGCCGGAGGCCTAAGTTGAGCGTTAGCAGCTTTTCGCCGAAAGTTGCGATTGGTGTGCCATTGGCGGCACGCAGCTTGGTCGGCGATGGTGAGACGACCTCATCTGAGCTACGGGGTATGACGCTAACTTCGGCACCAGTGTCTACTAGAAACTCGGTGCCGGAAGTTAAATCCCTAACGCGGATGAGGCGACTTTGGTGTTGGCCGGTCGCGTCCGTCGCCGTTACGGACCGGCCGCGAAGTTTTCCCTGCTTCGGTAAATAAATAGGTACAAGCGTGCGTCTCTATTAGTTATTATATTACCAGACAACATTAGGACTAACATTTAAAAACAAACTCAAATAGCGGAAAATATGAGGATCTCACAAGGTAAATGACCTCCAATATATGCCGCCTAATAGAATTTGACCAGCAGGGTAGAACCGAAATGAAACGTAAATTCAGTTGTCAAGCGCATCAACATATGAATACAAGATATAAACAATCATATTACAGCGAATATATTTTATCAAGGCTGGTCAGTGTTTCTATGTCTGTAGGCTTGCGTGGTAAGTGGCGCCGAATAGGACTATTTCATGGTATCCACAATTAGGCAGACGTGCTATTCTGTGAACGTTCCTCCGACTTCGGGTGCATGAAGCGTTGGTTTGGTGCATGCATCATGTGCAAGATTTCTTCACTCTACAAATAGGTTTCATGATGAAATTATTTATATCGGAATAGTCTAGGAATAGCCTGGAATAATCTTGTTACAAAAGACTGTGGAAGGCAGTCCTGCAGAGAAAAGTGCATTTATTGATTTATCTAGGCGCCTAATAAAGATTAATGGATGAATCGACCAAGTAGGCGACAGAACAAATCTTTTACCGTTCATGAAATTGCAATTTTTGATTCGCTACATTTTAAATTTGGTCCCTTAAATGCAATATTCAGCAAACTCGGTCGTGCAACATACCATGTATCTAGCTGAATAAGCTTACGTTGTCAGACCTCTCAAATTTGGGATATACTGGATTATCCAGGTTCGCAGATATCAACTAAACGCATACCTATCTTGTAATACGCTTAAAACTTAGTTCTGTGCTGTGCATATTTCAAGTTCACTTTTTGACGATGGTTAATAAAATTAAGAACTTGGTTTATCAGAAATGTAACAATAATCAGAAGACGGCTAAACATTAACTTTTCTAAAACAATTATCCATTGGTGGGGCGCAATTGCATTTTGATTCTCATTTCAATTCTAATAGGTAAATTGACTTTTCTCTGTCCGCTTACGTTGCATTAACCGCTACTTACGGTGGAATGAATGCAATGGTGCATAATGTCAGCCAAATACAAGCACGCCGTTTTAGAAGAGACGGTAATTTCGCCAAGCGGAATTTAGGCATGACAAGAGTCTAGAGACTGGACTCTAGACAATGAACGTTTGCATGCTGCGGGGGAACCAAACGCAGCGATTAAGGGGTTTTTAATTACAAATTTACGTAGGCGGTTTGGTTCGAAATCATTTTACTTTCAATCATACAATTTTTCCATTCTGTCTGTCACTTTCCTGCCAAATTTACCAAATATTTAAAATGACGGCGTAATGCATGTTTAATTACCTTTGCGTTCCATTTAAAAGTCATCTAGTGAGGGAAATTATTCCTTTTACAACAGTAGCAAATTACTCATTTTCTAATGCCAGCTTTATATATTTCATCTCCATTTCTTTATGCTTACGCAGTAATTAAACTGCAAGAGGTCGACAAAACTCCGGTTACCTCTACGTAATACAGTTAATTACCACTGTTAATTCAGTACTAAATATTAACACGTGAATAATAATACAGAGGTATCGTTACCCAAAACATAAGCATTTAACGCATAGTTGTGATGCCGACAGTTCCCCAACTACGTTTACATCACCTCAAGAAATATCGTAAACAATTAATTAACTACGAGCTGTCAAAATGTCCCTACTGAAACTGAAGAGAAATCGCAAGAAGAATTGCAAATGCTTACGGAAAGACGTATTTTTACTAAGGTAACTGACGAAACTTTTAAGCGGTAAGACTGCCACAACTTTTGCGCTATGCTGATCCATAACGGAATTGTGGTTTCATCTGAAGACCTTCAAAGGGAATGGAATTAAATATAATGATAAGTCAACTTTGAAGTAATGCAAACGTCAGTCTTCATGGATCATTTGCATGGAGTAGTTGCCAAACATCAATAACCTGCTGAGAATGCAAATGGTTGAAAGCAATCTTTAAGGATGCGCGATGATAGATTCATTTATTTTGTTTTCTTAGTGGTTAGTTTAACAATGATTATTAGAGATAGACAATATGTATGCGTGGGTGCGTGTGTTTTCCATACTTCATATTCACTCTGTTACTACATATACCAACCAAATAAACCTCAGGCTATAGAGATCATTAAATACTGGGTAAACCCACTGGTTAGAAGGAGTAAATTATCGCTAGTAATCAGGTCAATATCAGAGACTACATGAGACTAAGTAGACACGCAAACCTGCATGAGTCTACTTTTTTACCTGTTATGTGAAGATAGATACCTTAGACTTACGGTTAGAAGTCTATCCAATAAAGTGAAAGAATACAGTCAGGCATGTTTGGCGGCAAAAATCAGAATGGTATATAACTCGTCCATACCTGTCCACCTCGCCGACATAGGGTATAACACTAAACCAACCGACGTATTCGAAATCGTCTACAAGGGTCATAATACTCGAACGAGATAAGCGCGCAAACGGATGCTAGAAGTCGCTGAAACTATCACAATTCGAATGCACGAAGCAAATCTCGCATTCAGAAGATGCATACACGCCTTACAGTTGTTATGGCCCGGTCGAATTATAACCAGCTGAATCGCTTGTATGCCCAATATTGTTCTGGGTGATACTCCTTATACTGACCTCAGTAGTCTGTCTGATTGTTTGAGTGCTATATATTATGCCGGCCTGAATAAGATGTATAGGAAAATATTTTACACCCATTTTCTCATCAGTTAGGCAGTTAGATGGATTGGCGGCATCCGTATCCACGTTTGTCTGCCCCCGTGGCCTCAATGGGAGTAGCGACAGGACGCCTGCGCCTACAGACGGACTATGGGAAGCTTGTGCTGCACCACCCACAGCTCCAACCACACACTCCATGTCCAGTGTAAAACCGAAGGAATAAGACCGGGAGGCATGTAGATGGGATAGGCACTTAAATACTTATATATTCCATATATCCATAATTATACATCAAGGCCCAGTAAGCTCTGAGCAGAGCCACTCGGAACCAACACCGAAACGACGACGAGTCCTTCTGAGATTGTAGGCAGAACCGACGCAGCTTTTCTAGGTAAGCTGCATTCGATTTACTAACTGTGTGTTGTTACTTTATTTATGTTGATTTGTTTGCTTTATTGTCCTAATGCTTTTCTATCACATATTCATGTCTAACTAAACGGTCTATAAACTTACACACGTTACTTAAACTAATTTAGTTAACTTCGATATCATTTTCGCGGTTGTGGCATTTTCTTGAAATATATTTTCTAACCTCTTGAACTTATCGCGGATTCGTTGTTAACCAAGTTATTTTATCCGCCCATTTAGTGAAGAGTCATGCTGCTGCATCTGTATGCTTTCGATTTATTTTATTTGATATTGCCGTTTCACGTGCTTGGCCGTTGCTTGATATCCCCGGTGTGGCTGCGCTTGATGTGCATGTTGACAAGGTGCATACCTATTACCCAATACCTCCTCATCCATACTGGCTCCAGAAAACAGTTGGTCGTTGCTGGAGGGGACGGGGTACACTGTCCTTGCGATCTTGCTAGACTCAAAGGGTGTTTTCATGCACTCAGTGTGATGGACTTCGGTCCTTGTGTGTGCCTGATTCTCAAATATAGCGCGCTTGTGGTTGCCTGGGAAGGAATCTGGGCCGGCTCCGTTGATGAAAGTTGGCTCCCATTCTATTGCCTCCCGGACTTATTCATTCGGGTTTTCACCGGATATGGTGTGTGTTGTTTGACCTGGGGGTAGTGCAAAGCGAACCACCCGTGGTCCCTCTGTAGGCGCAGGCGTCCTGTGGCTGGCCACGTTGACAGGCAAATCTGCAACTGGATGCCGCCCACCGCATATAAGTCAACATGGCCCATTCGCTTGAAGTACACGGTGCATGTAAACTGTTCAACTCCTAAGACCATAACGAGCTAACAACAAATAAGAATTGCTTTTCCGTGCACAAACGGGAATCTTTGGGCTCATAGAACAATGTGATAACAGCATCTTACTATTACAAAGCAGTACTTTTGGTTGCTAGTAATACAACTTGAATATTGAAACATTATAAGCTTGCATCTGTAAACTAGAGTAGATGCTGAAGTAATCACTGAGATGTCACGCATGAAATCATCTATGAACCTGCTATTTTGAATTTATAATCGCCCCGTTTATTGGGGTTATTTTCCTCCCTGTGCAAATAGGGAGTTAGTGTGTCCAAAAGCCTTCAAAATCGGAGGCGAATTCTATCCCATAGATGCATACTTGTGAAGGAAAAAGGCGGACCGCTTGGGTGCTGATATTAGGGAAAGCAGTATGTCCGATAACTTAGTACTAAAAGCATTTTGACAACCCAAGTTACGCAGTGATATACCTGGCCTGACAAGTTTTGCGTTAAAAGAGTCAGAAAACAAATAATACAACCGATTGTTTTCTGCCATCGCTGATCTCATTCCGGCACATGGATTTTAATCGGAATTCTTTCCCTGTTTACTCTGAGTATGGAACTCGCTCCTCAGTCCCACGCGTATTGGTATACACCTTGTGAGCTTTCTTTACCAGACAAGCCACCTTTGCCGTGTTACCGGCAACTTTCTAGTTTGGTTGATGACAGCAACTTGAGCACTTCACTGACTTACTCGCGTAGAGTAGACTACACATGGCGTTCGATAATTAACATTTGAAGCTTTTCGACCAAAAGGAAGCAAGACCCACTTATCTGTTAAGCAACGTACAACCTTTTACATGTGTTGAGGTTGTTTACTTTAGTGACAAGAGTTCAGTGTGTTTGCTTCTTTTCATCCTGTAATTTTGCTTTCTGGATGATTCTGAATCGGTCCATCTGCCGTATATATCACAATATGCTCAAAAAATAAAGTGATCTGGACAAAAGTTTGCTTTGATCTCATTTAACTATACTACGTGTTTCGCATCACTAGCTTGAAGAAATGACGCTTTGGATTAACGTGTTCCTGTTGGCGCTACTGTTGTCACGACAAGCACTGCTTGTCTAAGAAAACATACGTCTAATACCTTAAAACTACACCTTAGCTGCTGTGGAGGTTTTTGTAAATGACGAACGAATTTCCGTAACATGATCGAATACGGTAGACATTTCCGTCAGAACTGCACTCTCCCATATACATGCGGTGCACAAACACGTGAAAATGTGCTTGATTCTATCTCGTTAAACCCCAGAATGTGCGCTATCCTAATCTTCCGATATATAGCATGTTGGCGCGGATGCAAAAGAAATGGACAAAAAAGTAGGGGAGCAAAAGCTTAAGCACTGTCTTAAAAGACAAGTTATAATTAAAGATCCAAAAGCCAAATACAAAACCGACCTTCTACTAGGAAGATAGCAGTCGGCTGTTGTTCCGGTCCGCCAGAGTCTGTCCAAACTCAAATGAATAATAACAAACAAAATTTTTTGCCGCAATCTGCAGTTTAATTGTGACCAATGTCGTGAGGCATATATGAAATGAATTGCACTGAAACAGATCAATTTCATCATAGTGCAACCGATCATTGGTTTTGGTCTAAGATCAGTATTGGTATGTTCATCCATGATTTTCAGATTCCTTGGGCATTTTGTGGTTTGGAATTCAGCTTTGGCTTTTTCTGACATTGATAAACGACTGGTAGATGATTGATTGACCAAGGTGCGTGGTCGTTGATCTACCCTCGTGAAATCACACCTACGGACCACTATGCTGGCCATTAGAGAAATGGCTCAACATGTATCACCCTGTGCAGGCCGATTCCTACTCTGATATTTGGGCCGTTTTTGCTAATGGGTTAGTATTCACGTTTCGTTACGACTACATAGTATATTCCATACCGTTGAAGGACTGACAACTCACCTGTTCGCCGTTGCCAACCACATGACAAAGGCACACTCCATCGTTGCGTCCACAGTTGGCAAACTAAGGAAGTTATTTTCTTCAACAATATGGCGAGAAGCTCGGACGCCGTAAGTTTAATTAAATATTCACATATATTTCAATAATGAACAGCATCAGCAAAATAATTGTTCTGTGATTGTTTTTGCCGCGATATGCCTGTATCCCAGCTAAATTTAATCAAAGAGAATATGCTAGATGATGGAAAGCCATGCGGCTCTATGTGATAGGTAATCTTTGTCCAACCTACACCGGCCAATATGATGCGCTACAATTTTTGTCCAAACTCAGTACACTAAGGTAAACTTTGGTCATTCCCAATAACACCACTCAGATGGTAATATAGAGACCGACCTCTAATCGATCGCCTGTCTCCGAACTATCACATAATGTATGCGCATATTCCACTTGTTTTTAGAAAAGTATGTGGGTAACAGAAACAAAAACTGGATGACAGCGGAGAACAAAATGATGTAAAACCGAACAGTGTCCACGGGGTTCTCTAGCTTTTGAGTTCAAAGTAGCTGGAATATCAAGCACATGACTGGGATGAATGACGCTTCATCTGCAGTGAAATCTTTAGGCGACGTGCTCTTCAGTTTGTTATCAGGTCTGCTGTTACCATCGAAATCCATCCGATAGGGTACTCAAGGGATGAAAGTAAAAGAACTATCCAACTCCGTGATAGCAAAAGTGCATGAAATAGAACAAAAACTACCATTGAAAATACATACAAATAACCTAGACAATTGGCCAAACAAGACAAGATAATCCTGAATAAGATGACAGGGTGAGCAACCCTCTCAGCAAAGGCTCAAAACAAGGATGCTGTAAAAACAGTTAAAGAGCTACAAAGGATGCTCAGTCACCGACTGACACTGAGTATTCTACACACCGACCCACAGCAGCACTGGGGCCTGTTCCAGCGGATCAACAGAGAAAAAGCTGATAGTCTACCCCACAGTGAACGGGGTGGACTCATCCGAACTCCGCAAGCGGCAATGCGCTTCTATGCCCGAGATTTTCACCTGCATTTCGCTGGTGAGCAAGGACTTATAAGTAAACCTACATATATTTGCACTCGTCAGGTCTCAATGCCTTAAGACATCCTCGTGGTAGCGGAAACATGGTGGAATACCGAGATCACCGATGCTGTGATAGCTCGGCCTAGCATGATAGACCTACGCCATTATCGGATCTGCAGGGGCGCGTTAATCTTGCATTACATAAGTGACCTGCATATCGATGCTATTGACCATCCAGAAACGTTGTCGATTATTGTTGGTGCATTCCAAACCTGAGACATGTTTATGTGTGTTTACCATCAATATTTTACCGTTGTTTGAGGTCCACCATAGAGATGAATAAACGTGTGGCTCCTGACATGAAACAATGCAGAATGAGTGACGTATAAAAAGACTTGGACCTCGTGCACATCTATTAGGAACAATTAGTCAATACCGGAATGCCGCTAAACCGCAGCGAGCATTCCGTGCTGCTGTTCCCTTACATCTGCTAGGCAGAATACGTATGCGGAAACACCGAGTAAGCCCAAGTCTTCACCAATTACGACGTACTCCGTGACTTACTAGCAAACAACCAGTCTTCCTTATCCGTGAAGCCTTCTGACGTCGTCTAAAGGCAGTTTGTCACATGGTTAACTGCACTAGTGATAAATACGTTGAAAATCAAAGTCTTTTACCCGAAGTAAACGAGGTACTTTCTGAGCAGCCAGACTCAAAAATGCTGAACCCTAAATGTTTCAGCCTGGCGCACTTATCAAAATTGTCTGAGGGGTCATGTCTGGTGTGCCAATCTGACCTAACGTAGATATTATGTCAACTTTGTCTACAAAGATAAACTCCAACCCAAAAAACTTGGTGTTGAAAATAAGTACCGTTCTCAAAGTTTTCACAGGCAGGTCAATAAACTCCGTACAGCGCAGCGCGCAATCTTAATTCTGTGTGCGTTCAACGTGACACCAAGTACACAATAGACGGCTAGTGCAAATCGGAAGCTTTCCGTGGGCACTTACTAAAGGGAGGCATGACATCACTCGATGTTGACACAGCTAACGCCATCAGTGCTAAGCCACGTATCTTTCCCTGCAAGAAATATAATGTAAATATATGACTCATTACGCGCACACAGGCATTCATGGTTGGACGACGTGGGACAGAAAATATTAAGAACAGCTGCCATAAACATCGTCGAAAAATTAGCTCAGTTTTTTCTATGATGTCCTCATGCAATGCACATTTACAAAAATGTGGAAACACCGCATCATCTCTTCTATATACCAAAGCGGTACTAGTGCGGAGCCCCAGAAATACTGTCAGTTCATACTCCTCCCGGTGTCATCTAGTTATAGAAAATATAATCGTTAAGGTGTTCTTAGGATTTCTTGATATCAAAACAAGAATAATGTCACACAATCACGGAGTAGGCCAAATTCGGTCCAGAACTACAAAGTTACAGCCAGATCGAACAAGCTGTCAAGGTCAATTTGTGTTATTACATTAGTCGACGTCGTATACCTGGACTTCTACATTGTATTCAACCGCTTGGAGCACCGCATACTTCTTTGCTAATTTAAACCTATTAAAATATTGACCATGTGCCAGGTTGGACATGCAAATTTCTCTTTCATCCTCGGCTTAATATAAGAGTCGGCAGCTCATCCTTCCACCCAATTACGCTGCAATGCGTGGTAACCCAAGGATTGGTACTGGGACCAAGTTTATTCCTCGTTTGAACTTCATTCTGGCATTCTATTATTTGAAGACGACCTTCCGATCTGTTGTGATATCAACACAATAGTCAATGTTACGATGTTACAGAAAGATCATGACACGTCGTAAACCTGTTTATCCAAGTACCCGCTCAAGCTTGAGGTGATCAAGTGCGAAGATTTGATCACACTTCCTCGGCGCACCGACGAACGTTGATCTGGAGAAAAGCAATTTCAGTTTAGTTCCTAAAATACAAACTCCATGTGTTTGATCAAGATTAACATGGCTGATCGAAACAGGCTGAAAAGGCATGAAGTATTTCCTGTCGTTACCTTGGCCTCCTAAGAAATGCGAGCAAAAAGCCCGAGTCGGTTTCCTCTCTGAAAACGCAGGTTGGTTAAACAAAACTTCATGCCGAATACGCGTTCCAAGCCTGGTATGCCTCACCCAAACTCGACGTTGATGAACTTGAAGGTCCAAAGCACAGGTCAGGCGGGAGGCCGCCGTTGCGGTATATTTTGTTTTAAGCGCCTTTAACGCGAACAGCGAGACCAACAATAAGCGATCATAACTTGGCAGCAGCTTAGGACAAACTGAACGAAAAAGGGAACTAACAATGTTACCCAGACTACTGTGTGCTCATATGTTCCCGAATCTACTGCCATCACATTGCGCGGAGCATTATCATACGATCAAGACCAATGGAAATCGCAGTGCGTGCTGATGAGTGTCAAAGCCGAAGTCGTGGACCTATTGCGGATTACTCGTCATCTGAAATATGCACAATATGGAAAACCAAGGTTTACTCTAGTAACCCCCGAATCCTCTAGTAATAAAGAAAAAGTTTTATTCCCTACAGTTAAGCAACTACACGGAACCCGTGGGGTAAGAATCTATCCGCATGTCCTTTGGAGCGCGGGAAAATAAAAAACACCGAAAAGGACACAACAAGCAAGATCTTCAAGACACCATCTTCATCTATGGCGTACCATAGATTCTATCTAGCGATATTCAAGAGGCCGGTGACCTAAATTTAGGGCAGTGGTGGTTCATTAATGAAACACTTTCTTTGTTACGCTATCACACAACAGGCTAACGCACTCACCAAATTATAGAGAATACGGCCCAAGAATTGTAAGGCTTGTGGCTCGGTCAGAGCAAATAACAAAGTATGTTACAGATCGATAGCGGAGAAATCGGTTTACTCCTCCTTTGAACTTCGGTCAAAGCCTGTAAAAGCTTTGGGAATTTCAGATAGCAAAACATCTGAAGCACCAACCGTACCGACGAGGATACACGAGCTCCACTAGACAGTTGCTTTACTGGACTTTGACGTTGGTCTAAACGCAGATTGAGACGCACCTTAGCCCCATCAAGTTACAGAGGAGGTATCTTTATCCCATGAAATAAACAAGTAGCTGGCAAATTTGCTTCGTTCGGCATTCTCCAAATTTGACCCGTTTAGCCCTCTGTGGGTTCCTAGAAACCGGGAAACTGACCTGCTTTTATATGAATGCTCAGGGTCTTTTTAAAAACTGGCCGCAGACAAAGCTCGCCAATCTCCCAGGTCAAATAATATCATTAGTATCAGTGATATGTGGTTGCACATTGGAATCGTGGAAGCTAAAGTTGCTTTACCGGGCGTGTCGCTCATACGGCAAGATAGACTCATAAAAGGAAGATGGGTATTCTGTATTACTGAAATGACTTAACGCGCAAAGCCGTTGTGGCTTCAGACTCGCAGTTCTTCCACTATCTCTGGTGCTATCTGTAGTTAAATATCAGAGACACTTACGTTATTGCCTTGCTGTACTGCCCACTAACAATGCACAAGAAAGCGACTGCCAACTAGCGACCTTTTTAAGACACATCCTAAAAGGAACATACACTCATATCCTTATACCGGGTAATTACAGCGTACATTAATTAGAAACGCCTTTCACGATCAACGAACAATTCATATACGACCTACAAGAGCTCGTAACCATAGGTAAGTGCCATTTGTTCTGAATCTTATGCTTATTAACGAATAGCATATGACTGATTTGTTAATTGTGAACTGCCCTTTGGGTTCCAGTGGTCACACAGTCATCAGTTACAATTTCGTCTGCCATGCGGAATATCGGAATGCGAACTATGGGACGGTGCGAACACCCACAAGCTACGATCCTCAGCCCAGCTCGTCAGGGCTGAAACCTGGTCGTCCCTTACCGAAGAACCCCCGGAAGTCACCTGGCTCGAGTTCGTCGACTAACTCCGTCGGCTGAGTGTAGGTTTTTTGAAGATAAAAGTTTGCAATAGGCGTAAATAAGATTCTTTCTTTAAGAATAGAACTTGTAAATAAGTGACAGTACCCAACGCAGCATGTGGATGGTACAGCAAAGCACCAAATCCAGAAACTTGGGATAAATACGCAGCCCAACGTTACCACTGCACCCTACTTTTCAGAGAAAACAAAGCTGTATGTTAACAGAACCTTTCATAGACCAGTAACGCTAATCACAAACTCTTGTACGAGCATGTCAATAGTCTACGAATTGTGAAGCGAGGATTTCCTCTACGCAGGACGGCCGATGGCCCGACAGGAATGGCTGTGGAAGCAGCAAATGCTTTGTTGATGATACTGGTCCCCATGCTTCATAGGGTTTTGCCATCGAGCTACCTTCCAGCCTTTGTCATTCCACCGCTAGTATTAACCCACATCTTTTACCTCGGAGGTTACGTTGCAAAAGCTGACGTGGATACTCAAACACAGCACGCCGGGTGTCGACGGCATTCGTCTAGAGGCACTAGGAATAGCATCAATCTAACTGGCAAGAAATTTAACTCCATTTAGTTAGCACTGCTTAGATCATAACCAAATAATTGCTATGTGTGAGCTTGGAATAATATCCCCGATTCACAAAGTTGGATGCAGAACTAAACCCGCCAACTACTGCTCAGTATCACTTCTCCCTATACTCTCCAAAGTCATGGAATCTATCATTGCCGTATCAATGGCGTGTTATTTGGAAAACTGTAACATCGTCACACTCGAGCGGCACCGCTTCCGTCGACAGCAAATATGTACAACGAATTTACTAAAGGTACGCAATGGTTGTACCGACTCAGCTGACTTTAGAGAAGATGGTGTGATCGATCCGGATTTTTCGTTGACTTTCTATCGTCTAGACAAGCGTATACTAATTACGAGCTCCAGAGTTGCGGGATGGGTAACCCTCTTTTAAGCTAGAGCGCCAACATCTACTTTAACGGCAATTAGTGCTCAGAGTTTTGGGCTCCTTTACAGACCCCATACAAGTCGAGTGTAGTGTGCTGCAAGGCTAAGTTTTACGTCCACCTCAGTTTTCGGTGTTTATTAATGACCTCAAACATGCAGTAGTTTCAAAGTTACTAATATTTGCCGAAGATAACAAGATTTGGTGCAGGATTTTGGTAAATGTTGACGCGCTTCCAATTCAGTGACCTAGCTACGGTAGGTCAATTTTCAACCCAAAAGTTAATGCATTTCAACGTGAGTAAATGCAAGCTACTTTCCATGCCACTTTAGAGAAACTTCTCATACCAACTCGGAGAGAATATACTGGAACAATCAAGTGTCGAACGTGACCTCTTTGTTTAAGATGACTTGAATTGTTCCAGTTTATCCGAAAAGGCCTTGAGGTTTGGCAATCAACAGTTTGGGCTTTGCGACGAACCTTCGGACAAATAGACAACTCTATGTTTCGACAAACGCTCCATGCGCATGTTCGCTCCCATTTCGACTCCGCAATACAGGCCTGAAATCCACGGTAGAAACATGACCTTAACGCAGTGGAGCAGCCTCAAAGTTGGGGATCTAAGAAGGTAATTAGAATGCACAATCTTTCCTACGAGCAGAGGTTAAAACGATTGAACTTATTCAGCGGGCGGTATCGCAAATTACGAAGCGAAAATGGCTTACTTTATACTGCACGACCCATCACATCTGTGTCGCTCCTAACTACAACTCAACAGCAATGCAAACGGTAGAGGTCACTACACGAAACACGCAGAAGACTATAACTGCCTTGAGTGCAAGAGAAATTTCTGTTCCATTCGCATATGTCAGCTGTGGAATGGTCTCCCTGAATCCGTCGTCTCTGCGCTGATATTAACCGTATTAAACAATACGGTTGGATGATACACTATATTAATGACATTTGGTTACCTAACGCTACTCCCTATCATACACTTAGAGTGTACCTTTGATATAGTTGGTGTAATCTGTGCTTACTGTGTGACTACGTAGGTTGCAGAGCCACAACTTAACAGATGATGTCCCTCTTTTCATAGTTAAATTACTAACTCATTGCAGTTATATGCAGTAATATAAGTATGTTGATATCTCCGTAAAACTTCTAACGGGATTTGTAAGCAGCGCTACTTAATCCGTATAAATTCATTTTTCCTCGTTCATTGTTTATTAAGTTGCTTCAACTCAGACATGACACTAGCCTGCAAACGCATCAGCTCAAACTGATCGTACAATACAGATTATATGATTGCCTACAACATTTTTCACTCTCTCGTCATCCCAACCGTAGAACGCTCTTGCAATTCATGTTATTTGTGCTAGTATATTGAGATCGTTCAGATGACACCGTACTAACACGCTATCCCAATTTCATTATATGATGTAGTCCGTAAAAACCTGAAGATGTACTAAGACGAACCAGTGTGATAACTAGCAACCTGCGTAGCTTAGCGATGAAGAGACCTGCATACGTGTACTTGCCAGTGTCGTGATAAGTGGCACAGACTTGGTTTCCTATATTTGCTGTCAATTTTACCTTGGTGTTTTAATTGTTATTTATGTATGTTACCATATGAAGGAGTTGTCAGGTACTCGGATTTGGCTCTTAATGAATCACTGTTCATTTCATTATATGTCATTGCCTAGTGGCCAAAGGAAATGGTCGCTTCCATTGCCACAACAACCAACCTGTACCTGTAATGGCATAGAATTTTGGTGTGCATCCAAATTGCAAGCCAAGCTACTAGATGTTATTGTGAGTTTAGTTTCAATAACAATACAGATAAAAATGTACTCTTAAAACTTGAAATATATTGTTGGACCCACACTGATAAGTATACAAGGTAACTAAGACAGGTAAATATCAGCAGTCTGCTATTCCGCTCTGACATTTCGCTAGGCAAGTGCAGTCATCAAAACATATCCAATGATATTAGGTGAAGCTTTAAGACACCATTGCTTTGGTCTTTGAAACATATTATCATGTCCACAGACATTGTATTCCCTTGAATAAATACAGTTCTCTTAATCCTTCGTCTTATAATAATCACTGACGATAGGCAGGAAGTAATGAAAAAATAAATTACACGCAATCGTTTTTACAAAGCGCAACAACATCGCAGGGCTCTTACCCTTGCACCATGCTTCAAAGATCCTAGTGTTTCATTAATAGTATTAAATCAGCTGATGGGCTGATAATTACGGATAACTGTTACGATTGACGTTTTAGTTTCCGCCAACCACGCTCACAGTCTGAACACATAAACCTCCCGTTTACAAACTAAAAGCTAGTCATTTACGCTGCTACTCGTCATTAAATTTATCCTGACGAAGCTAGCAGTGTATGCACTGCTTATAAGAAAACAGGTGAAAGTATGCAGCTTACCTTAGAGCTGATCACAACTTTGACCGTATCGTTGATTGTTATTTCAACTTTCCTGTTTCGTATTTATTTATTTTCTGTTTCCTGTTTCTTATGTACTCATAACAATCTGAGCGACATTACTGCAGAATGGTTTGATAACTTTGTTCCATTAAGCTATGTTTCGAGGATACTCTCACAGCAAGAGGCAGTACAAGCTTTATGAGATTTCCTTGCTTTGTTCTTAGTAGTTGCCCAACCCACATTATGATTCCGACTTGCAGGTTTTAACTGTAGTCGAGTAACTACGTGATTTTAGCTATTTTGTTAGTAAAAACGAAACCGAAACTCACTTTTTCAGTCTTCCTTTTCTGGATCTTTAGTCTTGATCATACACGCCGTTCTACGATTTGATTCCACAAGGCTATTAATCGGCAACCAAAAATATGTGTACCAAGATAACGCTGAACAGAGCAGCAAATTAAAATGCTAATATATTTCAACTCTACGCTGAATTGGGTCAACATCATATGACCACGAAACCGAATTCTGCTTCATCGAAATGTCTTTATTGAGTTCAAAAGAAACTCGTCTTGCATGATAGAATTTAATCACAGAACCCCAGTAGATTAGTTGCAATGCACTGCTTGTGAACAATACTAATGTTAAAAGAGAAAAAGACGGGAAATAATCCTTTTTCAGTTTCGAACTGACAGCGTAGGTACACGTAATCCTTTAGGACATTTGAGCCTATTGCCCAAATTTAAGACTTCATAGCGCCTGTATTAGCCATTTTCTCTCTTGAACTTGGCAGAATAATCGAGTGTTGGGATGCAAAGATTAGAATCCCACTTGGGTCAAAATTAACAGGTAGCACATGTATGATCAAGCTACTATTCCCTGCGTACACTGCCGGTGTTACTTGTTAAAATTTTATTGCCGATTGCCGTTGTCAACTACTAAGATCTAAGTAATGAAGGATTCCTTCGCAAAGTAAAATACGCAGCACACCCGAGGAACTGAAAACAGTAATTATATCGGTAATAATCGTACTACTTTCTTCTCCATGTTACAAAGGGCACATTAAAATTTTGCTTTGAGATCAAATTTACTTTCTTATTGATTATGGATGCTCACGTTTATTTAAATGAATAGACTTAGGCAAGAATTTCGGCCTACTTGATACTGCCGCACTCTGGCTATTTACCTTTCGAAAGCATAGCAATGGACACTTTAGTAATAAGACAAATTTAGGAAAGGAAACAGAACAGAAAGCAGCTTTGGGCAGAAACCAACCACCATTATGTTAATAAACGTAATGAACAAATCTAAGTAAATAAGTAGCCTTTAAGTAAATGAGCGTGAAACGAAGAACACCGTAGCTTCGTTCCCTACTACGCCTTAGCTACGCGTTTTAGACATTTTTTTGCCGTCGAACATAAACTCATAAATACTGGTACTATTCATGGCAACGCAGCTGCTGGACTGGATTAAGGTACGCACATTTCCCCAAATGTATATTGGCACTATTTTTCCCAAAAAACATATTCTGACTAAAGATAACACGAACAAAGTATGTAAAAAAAGGAGTTACATGCAAACAGCGGAATGCCAGCTAAATGCTTCATCATTGTTAGCATATGATCGCACCATTATTCATCAACAACATTTTTTTAAAGTTAAAGCGCAGAGTGGACTCTGATGTAAGCAAACCAATGTTATCCTCGGCAACACACTAACTTATTGTGTACAATTACAAGTAAATGAGAGATTATTCCAAACGCAACGTCTATGGTATTTTTTTATTAAAAAACCAAGATTTGTAAATGTTGCATGAACGGCTATGAATCGGATGTACGAAAACAAATCGTCTTTCGGCCTCCTGGTAATAAGTTGTACGGAATAAGTCAGTGCAAAATAATGTCACTCTTCATGGGTGTTTCCTGTTAAACCTACAGTAAGCTGTGAGGAGAGGGCAAGTCCGTGAACTACGGATTCAGTAGCAAACAAGACAGCAACCATATTTTCACAACAAGCGGTCACAACGAACGGTGTTTCTTGACGTGGAGGATATCAAATTACATGGATTTTTACTGCGAACTGTTCCCTCTCGTTGGTTATGTACAGCATAATTGAAGAGACACAAATATACTGTAACCAGCTTCGGCTGGTGTGCTCTATGAACACACGTAGGGGATTGCTCCCAGATGAGGATATTTAGTTTGGGTTCGGGTTCCGACCTCGTTTTGCGATTAATTATGTTTTAACCCCTTTTTTCTTGGTGGTGGGAATGCTCCAAGATGTTGGCTAGGTCAATTAAAATTATGGAACCATTGATGGGATATTTTGAGGTATACTTTCTGTCAATGGATAGCGATGTACCATCTCACTGTGGAACGTGATTCCCAATGAAGTGAGCTTGGTTAATACAATCGCTAGGACTTCATCTGATGCATATGGAAACTGGCTGCTTCCCGCTGAAAAGTGCATTGCATATTGTGTTCCAAATTTTTCTGATCACAGCAGATAAAGGTAGCAGATATCGAACCCGGGACCAACTGGATGTTACTTGCGGCCTCTATCCGTTTAGCCACCAGGACAAGATGGGCAACTCTTGGCACATAAGTGAATGACTGACTGAATAGGCTTTTTGAAGTACTTAATATGTGAAAGGATTGCGATGTATTGCAATGTTGACTACGATTGGCAAGATAGTGAATCTTGGTAAGTTATATCATTTGTACCGCCACTGAAGCAGATGGGAAAATTTCACTCCAACTAACATCCCGGTGGTGCCAGGATTCCAGACGTGATATCTCAAATTGCTGAGATCAAGCAAGGTAGAAGCACGTACAGGAGTTGAGACATTTTGGGCTCGCAATCCCCAATTTTCATTTGCACTATGGAATTATCTTTGATGTGAGTTCCAATCTACTTTTGCTGTCATCCTTGCGCACTGCAGAAAGTTCTGCACTCCTAATGCTTAGAAATCAATTGTTTCATAGAACGAAAAGAGCATATTTGTACACATAATTTAAAAGGGGGTAAAAAGCTCAGCTGCAGAGAAAGACCATACAAGATGCTTTAAGATGCTCACAAATATTCATGGATCACTTGGAAGACATGAGCTTATCCCCTTATTTTAGAGCACGTGTTTAAGTAAGCCGTCAACATTTCGTTGTGAACCATTTTTCTTTCGAATTTTGCTTACTTGTTCCATGCGTTTTACTTGTTCAGTACCAGAAGGGTATTAATACGTGAGACTCCCTCCTATGTACTTATCTATTGCAAAGCAAAAGTTCGATTCGGCTATTTGCGCTAGTTTTCTTTTGTGAGGCATTAGAAGTCTGCGCCTCAAATTCCCCATACTAAATGTAATGCTCATTTACGTTCCTTTAAATTATAAAACACTATACCCCATCACGAGTACACATATGATCTGATATGTAGTTCGTCTTGTAGCCTGGACCGGACAATTTATCGCCAAAACCTTTGATTTGATTATCAATACTGAGTCAGGAATGCCGCATGTTATCCAGTGAGAAAGCGCCCGAGAAGTAGCATTGTATGCTATCAAATCAGGCCATTGTTGCATGTAATGAATGCTCCAATCTTCCGACTACAAGTTAGCACTATGTAACTGGGTATCTGAAGGACGGGATCCGTCATCCAACGCATAAAGTTAACAGTTCAAGTGCCCCTTGTTCTTTGGAGTGTGTTGCACAAACTACTTATCATGCTTTTTGGCTAGAATATTCGCCTAATCTTGTCGTTTTTTTAAACCATTGTCAAAGTAGCTCAGGTTTATTAATAGAGGAGACAGCAGGATGCATCAGCGAAAAGTGCACTTAGTAAGTAATCAAAACGAAGTGGTTTATATGGGCTAAACAAACCGACAGCTTAATACACTTTTATTGTTGATATTAGTGCTAAACATGTCTATATTTGCACTTTATAAGTGACTTGATCGGTTTGAGAAATAAAAACGTGCATTCCAAGACTCTGAGGCTCAAACCAGAGTAGGAAATATAGCCTACTTAGATTTAGGACTGCTTTCTGTTTTAAGTGCAAGCTGTAATGAATGGGATTTTACAAATGGGTAGGTTTACTGTGTTGGGTTACATTGAATTATATCAAAACTTTCTTGGTCATGGGACAACACGAGGAAAAGAAAAATGTTGGAGGCTATTAGTGTAAGGATCTCTGTCATATCATCTGTAATTTCCTTGTCTAGAAAAGTAGAAACTCTCCGACAACTTACAGTTATGAAGCCAGTAAGATATAGCTGTCATTAACAATGAGATTTGTCCCATTGCATCGCAAATGTAGCTTAAGCATAAAACAGCGTAATCACGTCTCCTAGGTGAGATGCAAGGTCATCAGCGCTTGATGGTAACAAGGTACATGTAGTATAGATTGAGTAGCGAAAACGCCTTCATTTTACGCGATATCCCACATGAAGTCAGTTCAAGTAGTACCACATTAATAAGCTACATCCCACATAAGTTTAATTATAGCAATTGAATATTAGCATACTTTTGGAATAAACACGGACCTGCTCTTATAGTGTCGCTCTGGTTTTGGAAGACTGCTCATATATGGTTGATTCCGAATGGTACACTTTCTCTCTCTCGAAACCTTTGCCCTTATCCTACACTTAACATCGTGCAATGAATTCAGAAGAGTCCAAAAATGGTACACATTTAACCATTATAAAATTTATTTATGCTGAAAACCATTTCTTATCTTCAGGCTATCCCATTTCATTGCTTCCGCAAAAATCGGTTTATCACACTTTAAAATAACTCAACCAGTCGTCTGAATCTTAGGCCTGCACAACCTGACACTGACGCTTATTCAACACATTGGACAGTTATTTTAAGTTACGCTAGGACGAGCGCTGTCCAGTACTGCTATGCATAGTTTAAAATCATATATATGCATGAAGAAAAATTTAGTAGGTAGCCACAGCAGCAGAATCGGTGCTTAATTAATGTAGGTTGTAGTGACCAGAGACCTTATCATTGTGTAATAAACACAATCTCATCTTCAACCCAGGTTTAATTAGTTGTGACTCCCTGTCATTCCGGTTGTAATGACTTCAGCTGCACATCAAATACTCCATAACGAAACCTAATTTCCAAATCACTGACAACTGCTTTGCCGTAAACTTCGTGACCTGGTACTGTAGTTCCGTTAAGTAGCCGTTGCTTACCATGCTCATTACAAACCAAAATTACAGCTATCAGATGGGGAGTAATAAAGTTCAACTTTTGGTTTCAAATCGAACATCGAAAGAAAAGTTGAAACTGTCTGATGTGTACTAATACCTTTTTGATTTGTAGGCAGCGGGTACAATAGTATTTTACTATACCTCAGAAAATGCTTATCTAAATTATAGTATACTGTTCATCTAAACTAGTACTGCACTCCGTAATGCCTAAATATTTCTTACCTATATTTTACATTTCTCGGAGTACCCCCTAGTTTCAGTAGAATTTACTGTTTGTGGCAGAATGTACTGCATGGTACTGTTTCTTAACTTGTACCTAATGTCTAGGGAAATATCACTAGGTCTTGGATGGAACCAGAGATGAGTACGTATACCTCACACTTGTTTTACTGCCTTCAACAGCTATGTGTTTTCGTTAATCAGGTATTTAACCTTAGGCATGCTTTGTCAGGCAGTAGCGGAACAGTTGCAGGTTGACATAAGTTAGTTTTTCCAAGTTAATTTAAATATATTGGCTTTAATCCTTCTGGCTTTGTTTGAGTTACAATAATTTGGAAAGCTACACAAAATGCACAACGCTTTCACATGGATTAGCGGATGTAGCATAAATTGTAAAAGGATGCACTGACGTTACAATGATTTTATCTGATTGCAGATGTGCTTGCATAAACGGTGGTATGCCACCATGTTGTCTCTAGCCTGGGTGTAATATGCAATTTACTGAAAGTGACTGAATTGTCGTTATTAAACTAGTTCATCATGATGTTAAGTTAACCCAAACCGGCAGTGGAGCGATGAAGCATAAATTTGAAGTGAAATGAAGACACATCTTTAGACAAGGGGTCAGAATGTGCTTGATTTAAGGCTGTACAAAGCAGTCGGCGTATGTACCGCTTAACAGAAAGGGGGTTGGCTAACACGCGTTCGCGTTTATTTGTATTTCCAGCTGCTTAACTGGAGAAGCAAAGCACCAACAACGCAGTCATGATAAAAAGCAAAAGTCACAATGAGTTACGCTTTGTGATAATTCTCCCCTGTGAAGAAGCTGGATACTGGCGGATTTCCTGAATGATACAACTTTAATTTCTCTTTAACACCATAAGGTGAAAAATTTGCTGGCTGCTTCTATGACATTAGTTACTCTGTACAGCTTGTGCTGTTATAATAGCAACCACAACTTTCTGCAATCCAATGTCCAGATTTTAAAAAAGCCTTTTCCTGAACCCTATTCAGGTTGATGCTTTTCATTTGCATTACTTGGTCGCATGCTGATTGGGCGAAGTGTGAACATTGTTGAGTTTGAGCATTACCAAAACTTTCCAGCGTACTATTAACCTTTTTAGTTTACTCCCTGTATTCAATATCAGGATTGAAGTGGTATATATATATATAGGTGTCAACAGAAGCCCATCCATATTTCGACATTATTCCTTGTTTTAACCGAAACGTGACAGAGACATTTTACTTTGGCAGCTGGTCATGATTTGCATAGACACCTGGTGCTTTGCATATATTTCCCCTACACCGCAGCGGAACCACAAGGTTACCTACCGAATCTGCATAGAGTAAATGTCACCAGCACAGTTAAAGAAATGAAACTGAAAAATGCGTGAGGATATAAGTATAAGAATAGTATGTTTAGGCAGCTGCTTCCCTAAATATATGGCACTAAAGCTTTGTCATTTGTTCATGCTTGGATGCAACTGTTTGTCAAGCGACGCACCATTTTCCGCCAGTACTGTCTGGCTCAAATATGCACGTTTCCCGTAGAAAACACTTTGACTTCCGTTAAGCCTAGACTTAGACACTATTTTAATTCACTTACTGATTGTAAGTCTGAATGTTGTGGGGTAGGCAGCGTTTACATTTAAGGCACCATGATAGCGTTACCACTATGGTAATCCTCAGAGATTTTATGACAAGCATACTTTCCTCGTCAACTAAGGACTTTCGTTTCCTCAAACATCATTGAAGGTGTGCTGCCTATAAGAATGCTAAGCAACATATAACTAAATAAAAAAACCTATTATTGTGCTTTGGAGTTGGAATGATCTGTCATAAAGTCAGATAAAAAGGCATGTGGTTACGTTTACAGCTGAGGTCATTCAACATCTGTTTGGAGGGGAATCACTTTAGCAGGTGCAGTTTATATGTGTGTAAACGTTTCTTTGTGCAACATTATTGGTGGACCATATGTTAAGGTCTAGTGAGTACCATATATTCTGTAAATAAAGGGGTGGAAGCATTTGAGTAGGCTTGGAAAAGCGTGGGATTGTTGTTCTTCATATTCATGTAATGTCATCGATTAAACTATTTTCATCCAAAGAATGTTATGATTGCTTCTTATTGAAGTACTTTCCTTTTTGTTTCATCGAAGAAGATAGCCATATTCTAATTAAAAGAGGAATGGAAACAACAGAATTCAAGAAACCCGGTTTTAGAATATGTCGCCAGCGTCATTCTAAGGCATGAGCTGTACTTTAAATCCGTCTCTGTAGTTGCAATGGAGCATTCAAAGTTGCTGAAATTATGTGCATTCTGGATGGCTTTCATAAATCCTTGTACGCACTACAGACCTGTGTTTTATGGAATGTATTGGGATATGGACCTTTGACTGCTGCGACGGATTAAGGTTAAATGCTGCCGCTTGTGGCCTGGCTTTCAATGGTACCCGTTTCTCCGTCGATGGAACAATGATGGTTCATTCAGCCGTAACCCCAGGATGAACATTATGGGCTTTCGTATCACTTCAAAACGTGTGTTGCTCAAACCCAGAAGATTTAAGTGTTCCAAATGAGTTGTGCGTTCGAACTTGATGAAAACTTCCTTGCTGCTCGCAGGTTCGGAATGATGAGGAAACACCGGTTTAGTTAAAGAAATACAATACTGGGATGTTCACAGTATTTATTCCGCTCAACATCGTGACTTACCGTGGAATTCCGTCACAAATTTTCCGCAAGAAATAACGTGGATATAACTGCCCGATTATGCTTAATATTAAAGTAACTCACTTTCACAAATAGTAAAACGGTGAAATGAATGGTAAAATTTCTCCTATGCGTTGATGACCATTTTCGAACGCCATATTCCAAGTTCCCTGTAAGATCGCTACGATGCTTTGCATAGTGAGATATTTCTTGACAAGTGTTTTTAAACTCACGGGATTAGCCGCACATTCGGATGTTTTAAAATATCATGTTCTAAACCTTGGATTAAGCAGAGAGAAAGAAGTTTTCTCTCAGTCGAGTTTTCATCCTCGGGATTAGGATCATGCAAATCACATAGCGTGTAGGATATATGCAACTGCGCGTCATGCTCAGGGTTATTCTGCAGTGCGATCACGGTTATGTTTGATTCCGATCAGAAAACACAATTTGCTTTCATAAATTGAATTACAAGTTGCGGTAAATGTTTAAGCCAATAAAATCATATTCCGTGCACACGAAAATACAATTCTGGCAATAAGCCCCTCTTCACATTTGACTGTACAAATAAATCTACTAGGCTAAGTTAATACTGTCGCATATCACTTTGCTTTAACAATGAAGCTACATGAGCGCCTGGGAGCAGAGAGGGCCATGTTTCCTGCTACAGTTCTGGCTTCTAATTCTCAGAGTGGGAAAGGAACTGGCAGACATTAGGAAATTAACTACAGATAATTGCTAGCCACCGTCCTTCTGTCCAGAACAATAAGCAATGGGGTTATACGGGGTAAGAGCACTGCTTTGCAACTTCCGTTGGGCCGCCTAGTGGGTTATCGAAAAACGTTAATGAAAAATGTCGTTGTTGCTTTTATTATCACAAGAATAAACTTTTTGTTTTAATGCGATAGCTCTGGACTTCGAGTAGTTTAATAACTACAATAGGCGCCAAATAATAAATCCAAGACATTTCGTGACAGTAGGATGAACATACTGTTAATTAATGAATTGTAGAAGTGTGTGAAGCGTCGTTCAATCGAATTTTAAATATGGCTAGTGCAGGTGTAGAAACGACCGAACGGGTGATACACGTGAATAAAAGAAATTTCAGTGACTCTCCAGGCGGCTGTAATGTTATGACAGTTTCAAGGAGTGACCTTGCAAGATTGTGTTAAAGCGGTTGCAGTAAAGAGTTGCACGGATGTTTTGGATTGCCCAAAATGAAGTATGATATTATTATGTCAACTCGTAGTCAACTATACTGTCAGCTGCAATCTCCCAAATTTTTCAGCCTTTGCTAGTACAGTAGATTGTGTATTCAAAGAGTAAAAATCACGGCTGGATATGAAATTTTTTATATACCTATTGTTAGATATTGACTACAGAGTGTACGAAAGGGACCATTTTCATGTAATTAGTAAGTCAAATTATACAAGGTTCCTCGCACGCAGCCACTTCTAATTTTGATTATGGCCATGTCTTTTTCTAGCCCATTAAATCCAAAATTGACTAATATATTTGCAAACGCGCCATTAATGGATCAGCTTAATTGGTCCCTATTTATTAAAAACGTATAACTAATGCAATCGAGCAGTTTTATCAGGGTATTCGCTGGTGTTTGATGAGTTTTTGGCTCTTCCATATAAAAAGGGCAAAATCGTTCCTCCCTTCCCCTGTTTATAGGAAAAAATCTTGTTAAACCAAACAATTTTCAACTCACCGAGAAAAGCACTGTAGGATCATGCACAGTCTTGTCACTGACGTACGGTAGCTGTACTAACTTGGTAGGAATTACTCCAGTAACTGTGATACAACAAGAACGTGCTGATATCCCATTCACATTGGACGGATTTTGAAAGCGCTGCTGTAGAAATCGACGACATATGCACAGACATCGTAGTGGTATGTACTCCTCTCGATCAAGGCCTTTATTTGCAGAACGTAAGCATAATACGGCGATGAAATTGTTCCCATTTGGATGAGTTAGATATTTCTCATTTTAAGTGTCATTAACTAGATCAATGTATATTGTAAGCCTAACATCCCGTGCAATTGGATTTTTAGGACAAAGTAGTAAAAACTCGATGTCGTGAAAAATTGTCTGACGTGGTTCCACAGCAGTCAGTTTATATTTACATAGATGACTTAAGTTGAAGTTTGTGGACATCGCCTAAATGTTGATCAGCAGCGAGCCAAAACAGTTCCAGTAACCTGTAATGCGAGACAGTGGTGAATTTGTGTCAGGGGCAGATGGATGGCAACAAACAGTACTTCCACAATGAGTGCGTGATATAGCCCCAAAATGAGTTAATTATATCGGGTATGCAGAAAATGAAGGAATAGACGATTTCAACTGTTAACACACAATGAACAGTGAGACCCAGGGGGTTAGCATCGAAATCAGTGAGAAGAAGAAGAGAATACATCACAAAGTGTGTCGGGTTACGCCAAGAATGCAAGCTAGTGCTTCAGCAGCATTTTAAGCGACAGTTAATAAATGGCTGAAACATGTACCAGGAAAGTTTTAAGGGGCCCAGCTTCATAAAATGCGGGGTTGGTTGAGTGAATTCGCTACGGTGATAAAGGTTCACTTTGGCGGTAATTCACTTAACCACATTGATGTGGATAAACGAATGCCATTTTCGCGCATTTTAAAAAACAAAAATAATAACAAAGCAGTTGAGATTGGAAAAGCTTTATATACGAAGGTTTAGGCGAAGAAGGAACAAAAATCACAAATTCCTTACTCGTGTTTTTATGATTTATGCTCAGCAACAGTTGAAAATGAAAGTTAGATATCCATATGCGGTTAACGGAATTTGTGATTAAGATGACATTAAGTCAGACGTCAAGCACGCTTATTACACCATCTACCAACTTTCAAATTATTCCTGATTCGGGGATAAACATGTGTTTCTATTGTTTGTGTTTCAGATAAATAGAAGAGTAATTTTCCAGTTTGCTTTCGTAATATATTATCGGTCTCCACTTTCATCTGTTAAGCGGAACTTTTATAAATGTACGAACTTTACGGAAAATTTAGTACCTGTCCAGAAATACAGTACAGTGTGCGAAATCTATTAAAATGTTAGATCCTTCAGAAACAGTCTGGTAGTGACTAGAAAATAAAAAACTTCTTTAAAAGCAGCATTTCGTCCTAGGTTGTTGCCATGTAAGTGTACAGTAACCACGAATGTAGTTATGCCAAATAACATCCAGAGGTTGATTGCAGCTAGCAGATGCATTAAGATATATCTATGGACATTGTTCGAAGACGAGGACAAAATGTATTCCGTAAATGCCAAAACAATGCAAAAGGATTTAATGCATAATTTGGGATCCGTTTCGGTGATCAATCAAGACACTTTTGCAATTGCAGCTAAGGAAAGATTGTAATACTTCCCCAACCTAATGGCCTCCAACAGTCTGGTTAGGAATCTTGGTATTTCCATTGCTGTGATGCTGACAAATATGCTTAAGAGTGAAACTTGTTGGATTAAATTGTGAAAGTCACGGATCAGAGAAAATGCCATAATGGTTCGTTACAAACTGTTTGCGAAGCAAAATGCCCTAGACTTCTGCACCAATGTGGCATGTCTAAACAATGTTAACAAATCACCTCTAACCCAACTGAATAGCGTGTTTTATATACACTATCCATCCAGTAGCTTTAATGCAGGGTTGCTACGAAACAGGATCTATTGCCCGTCTCTCTCATACCATGTATATCAAAGAGAACCACGTCAGCGTTAAAAGGTTTCTGAGATGCTTGAAGTATGACAACTATGGCCAGGAAGTCATTGGAGACTTCAAAATGTCTACTTACGGGACTTGTGAGCCAATAATTGCACCTGTGGACTTAATATTTTCTCAAAGTTCTCACTTCGCATAGGATAACTGCCGCGGCTGGATCGTACATGCGCAATGTCATGTGTTGTCGTGTTTCTTTTCTAGTGTAATAATGCAGTAGGCAACATACGGTTTGATACAAATAGAAAACCCGGCTTTTCTCCCTTGATTACATGAATAACGTAGTCTAGCCTAGTTCACAACGATTAAGTGCTGGTTGTAGTATTACAATGGTCAGGTATCCGAAAAATGTCCTTTCAGCGCGTGAGCTCCATGAGTCCAACAACTTAAAGAACAACCATATTACTTTGCTCAAAGATTTGAACTTGTCAAATTGCTATTGTTCTCAAGTTATTAATACTTTTATATATTCAGCTGCATTTACTAAAAATCCATTAGTAAAGCACATTTAAAACCTGCAGTCAAATTTTTTCTGCAATCTCTCCGTAATTGTTTGATCAGACTAATGTGTGGGACTGCACATCACATTGTTTGGAGATATACCAATTTTAGCCTAAGTTGGAAGGGAAACTCCGCCCATACTGGTTTGCGAATATCGTCATTACCGCTAGGCCAATGAGCTCCGTTAGCAGAGCTTGACACAGCCGTCAGAATTCTATTGTCGAGTTTTGGAGCACCCGGTGTGTGTCTTGGATTGTAACACGCAACCTTAATTGTGTCCAAACTTGGAATTGAAGTCATCTTGTGCCATTCCAATCACTGGGACGGTATCCGAAGTGGAGGGTTTCGGTGTGGCTCTCTCCCAGCCCTGCACTCCACGACCGACGTTTCGTCTTATCTTAAACTCATCAGGTTGAGATAGCTGAGCTGGGAGTGGAATTTGGCGCATACTGCTTGGCGGCTATCGCCGTGATCACTAAGCCATTAAGCTCCGCGAGCAGTGCTTGGCAGAGCGTTTATCAATTTATTTTCGGGTTTTAAAGCAACCGCCTTGTACCTTGGATCACGACAGACGATCTCAATTGTGGCTTTGGCTGAGCTTGAGGTCAACATTTCCCAGTACCGTTACGGTTACTGGGATCGTCACCATAGTGGAGCCTTTCGGTGTGGTTTTATCCCATGCCTGCAATTCAGTTTTGACGATTTGTTGTTGGCTTTAACTAATGAGATAGAGATAACCTGAGTTTGGAGTAAAACCCCGCAATGATCACTGGAATGTTGAGCTGCATGGGCGGAGATTGACACAGCGGACAGAGGTTGGGAATGGGATTTTGGATCTGAGTTAAGCTCTACACACCGAGCGACAGCTGCCAAACCCTATGTGTCGAGTTTCAGTCCAACCTTAAGCTATTATTACCTAATGAGTCCAAGAACGAAACCGTCGGCCTTGGAGTACAGGAATGAGAATGAGCAACAATGAGACCCTCCACCCCGGATACGATCCCAGTGATCGGAGTGGTAAAGGCTTAATTCAAAGGAAACTGTAGTCAGAACTAAGCTTGGATATTGCAAACCAAGACAGATGGTTGGTTGTCGAAAACCCGGCAACCACCATTTAAAAGAGTCAGTTCCCTTAAATATTTTAAATAATTCAGTGAGAAGACGAAAACTAGCAGGTTGACGTTTTGTGTCGTGCTAGGCCAGGATAGCTGTTAGGGGTGTTTTATCAGTTAGTCCAACTCACCAATCGGTGAAGATATTAACACACGTGTGTTCACGGGAGCACCGCCTGGGGTCAAAGTAAGCGGCTCTCAAGTGAAATTAGGGCAAACTCAAATGTAGCATCCACGCTAGGTTCCTCTGCCGTGCCGGTTGCATTAACTGAATGGCAATGGCCTCAGCCATCATTCCTAGTCACGCTTTAATCCTTTTTGGTTAGCGATTTGGTGTCGGGTGAAAAATTAAGTGTCCAAGGTCACAATCTGATGCCTGCTTTGATGTGAACGCATAAAAATATAGCTGTTAATATATCCCACTGGGAGCTTTCGCAATGCTGCTGAGTAATGTCCTATCATCTTTCTAGTCAAGCTTCTGGTAGTGTCCGATGTGTCTTACACCACAGGTACAAGTAAATTGATGTAGTATCAATGATTCGGACATGACCATGATACGATCCTTAGGAGGTGTAATGGAAGTGGCCGTTTCTGCAACAACATGAAGGTGGGCAGCAGGGAAGGAGTTAGCTATTGCATCTAGGAGTCTTCTGGTTACTATCTCAAAGGTGACATTTCCGTTAAATGAAACAGCTCGATAAACGTCCATTTTCGGTGCCATCACAGTTGTTTCTCGGCAGTCACGAAACACAGAGTGCCGTCAAATGAACAGAGCGGGGTAACCATTATCCTGTAGCACACTACCGATGCGATTATTTTAGCTTTCCAATTTATCGGTACAATAATTTTGTTGGCGCGATAACACAGATAGCGAACTAAATTTCCTTTGTGCTTTAATGGTACAAATCTGCGAACAAATGTCTTGGCTAATAAAAGTAGAATTTCGATAGACACTTCTTCGCAGAGAGCCATCCTCTCGTCCACTTAGCTGCAAGTCCAGAAAGGCAGTATTTCCATCGCACAGAATTTCATATGCAAAATTCAATAACGGATGCGCGCAATTGAATTGATCTAACAGATGGTCTACCTCAGCGTTTGCACTACAAATAGTAGAGGTATCATCCATGCCCCCTCAGTAGGAATCAAATGAGGTTTTTATTTGTCTGAAAGGTCCACGTTCGAGTTTGGCAAGCAAAATATGAGCAAGCAATGACCCTAAGGGCGACCTCCTCACAAATCCATCCACCTTTCTATAATATGCACCAAACATTAATTTTCTGAAGGGAATTATCGAAATTAAGTTCTTCGTGGAAATACTTATTTTGAATTCTTACTGCCCAGAAACAAATTTCACAAGTTTTGTATTGTCACATCAATTAAATACAATAACAGGAAAATAGATGTAACTACAGCTAGAGTGTGACTGGATAAGATAGAGACAGGATGGAGGGAAAATGTGCCGCACCTACGTCCGTGGGAGCATTAGGCTCATGAACAGGTGTATTTACACGCAGACTGCTGATCGCAGCCGCCTGTGCAAGACGCAGGAAGCCGGTGTCTACATGTCTCAACAAGACAGTGAAGATGTTGGATAATACGGAGAGTTGTAGAGTGGCCAAAAAGTGTTTACCTACGGATGAAGCAAGTGGCTTTCATGAACTGGTGGTAGACGAGTCGACACACTAGGTGCTTTCACGCTGCACCCAATTTTATGATAACCTACAAAAACGACGAATGCAAAATATAAATCTAACGCATTGGTAGAAGTTACTACTTGGGAATATTAATGTCATACTTAAGCATGAGTAGTGAAACGTGATCTAAAAAGAAAGTAGCACTTTGACTGGGGATACCCATGCCTTACAATTCCTGACTGATTTTTCTGCGAAGTTTTCTATGACTGCGAAGATAAAAAAGTGGATTGTTTTATATTAACAAACATGCAGATTCCTGCCATATTTATGTAAATGATGGCTTCTGCTCTGCCTCATGCTTTGCGGAGTTGTTCTATTACTCAATAAGTTTCTGACCTTCGTTTAGGAATTTAAAGACTTAGATCTCATTTTACGATGAAATGTAAACAGCTCAGCTCTTCATCCATCAGTCTTTCAAATAACAGGGTGAGTGCCAAACGAACGACTGTGATGTTATGCTCTAGGATGAAAAGAAAAGTGCTGCGGTACTCAAGGTAGCCATACTGCTTTAACACCTCAAGGGATTGCCCCATAAACTTCATGTATATGATATGTTCCGGTGTGAGACGATATAAATTAGTTGAAGCTTAAAAGTCAGGTGTATTATTATATCTTCCCTTCTTTATTGGTAGTTTCCTCCGTTAAACCATACCTTGGATTTCTCTATATACTCTTACGGAAGACGACATTTTCCGATGAAGTGACAGGCGGCCGATTGATGTCAGGCTTGCACTAAGTATAACAAGTGTTGACAGCCATGCATAGTTGCACATGTGAAACTGCAAAGAAAAGCAGTAGTGTCCAGATGCGCTTCTCAAATGTAGAGGATTTTAGAATTTAATGCGTTTTCTGATTTTATGGGCCATAGCGTTTCATCCAGATTTATATCAAGGTCACGTTCGACATGTGCTATGGAAACAGGTCGCCAGAAAACGACTCCACGGATGGTTATGGT
>OX104070.1:18383929-18457951 GCA_944474145.2 Dicrocoelium dendriticum
GGATTTTTGGAGTAATAAGTGACCGCACATAGCTTTGGTCCATACTCACCCAAAATTCTGGTCAATTTTGCACTGCGTCGGCAGGCTGATGACTTAAAAGAAAAATACTATCACTTTGTCGGAGGTGCTGTTCACACGATGGTTTACGTATTTCCTTGTTTGATTTCGCTTCCAGACCCGAAAGAAGCAATAAGTTTGGTTTCACAACTTTGAGGAATGCTCGGTCGGGATGGGTTCATTATGCGCACGTGGGTTTCGAAGTTTGCTGTGGTGTATAAAAAGACCCGTCCTTCGAAGATTGCTGACCTGATCACAACAATTGAATTTACAGGCAAGTCTACGTTACTAACATTAGGTTTGGAATAGTAGCTCAATGAAGATTGTTTCCTTTTCCTCTTCGAGGTGAACGAAAGTTCGAGGATAAGTAGAGCCTTCTTGTCCATAGTGTTTTCTACCTATGACCCATTAGGATTCCCCGCGCCTGTGTTCATGCCTGTCATGCTACTTTTACAGAAACTTTGCCGGGGCAATCCGGCCTGGGACGAAGAAGTTGCTCTTGAAAATGTAAAGTATGGCAAGATTTGTTGTCGGCAATGAATGAAGGGTGAAATCGGATTTTCCAGTTGTACAACCTTGAGTAATGCCTTTGAGCAGGTTCCGTCTTTGTATGTATTTTGCAATGCGTCTGAGAAAGGATGTGTTGCCGTCGCTTACGCTCGACATTGTGAAACAAATATATCTACATACTACTCGTTACTTTACGAAAGTCCTAGATTGGCTCTACTAAAGGCTGTGTCTATTGCTCGCTTGGAACTAAAAGCGGCAAAGCTTGCCACAGAAGCATTTGACGACGAGCTTAAAGGAAAGCAGCTGATATTTGAACTTTCATTCCTTTGAATTGATTCAACCACAGTACTATATTATATCAAAGATAGGTCAAAGAGTTTAGTATGTTTGTTGCTAACCGCTTGTCAGTTATACGTGAAGTGTCTACACCGAGTAAATGGAGGTACTTTAAATCAAAAACAACCCGGTCTGATTTGCTCTGTTGAGCTATTTCATCTTCTCAGTGAACAAGACCATAGTTAGACTGTCAGAAAATTTTGCCGTGGTGCGAAGTCGTGGTCAGAAATCCTTTGTGATCTCCAGGCTCAGGAAATCATAGAAGAAAAATGTCCTACTGCCCGAAAGTATGCATTTGCAGAACCACCTCCCTTGTAAGTTTCATGAAGTGTTAATCTGACTGTATGAAGTTGCTAAGGTTGATTGACGGGCTTACATGTTTTAACGTTTACGTTCAGAGATTAAGATGTGATCTTTCAGTCCCAATCCAGGCTTGTGGGTTTATTAAGCCCAGATAATTTGCACAAACTGAAGCCAACGTCAGCTAAATCTTGGCGCGTCATGTGTGCAAGGATGAGCGAGTATTTATAGAAGGAAGGGAAGAGAAGGATAGATGTCACAAAATGGTCTTGAAGTGGAGCCTGTGCGACAGTTTTGCTCAGTGCTTTGTAACAGTCTGCCTTGTGCTGGCAGCAGTTTTTCCTGTTATTGGTTCGTACGGTGCGAGAAGTTACCAATAATCATAATCGCTAAGCACACAGTGATCAAGTTGCTAGTAAATACCAGCATTATTATTATTATTATTATTATTATTATATTTTTCGATGGTTGCATAAATATTAGCAAGTATTCGGCGCAAGTACTGGATTGTTCGTGAAACATCTACTGTGACATTAATCACAGAAATGTGTTAGATAAGCAGCAGACAGTTAGCACCTAGCTGATGACAGATGCTAGCCCAACTACCGCAGTTTAGAGGGTAGAAAGGACATTCGCCACTCAGATTAGTGAGTGTCGACTACTTTTGGCACACTGCTAGTTAAGGGCGGCAGAAGACAGGAGGAACCATACGGTTGCGAGACATTTGTTTGCTGATGCGGATTGTTCATATCAAAGTCACCTTCACGCCGCGTATTGGTTCTTTCAGTATGGCGATTATGAGTTTTATCGCACCAAGCGGTGCCCTAGAGTAAGTGTTCAGTAATAATGGCACAAATATTTTTGGCGCCGTTGCTGAATTACGCCAATATATAGTGGGTTGTATCCAAGCTAATATCAATGAAAAGCTTTCGAGCGTAGGCCTTTAGTGGAATTTTGACCCGCCATTTGCACTCCATCGTGGGGAATCCGGGAAAGAATCACTAGCTAGATAAGGAGAGTATAACTGTTCGTTGCTGGCCGACAACCACTCAATATTATATGCTAGTAAGGTTCCTCCGAAAGCGGCGCGCGTCATTAATGTCAAACAGCTCCTTCTGATGATTGCGGATGTACAAGATCAATCAGGAATAGCTCTAACTAACCTATTATTGCTGCGACCGAACGCAGCCCACGGGATACCCCCGAATTCACATGAGATTTAGAAGAGACGCTGGAAACAGGCGAACTACTTGGCCTCAGTATTTTGGGATAGGTGTACCAAGAAGTACTTGCCGCTGCTGCACAAGAGAAAGAAGTAACCTAAAGAAGAACGCAACTTTAGACCGGAAGATGTTGCAATGGTTGCTTCAGAGCAGTTACCCCGAGGAAAATGGTCGCTTGGCGTGATTGAAGTCTGCATTACATCTGAATATGCGCTAGTAAGAACAGTGCGCGTGCTAAAAGGGATGGTTTCCTGAAGAGAGATATAGAGAATATATGCTTGGTCAAGTTTAGTGAAGCGAGTAGTGGGTTACTTGAGATTCCAGCCAGTACGGTAGGGACACCTAGGTTACGTCATAGTAGGGTTTTCGCGTAGGAGTGAAACGCACAAATCAACTTGTTCAGTCTGTTGAATCCAACATCCTTATTTTATCTTCTCCCTACCTAACCATTGAAAATTTACTGATCTCCAATTTTTGTAACAACAGAACTTCGTGTCTTGCATTCTATTTGCATTCTGAACACCGACACACCACACAAATTTGCTCATTTGGCCAACTAAGACTACTCAGAATTGTTGTGCTCACTCACTACTTTACACTACTTCAATTAGCCGATATGTGAACTGCCAAAATCCAGTCGTTTCTACGGCTCAGTTACAAAAGTTTCAGCCGTATCAGTATGCCATACCCCTTCCCTAATTCCTTTGTTTTTCCTGTCCCGAACTCCCGTCCAGACTTTTACACATTCCTCGTTCACATGCTACATTGTTTGTACTTCCGCACCCTTCTACTGTGACGGTGAGGCGGTTAAACCGGTTGTTGTCATTTCAAAGGAACACCGTCTTTACTTTAGCTGCCATGGATTTAATGTTCTTCACCAAATATTGTTTACACTATCTTCAGTATTACAATTTTAAGGTCACTAGCGCTGTGTTGCGCTGCTTGTTATAACCGACTTTGAGATGCTGCGCATGCTCCGTGCTACTTTATCAAAGGCGCTTTCGTAACAAAGGACCATTGTCTCGGTTAAGAAATGGAGATCCGATACTGTTACTTCAACAAAAGTAAATAAAAAGGATTCACTTTTACCAAGGTGACACCATTGCACCCGATGCCAGTTGTTCAGTCGACACATGTGTATTTTTAAGTTTGCCATTTTCATCCATCCGCGGTAGTTAAAGTGCTGAAAATGCGACCTTTCGGGTACATGAAGTCCATATTAAGTTGACGTAGCTTGCATCCTCGTGTGTAGGTAGGGTGTGTATAGGTTGGACTCATCTTCATACCGACCCTTGTTCTATGTTCATTGCTCATTGGCTGATCGACTAACTATTGATCGCTTCATTGTAATCGCTTCTGAATGACAGTTAGTCTGCTTCATCTCTGTTTACTTACAGGTTGTCTGCTGCGTTGGTTGTCCTGGCGTGACAGCATGTTGCATTTGAAATCCGAATTAATGTATAGCTATTGGTCTGGATATTGTTTGTGGTTTGTTAACAGATTGTTGTCTACCAATTTCTAAATTAGCACCGTAGCTCACTTCCGGCTTTGGTTTTTGGATTGAGCCTGTGGGTTAAGTTTTGTTTTTTTCTTAAATGGGACTATTCTGCTGACGATTCAAACTCGATCCTCGTTTAGAGAACTCTTTGATTGCTTTGTAGCGCACGCTGATCAAAGTTGGTTCTGAGTGCTTTAGCGGCTATTTGCGCATAAAACTCGCCAAATTGACGAGATGCAACCCATCAATAGGATAATTTATTAAGCTGTTGAGTAAATTCCAAATTAAATTATCGAATTGCCAGTCATGAAAACTAACAGCTGTTAATACTGCGACGCACTAAATACAATTCAGAAGTCACCGTCAAATTAGGAGGATAGAATTCTTCGCACACTCCGAATGGCTTCAAAGAATATGAAGATGATGTATCTAATTATTATTTATTCATTGTACCTAGAACTAGGTAGGTGGTAAAATTACTAGAAAAATATAGTTATGTCGGCAGTTGGTTATCCAGGCCGGGTTATCTAAACGCATGTCGATGAATAAGTGATCAGGCAATTAGTTTTCACTGCCTAGTGTTATAAGCAATTTTTTTATCTGTTTCACGGTATAATCGGATTACACACTAGGGAACCGCCGCAGGTTAAAGGAGTTAATGAGAGTTGGTATTAATTTGTCGGCCTTAACTTTTGTGATAACTACGGAAAGTTACCATTGAATGGAAGTCTCATCCCCTAAACAAAACAAAGAACAGCATATTTGGATTGTCACTTAAGTAAATGTTTATTTTGGCACTTGACTACTGATTAATATCTAGCATAAAAAAGTAATTACATGATCCATGGAAGTAACTCAGTGGCAATTCGGTGCACAATTGTTCTAAATGCAGCATAACGATGGCAAACTCAGTCAGTTTACTGAGTATATGTATTGTAATTAGACGAAAATTTTAAAGAATCCATGCCCACACTACCTACATATTATGGTTATCGGGTTAGTATTTCACACTAGAAATTATTCGTGGAGCTTGATATCAAGACGCCCATTCTAGTACTTGGTAATATATTGAGTATTTTGAAATCATCTTCCTAAATTGCAACTTCAAAGTGGCAATCAGCTTATTAGAATCCACGTAGAAATGGAAGCACAGTGTATGGCAACACTATGCCAAGCAGTTAAGAAGGATAAATGCGTCAATTTTGCACGTTTTCTACTTTTGATTATTCATGCCGTCTTGCACGTTCCGAAAGGGGTCAGCTGTGTCTCAAAACGAGCTGAGTACAGGAGCTGTAGCTACGCTATTTATTTCGTTCGAGGAAAGTAGTAGACTTTAAAAGTACGTGGGCACTTACTACCGACGCTTCGCTGTCGCGTAAGCACTATCAGTCGCGCATCGGTCAAAGATACCACGAGGGTTGCCTAGTCCCCTAAACAGGCCCGAACCCACGACTTCGGGTATATAAGGCAGTTATGTGAGCATTAAGACCATGGGCTTGCGGGAAGTTGTAGTTACTTTCAAAGTGTTCCCCAGTTGACAACAAAAAGACGAGAAATATCATCCTTTTGTTATCATCGCTGAAATGTTAAACAGAGACGTGACAATCGATCGCAGAGTAGATCTAATCGGGTAAGGGCAAGTTAGACTAAAAATTTACCTCAGTTTGGGGCCAACGAGCGAAAACGTTGCTATAGACAAGCCTATAATACTCATGACTGCAGTTTATGAATGCGAACTTTTCACTGTAATCCAAGACAATTCGATCTCAGATTGCTCTTCCTGGTTGCTGATTACTGTTTAAGACAGAGTAACATGCATACAAAAGCAAATGGTCTCGTTTAACTTGATGAAAGTGCTTAATATGTTCAATTTCACTAACCTATAATTAGTATCTAGCCTGCTATTTAGGTTGTGGGGCTTAAGGGAACGTTTTCGTTAAAATGGGTTAGAATTGTCGGTTTTTAAAACCAGGTCGATGCTCCTGTTTGATGGGCAACAAATTAAAACTAAATTGACTGGCATAGCTGGTAGGAAAATCCCTGAAGTCACCTGTATTGTCTAGTGCATCAGATGCGAAAATCCTAATTCAATTTCATTGTTAAGGTGTCAGAATTATTGGTGCTGTGAACATTGATATATTTTGACACAAATTATAAGCGAAAATGCAGTAAAGATTCTTCATCCGGAGCTATCCTTTTGTAAGCAATATTTGTACCATGAAGGTATCTTATATTTCGAAATTGTCATTTCCGAATCTGGTTATTTTGTAAAACCTGTGCAGTATGTTCCAAGCAAAGGAACAGTGGTATGATACGTAGAGTAAACCACCGTTTAACGCTTAACGTTGGGTGGCTTGTATGGATTAAGTAAAGCAGAAATGGCAACAGTAAATTAAAACAGCGTATGTAAACTCCACTTAATATCAACGTTTAAATTTATGTATGTCGGTTATCATAAATTTGTGAGGGCTGCTGAGATCGATATATGCCTGCTACTAAACATCAGTCGTTGAGTAGAATTCGTCTCATATAATACAGCTAATGTTGTACGTCGTCGAGTCCTTTTAAAATATAGGTAACTTGGGTGGCAGATAATAAAAGTCGGGAGATCGTTCCCCGGCCTACAGATTCCGGGAGACTGTTTTCAGCGACACTCCAGCCAGCTGTATTGAGTCACCAGTGTCAGCTTGTGACCCCTCAATTGTGTGCTGCACCTAATTTTCAACTATTGGCGGCAAGCGGGAGCGGGGTTTTTCAGAACCTGGTACACCATAATTAGGTCACTCCGTAGACGGCGATTACTACGATTCTACACCTATGATATTTAGTCGCGGATGTATGACGGTTAAACAATTTCTATTCATTTTCGGTTTTCGTTCGCTGTGCGAACTCCGGGGCAGTAACGAAGCTATTTAACCGGGGTTGCCAAGCCTGGATCTCACACTACGTGGTGCCTCACACGCATCATTCATTCGGTGGAAGATGGAAGGGATTAACTGCCCACACGCACTCCGTAAGAGACTAAAATGTTACTTCGAGGTTTGAACATCTGCAAGGACTATGTCAACGGCAGAGTTGGTCGTGCATCAACACTCGAAGGTAGCACTCCTGTGAGAGATGCTTCAAGAAGTGGTCTCTAGATTTTTGTGTTAGTGTTCTTGTGATGTACATGTGCACTTGTTCGCGTTGAATAGAAATGGATTTATTTGTCTTTAACCATTCAGAAGCGTGATCTAAGTCCTGTTGCGCATATCCTGATCTCCTTGGCTGCACATTACCCTCCATCTCTTGATGTCACCGGCAAAAGGCCCGAAATTTGACTCATTGCCATGCATCAGGCCAAAAACGGTGCACAGGGACAAGCGTAGCCTTAAAATTAACCCTTGTGGAACCCCTGCTGAACATCGCACTCCATATAAATGAGACGAGAAACGACCTCCTAGCCATCATATAATAATCAGATTCCCTATTTCATACTTATGATTAGTTATCAAAACCATGAGCCGTCCACAGTGAAACGGAATTAACTTTGATTCTGCGATGCTTGGCTTAGCTATCATGAGAAACTTGTAGGACCACGCTACTTCACCTTTTTGGGACACTGTTTCAGTTGCAAATTTCCAACAAATAATAAACAGTGAAAATAGATGCTCATCCAACAGGGCCGACTATTGCAGGTAACACAGGAAACCGCGTGATAGTGAGACAACCAGTACTTATTGTTTTCACTTGCTAATTGCTTCAGAAATAAATAATCATACCAACACTATACCGGGATCCCCCGCTAAATTTATGTAACCTGATGCATATAATTCAGATTATATTGGCAATCTGGTAAATGCTTTTGATGAAAACGTATTCCCTCTATTCAGCTTCGTAAAAGAAATCGTACGATTTATCTGATAACAAGATGCCTGTGAATACTAGGGGAAGCGGAAAAGTTAATTAAAATTTGGCGCTGTTTTACATCACACCAATGCATTCGATTACAACCTCCAAGTTTCCGCATATCTAAACCATTTCCATTAACTTGTCCGTGCCTAAGCGCACTTTGGATCACTCTAGTTCTGACACGACAAGCCGTCAGTATAAACCCAAAAAATGGACGGTGATTGCAAACCGACAACCGTAAAGACAATGAAGCTGCCGTGTAAATACCACCTGGTCGAGTTTATCGAACTGCTGGCATCTGTAAGTGGTAAATACCACTGAATTACACAATTTTGAACAGATTTCATCTGAATGGGCCAAGAAGATTATTCATTCGCTGCGACGAGATTATTACAATCACATAGTAACTCAGAGCAAGTGAGAAGCTGGTTAACACTACCGATAACAATATTTCTGCGTCTGATTAAAATGTTTCACGGTATATTGACTCATACAATCGATGTCGTTGATCTTGTGGGACATTTGCCCATTAGAAACACCAAGATTCTCTTAACAACGTAGTTTCGTTACTTTCGGGAGACCCTATCCCTCTCCTTCAAATGACTTTACAGATTGTTTCTCCTGGTTAAAATGTATGCATATAATTTTAGTGAACCAAATCAAGTACAATACTAGGACATTAATTCTAACTTAACAGGTTCGGGCTCATGATTACATGACATTAACTTCCTACTTACAAATAAGTTATGCTTGTGAAATCCTAAAACAAGACCAACTGAGCGCAGTTTATTATTCAGCCATATGTTAAAAAACATACGCGATACATTAAAATGCATCGTTCTAATCACATGTTTGGTTTTCCAGAAAATATAAAATCTTAGAGATTTGGTTTTGCCCAGAAGAATCATTTGCAATCTTTTACTGACGTGAGCGAAAGCCAATCACATGGTTCGTTGCTATTAAGTATGTCCCTGCAATTAGTTTTTATAAGGAATATGCATAGCAGCATACAAATTTCGCATGCACTTTACCAGATATTGATTAGTATTTTAATAAACATTTTAAAACCCAACATGTTTGCAAATTCAAAGTTTGCTGAGGAAAGCTTCTTAGATATCAGTAACGCAGTAGTGCTTGTGCAATAATGTCCACTGTGCCATGTTTGCACAATAATTTCCGGAAATAAGCTTTCGGATATGCTCTCACTGTTATTATGCTTATTCAAAATACTTTCCATGAAAACTAAGTAGTTTTTATCACTAGAGAATTGCTCCAGGCAGTTTACACATCATTTCAATGCAGAACCATCTATAACTCAGGTCTAGATAATCCTAATTCAGTCTGAAACGTTTATTGCCCAAAGCTAAATCCAACGTTCTGCTTGACTCAGTTTGCTGGGCCGTTTTAAAAAAAATGACCAAGAGATCAAGGAAATCTTTTAAAATCGGTTTTTGAAGTTGATGGGTTTAAACATAGGAAGTGAGAATATTTAACTAACTGAAGTGCAGTTGAATGAATCAGTGATATTACCTTACAGTAAAGCAGGGATATCGCGCCTACCGCTGTCTATCAGTTTACGAGTTTAGGATGTAAACATGACCTGAAAGACGTTTCGTTGATCTCATCTCAAAACAGCATTAAAGAAATGAATGCCTATGTCGGTTGGCAAATGTCTACCTAAGGGGTTTCTGCAGCTAACTAGGGTACAACGTATTGGGACAGTTATTCCTTCACATGTCGTACAAGAGTCATTGTATAGTCTTTGTTTTGATGCAGCGGTATCTTTTTGTTATAATCGGTAGCGGGTATGTAATTAAGATTTAGCGCAAGAAAGCAGATTGAGAAAAAATATCTGTAACGTCAGACATGCTTTTGTTCCTTATTTGTATGGAATATTAAGTGTAATCACAATCGCACTTATAAAATCGACAATGATGAAAACAAAAGCACACGCCAGGGCCGAAAGAATTGGGGCTATTAGCAGCCAAAAATATTACATTTTGCTGCATTACTGGGGAGATATTTCTGTAAGAAAAAGCGGGGTAAGCAACCTCGCCTTGCAGTCATTTTAACATTCTTTTCAAATTCGTATTGAAAGACGAAGTGAAGATCCTAACCATCTTATGCAAAGGCATCTCAATCACTAGTGCTTAATTCGCACAGTATAGCATTTCCTTTGTACTTTTGAATCAATAAATATACAATAATATTGCTTGATTACTGACAACAAGAATGAGCGTTTTCCTTTTGAGTAAAGCTAATAATGTAACTGTAGTATATGAACGCCCGGCAAGCTGCGCGCTCAAGTAGTTTTGCCATGGTAAGGAAGTTCTTATCGTGGAAACACTCATAGAATAACTTGAGAGTAATAAGATCATTGGGTCACAGCAGCACGGATTCGGCCGCAAAATCTCATACAATTCGAACCTTTTGCTACCAAAGTATGATGAAGGGAATCAGTTAATAGTAGAGTAGGAGTCGGTGTTCTCTAATAGAACTACCTAAAATGTTCCATCTCCTAGACCACGACATTTTATTCAAAAGCGCTGGAGCCCTGGATTCCATGACCCTGTGCTTGGTTGGACAAACTCATTTTTCCTTTCAACGTCTGTTAAACAGTGAAGCCAACAGGGTCTTTTCGATCTAGTTGAAGTCCAGTGTGGGATCAAGTGTTTGCTTAATTTTCCTTACCATTTTTGCAGTGTGCTGAAGTTAGAATTTTGCGAAAGATATTTTGCGCAGGCACGACATAAATATAAGGTACGACCACGCAGCACTGCAAAGAGAAATCGAAACTGTCCATATCTGATTATACAATAATCGTATCTAGTTAAACCTGGCATGATGTAAAGTTGTAAGCATACACTATCAGCTTACGCGTGAATATTGTATGTGTCCAGCAGTTGCAAAATGCATCCAAGGAAAGCGAGCTCGAGGTAATCGTGCAGAATTATATTGACTGCATGAATTACGCTGTGACGCATGGAGAAGAGCCAGTCAGCATCGTGGAATCTTATGAATGGCGTTCAGAACCTTCAAGCTATCGTTTGTACCGCAGTTGGTAAATGCGTCCATGTTGCACCACCTGAAACACGCAATCTAGGGCTGGCGTCATTCGCACTAGCATTATATTGATGCGCTTGAGTTTCCGCAACTCAGCGCGATTGAACTCGTTACAAAATCTTTTTAACCATCTTATCAATGTCATCTCTTAGCCCTGGAAGCGTACATCGGCGAATATCGGTGTCTGAGAGGAGGCGCCTTATTGTCTTGGTTCATATTGATGAAGCTAGATCATGCAAGTTGCGACGTGTTGCACATCAGCCAAAATTATAACATGATAATCGGTTAGCTCAAATGTGTCACTGCAAACGATTTAACTGTCGGCAGACTTGGCATTTCAGTGGTTCCGAAATTGGAATGCCCTTCAAACTCACATCGCTTTTGTTCCAACACTAACACTAATCAAACAATGCAATAACGATGACCTATTATAGTTAAATTATACGGTATATTCAGTCCCACTCGGTGGAACGAAATAAACTGACCAAATCTATTTACCCCACAGCTCTCACCCCCATTCTGGGGGTGAAAGATATTACATCAACACCCATGTAAAGTTCATTGCGAGTCAGTTAAAACCCGAAATTGTTTAGTTTACCAAGTTATAAAGGTTTCATAAACCTCACTCTAATCATCCTACGGGAATTCTCAAACAATCGCAATTTTTACACCTTATAAATTTTTTATTGCTCCAGTTTATTACTCATAAGCAGAAGGATACAGCATAATAGAACTGGCTGTTAATCGTTTTGGGCTATGGTTTGCACCATCGAAACGCGAAGTAATTCTCCAAGATTGGTAGAGATCCACCCCTACACTGACGTTTGGTTGCGATCACCTAGAATTCATTTAGGAACTCAAGACCTTTGGCAGCTAAATTAGCGCCCGTGAGATTGAAGATAAGGTTGTGAACCGTATAGCAAAAGCTGGAGGTGATTTTGCCAATCGCCATCTGCGGCGCAGACGTGACATTCCTCTCGCTCTGAAGAGCAGAGTTTATAAGGTAGCCGTTCGTTCAACTCTCCTATTTGTTTGTGAAACCTGGCCCATCAGGCCGACAGACCAAAAGAAATATATCACGTTCGATCATCGCTGTCTCCCCAGCTTAGCTTCTGTCTGGTGGGAGCACCGAATAAGCAATGAGCGTGTCTGGCTTCGCGTATCTAGTGCAGGAAGAGCCGGTGAACCACTCAGCACCATTATATCACACACCAGGCTTCGATGCGTGGGCCACGTATTGCGCACGCAAGCAAACGAACTTCCGCGACGTGCATTGTTGCGCCGAGTGTTTGGTTGGAAGAAGAAGAGAGGAGACCAAGCGATGAATTGCTCGAGAGGAAAGCAAACCCTCATTTTGATTTTGTCATTGGCTGGTTCACTCCGACAGTCTGGCTGGGGTACCAAGGACGATGAACACGTTTGGTTGGACACACTTGATGATATTGCTAGTGGCTGGCCCCTGTAGCGTTAGCCTTGTGAATTTCTTTGGCCACTCCCTCCCCTTAGATTCTCCATCTAATACAATCTCGTACAAAAAGCATAATATAATATTTAACATCATACATTTGTAGTGTAAGTTTTGTGTAAATTTTTAGTCTTATCTTTTATTAGTGTGGCACACTAGATGAGGTGTGTTTCTCACCCTCAGCCAACGTGTACCGATGATGATGAGTAGAACATTACAAGGAGTTTTTACTTGAAGAATGGCCCCTTGCTATATATTTCGGTACAGACACAATAATAAACCGTAAAAACCCAATTGTTGCATTAGAAAACAGGTACTTTCTTTTTAGTTACTTCTTGCCTTGACGATAAATGTATAAATATGAGTAGTAGTATAAGAACAGTGGGACGAAAAGAAATTAACGACATTCGGATCACCTCGGACATAGGAAACTTGGTTTTCCAATCAAGTAGTGAATAACACGCGATGCCCAAATCTATCGCCACCGATACCCAGTGGACGAAGAAGCGCAACGATGGAGCAGTCAAGAAGTGTCACGAATGAAGTGCTCATGTGGGCCCAAGTTTAGATCTTAACTCTTTAATCATATCTAGTCGTGACACTTTACTACATAACTCTTCTGCACCGCAATGTGTTCACAATATTACAGTTAGACCCCAAGTTACCCAGACTTTGCTAATTACTTGAACGGGATCGGGTTGTTGATGACGACATCGATAATATACCACGGAAAATTTGCAGTTGACAACATTCCTAGCCTTATTTTGCTTTTAAACTGAGGAAGAACATAAGATAATTAAAAAAGTAGACAAGCCTGTACAGGGCGAGTTATAGCGTTTATTCACATACGCTCAAAGCTTCATATATGTACAGGTTTGTTTTGTTTGCACTAACATCGCACAGAGACCACCATATAACATTACGCCGGGTACATGACAAATAATCTTTACCATCTGCACAATTATGTGCATTATTTTAGGCCGGAACGAAGGCGCACTGATGGACACAAAAGACAGCATCGGACATCGAATGCTATTTATGAGTGATTGGCTTGAAATGCAAAGGAGTATTTTTAACAACATATATATTCATTATACATTTTCATCTATAAACTTTATCTTTGCAAATACTAGTTGTATCGGAGCTGATGTGCGCATTTCCGAATCTGACAAACGCATCATAATAAAAATTAGCAAAATTTGCGAAACTAACTTTGGATTTTGTGATATATTCAGTGATTGTTTTGGAACGCTGGGTTCTATCGAACAAATTACTTTCTGATGTCTATTAGCTGATGCTATTTAATATGTTAAATTTACAATTTGCATTTTGATAATAATTGCAGCCAGACAAAACTGTTTTGGTTTTTGTTCTACTATCGTCCGATAATTCTTTATTTCCAAAAACTAAACCATAGTTTAGCGCCTATAAAATTCAAAAGCTCTTCTTCGATGTTCCCTTTTTAACTAATTGATTTTCTTTTAAATCAATGACCAGTCACTGCACTTTAAATTTCGCATTATGAAGGTTAGCACAAACATATATTTTAACAGTGGTATTTCACGATTTTCCTCCAATATAACTAATTTCCAAAGAAATTTTTTAATATCAGTAATAACATAACTTGCAAGTCGGTTAAGATATACTTTGCGATTTTTACTGAAGATGATTTGCAACAACAAAGTGTGAAGACCATTTTCCAGTTCCGCTTCAAACCTTATAAGATTTCTCTGAAATACTTGATGATTCTTAAGGGGTACCGATTATTTTGTAACACAGGTCGCTTATTCAAATGTGGTGATGGAAATAGATAAGGCGGTAGGAAATATCGCAATCTTCTGAGAAAGCTTTGGTATTTCTCAATAAATGTATTTTTTGTTGTCAACTATGTTACCACAAACTTGATTCTACTGATAGATATGTTCTCGCAAGTTTTGTATTTTAACAGTTGATCTGCAAGAATTGTACATAAATTGCAATACTTAATGCGGAAAGTGCCATTGCCTAACAGCTTATATGAAACCAAAAGTAACGGCATACTTGAGAGAATGGTAGACGCTACTATTGACATTGAACACTGCAGCTAGTTAATGGCTTTATCACGTATCCGAAGCGCTATGTTGCCTAGGTTTTCTACTGCAACAAACAGGTTTTCTCCGGAAGCATTTCACTTGCTGGTTTCAACATGTATTCTTTTATAAGGGTGAGGTCAATAAATAGTTTTTTGCTTTACTATTTGTAAACCTGCACGATTGACTGAAACATATTTAGCAACTTTACCTGTAAAGAAAATTTAATTCCAAACCTCGTTATTGGATTCATATCTTCAAGGGTGTGATCTCCAGGAAAACATTATCAGATTGTCAACTGTACTTTTAGGGAGATCCGGGGCGGTGCTTTATAAAAACGGCAATATTTTTGTTGTTTTTTACTGAATTGATTTTCTTATCCTTTGTTTTAGCAGAAGAGTATTAAAATTCTATTAATCTTTAAAAACATTGCTTCATTGTTCATTTCATTTATCTAAGATTATTATAAGCTTAAGACCAGTTTTACATGGGAATTGCAAGTTTGGTAGTTATGGATTGAAATAATAATTTTCCTGTCGACTAGATATGATATTTCTATCAAACCACTTTAAAATATAAAGCGAATTAGACAGCTGGATCCTCTTATAGAATTTTATAAGGAGCACTGAAATATGCGCAAGGATCCACTGCGCCAGGAAATTGCAAAACACTTGTCAAGGACTAGCAGGTTTGATAGGTTGACTGGTAAAGTTTATGTAGTGGTAAAAATAGTTTCTAAAAACATGGTTTAATTTCAAATTCCTTTAATACGCTTAATATTTGCGTGGTTCTATTCACACTTTTATTTTCCTTAAATAACATTATCCGGCAAAGAAAGCTTTGCTATATATAAGAGCATGGTATTTAAAAATACGAATTATCTACACAATGTTTGGCAACAAAAAGTATAAATCAAACATAAAATCATACAATATCATATACTGAAAGCTTATTGCAACCAAACGCCCTGGAAGTTCAGAATTTCTATTCCAAACCCAATTTTTAATTACAAATTTGCTCAAGTCTAATTTCCATAAATTCTATTGCGTAAATTTTATTGCAACCGGCGGACATAATTAACTGAAGTAGCGGTCTTCATCCAGCCCGTGCGTTTTAGCTTAGATGGAAACATACAGTCAAAGACGCATCATCTTAAATAAAAAGGATTTAATTGTGTCTATTATAATAAATGATAAAATATTTCATTGTTTTGATCAAGTGTGGTGGAGGTATAATCGGTTACAATGCAATAGATTTTTAAAACGGCCATTCGTTTATTCAGTAAGGGTGTGCATGGTTGAATGTTCAATCGCATGTACGACGAAACTTCAGACGCCTCTGTATGACTTATAAGTAGGAGGATTTTTAATTTTTAATGTTTTCCTCTGAGCTTCTCAAGGAAATGCCTAGCATGGGGATAGAGTATATCTTAGCATTGTAGCTAGCTCATCAAAAAGCAGCATAGAGCAACCACCTCAAACTGTATGATTTGTAAACAGAATCAATTATTTGGTCAAACAGTTTACACCTCGCTTTATGCACAAGCATCATACTCAGAATGAAAGTAGAAGAGAAGCTTACAAGTGAAGTAAAATACTAAAGCGATTATGTTTTACGCAGTCAGGACAACCGTTTACCGATTAACCTCTGTAACCACAGATGGTCACCAATGGATTTCAAATGTCATAGTAGAATTCCAGGGATCTGCAAATTTTTATTTGATACATTGGAACGTATTTTACATTGTAATCTACACCAAGGTTGTTGTTCATTTAAGTATATTATTCACCCTCTATTAATGCTGGAATAAAATCGCTTTGCTATTAAATTTTTCGGGTTAGAAAATATTCAAATTCTTGGCTTGTAATCAGTTTTTATCGGCCTTCCTATAACATGCTGTTTGCTTATGCCATTTTGTTTGTCGCAATTTTCAACTGACTTACTGTCTAGTTGTAAAGAATATATTTATATTCCAGACAAATGAAGACCGTCGTACCTACCTGTAACTTGGTCTGGTTAATAAGACGCACACGCTTTAATATTTCCGTTTCTCAATTATTCGACCGTTAATTAGCTATATTTTAGGGTGTGTTATCAAATGTTTCTTCCACCTGTCTCATTTCCGGTAGTTTTTTATTAGCGTTCAATATAGCATTAAGTTTGCCGGTAGCGCTATTTTTGTATTTTGCGATAAATGCTCTCTAACTGCAGATACTTATAAGGCTATATCTTGACATCAGATGTTTTATCTTATTACGGATTTTTAAGGTGGGTTGGACAAAGCTAGCTGTTTTTATTTGCAATTCAAATTTATAGTACAAGATTTGGTTTGTTCAAATCTTGTGGAAAAATGGTTTCAAATTATTAACATTTTATTTCGGGAATATGGAAGTGCTTTATATATGTTTTATAGAATATAAGAAATGTGTCTTACATACATCAGCTTACTAAAGTGTGCGCAAAGTTAATGATTACGATTTAATACATTTGAATCAGGGAAAATGGATATCGCTGTTGAAGATTTACTATGCAAATCCACTTTGTTGGGGATCCCAAGTAGCGATTCATGAATAAAGATCTCGATTATTTTGAATTTTCAGATCATCTAAAATTCTCAGCATGTGCCTAGTTTTTATCATCATGTGTCTTAGTATATTTAAAAATTCGTACCGTTTATTTTCAAGGTGATGAGGGCCTTGGGATAGTGATAGAATTTGGCTTTATTTGCTGCATTACCAAGTATTTTTGGTTTGACACACACATTCAGAATCTATGCATAAGTAGGCGGAAAAATCTGTGGTGCTTATACTTTAACCCTTACACATTTAATATAAAGGGTTAATGTCAATACAAAATTTGTATTATTGGCATAGGTTTTTTGAATAGTTGCTTCATAATTTTTATCAGTAAAATGAGCTTTTTTGCAGCAAGTTATTTGGTTCAACAAATTTGCTTTCTTTGGATATTAAAATTATTGTTTTGATTGTGCAACAGCAAGTGAGATTTTAGCTTCGCGTAGCAAAATGGCTGCGCAATTTATACCATTCATATATTATTTACACTTAAACAGAAAATTGTGGGAGCTAGACGTCATGCTGTGCGTTGAATTGTGCTGGCTTGTTAATGCCATTCAAAGAGAAGTGCTAGTATGTTGCAACACCGTTTTCTACGTTGTGTATGGCAAATAACTTTGACAACCCTTCCATTATCCTGTAACAATCCCACAATAAAAAATATACCAGTTGTTATAAGATCAGTAGTGTTTTGTTACGCTCCAATTACTTAAAATTGCGTACGCAGATGACCATGTTACTAGGTTTTTTTACAAAGGTTATCGAAACCCATTGAAATGAATAGAGTAAGATGTGTTTTTTGTTGTTAATCTTAATACACTGCGTTTCATGATCTTTTTCTTTATCTTGTTATATTAACCGGCCTGACTCAGTTTGTTGTTATCCAAAAGTTATACAACCCAACTACTTAGGAAGGTTGGGGGTATTTTCTCAGAAGCAAATGGTAAGTAAACTCAAAGTTTACTCAGCGTATGTTTCGCGAAACACTCTCCGGAGCAATGCAAACATTGTAGCACAACAACGTGCATACTTGGGGTAAAAATGACGAGTGCAAGTAAATATAAAAGAAAAAAGAATGCGACAGGTCAGCACAAAGTCCTTTTTTATAATAAACTGATCTACAAAGACAGATAGTCCGTCACTCTTACTGCATTTCTTATCGGCCGTGCAGGAATTGGCTTAAAATTTGTCTTTTATTTCTGTAAGCTTTTATCTCCGATATATTGGTAAGAGCTCGGTGCAATTTTGTTGTCAAAATTCCCGTGCAACACTAAAATATTACTTAACGGATTTGCATTAAAAATACAGTTTGAGCAAGTAAAATCATCGGCAAATGGTACTTCACATTTCAGGTTTTTGAGCTGTATTTATGTTACTAAAGTTGCTCGAAGCGGTATTTCTTACGCTAACACTAATTTTTTTTAAACTGTGAGTAAAATGCCGATAACATAAAGTAACTAAACAAAATTACTCTTGTCTAATTATGCAGCTTTTGCATCGCTTTACTTAAACGCAAATACATTTGTAACAACGTGCGTGCAAACACAACCTGTAAAATTTACTTAAATAACTAATGTCATTAAATTTGCGCAACTCGTAGCCCAGCATAAATAGTTATTATGAATTTTACCGGTGCTACGCATGTTGGTCACTTTATGAGCTTAATCATATATTGCCTAGACTTGTTTGGCATCGCACTAATTCAATCTATTAACTTAACAGCGTTTCATTATTAAATAAACTGAAACGCATGCAGGAGAAGGTAGAATAAATCTCATAATATATTCTCCATTAAAATCAAGAACCAACAGTCGAACATCATTTGATATGTTACACCATACTAAATAGTGTTCTTGGTATCACTAGTACAGCCATCACAATATGCATAATAAATCATGTGATGTGTGCCGAGCTAGCAGTTGCAGCATACTTTAGGCCGATTTATATTCATTTTATCTAAGCTTCATTTTATGAGTAATTGTTTAATGATATATACAATTAGTTTGCGGTAAGAATCAATTCTTTTTTCTCTACCAATGTTAGCTCAGCAAAAGCAAAATGTTAGATCTTGTTTCCAAGCAGAAAACACGTTTCCAATTTTACTTCAAGGTACTTGTCGTGTTGTTGGGTTGCGGCACGCAAACGATAATGAGAAATCGGTTTAGTTTGAAGTACACCCCGGTCATTCTGAACATCTGTAGTGTCGATCTTGGGAGAGCCAAAATGGAAGAACTCAAATTAACAAATATAACCGTCACCAAAGTAAACAGTTGCGACTGGCAATTTTGTATAACTGCACAAATCACCTTTTAGAATTTTTCCATCACTAAGTCAGTCATGGTGAACAAAGGTTTGAGTCCACTGGCAATTGTATTTGTTGTTGATAATAAACCTACGCTAATACGATCCAGAGGCTGATTCGATTATTTATCGTCTTTCCCGTCTATGCTGATGCATGCGTAGGCAGAGTTTGTGAATTTTTAAGCATACGCGATAACAGGCAGGCTTAAATGTATTTTTAAAGGACTCAAAATATGATAAATTTATTATTCAGGACAGAATGTATCAGTATCCGCTGCTTATTTGGAATGCTGAATATATGAAGCATCGTCCGTGTAGATATTTTGTACCTACCCAACAATATTTCAAAAAGGCAACTTGATGCATGCAACTGTACTTGCTTACCTACTTAAAGAAGAATTAATAAAAATGCAGAAATATAACCATATTGAAAATATGACATCTATTGCCAAAATATCTCTGGAGAAACGATTGCTTGATAGCATGATACAACTCATTAGAATCAAGTCGGGTATGAGACAGTAAATGCAACTGGAGCCTAGATATCGACGGAATGAACATTGCGCTAATTACGGACATATAAATAAGCTGCGTGCATCAACGTATTGAAATACTCGTGCACAAAATACTCGTTTTACTCATGGTGTTGTGTGCCCATGATAAATACACCCGCGTGAGTTAGCCACGGATTTTAGAATAAAATAAAAAGCTAACGGGTCAATGAAGCGTTGTGTTGCTTGACAACAATATTACACATTTTTTCCTAAATAATTCTTAAGGTGCAAACTATTGTTGAAAAAAGTCTTTTAGAAATCACGACATTGCCTAATTTGGTTCAACACCAGTGTTTATCGGCTGGTAGCCAATTGCAGACAAGCAATATACATACTATTAAAATCGTTACCAAGTAACTGGGCAGTGCAAATAAATTAGTTTACATGGAATACAAGCAGGCAACTTCTCTTTTAGATTAAAGGGAGCAAACTCCCCTTCACTGGCTTCCTGGTTACGCTTTTTCTCTGCTTACTATGCAGAATAATGCGTGAAACATTTTGCAGATATTCTAGACACTTAAACCAACACCGCAGTATAGTAGTGTAAGCTGGTCTTTCATTAGACTTTGTTCACAATATGGTTGGGTCGTAGCCTTAAGCATCACATACGTAAATTTAATCCCAGGGCGCGGGTTCGAGTCTGCGTAAAGACAGCTACTTTCGCAATATAATTAGCTCGTTTGCGACTGGCGATTTTGCGCGGTGGCGAGGGGTCGGTACTTCATGTCAGCGTATTCCTGATATCTGTCCTAAATATAGTTTTCACTCTGACGAGCTACTGATAAGCTGTTACATTTAACTCGCTCCAGTATTGTACTTATGCATTGCACCCATGCAATATTTTGAGTATGTTAACACATATTCATCTGTGCTTCTACAGACATACTTTCTCGGATCGTAAGAAATATGCGTGTTATTATATTAATGCGAATGAACTGACACTCCTTGATATCGTCGAGCTGGCATGTCTGTCAAATTTGCAATCTATTTGAGCCATTGGGACACAGCGCACTAGCAAATGCGTTTATCCCGTCAGTGTTATATATATTCCAGGAATTTTGGCTTACTGGTAGTCAAAACAGCTACCCAACCGACTGTAGTGCAGATTTAGCACACTTCTTAATTGTCCGCCAGATAGATTAGATCTTATCGTTTTTATTCAACGTCATGTTACGCAGTTACTGAACCAGTCCGCCCAACGATTTTGCAAACCACTCAAATATAGTCACCCAATACTTTAGCTACCTTTTCACTTTGTTACTTATAAAGTGTTTTCCCTTCATTTGGCATAGATGTACATAACTGTATGCCATAAAGCTGTTTGTGAATTTACAGTTATTAATGCAAATTGTACTAAAACTTCCCTTGGTTATAAAATTAATATTGGCAACATCTTGGTAAATGCATTCACGAGGGGTGAAAAGCAGTGAATAAACGCAACTGAGGAAATAGTTGTCTGAAAACCAGAATATGGATTTTCAACCGGAAGAATCCCGACGTTAAAATGTCAAATGTTAATGGACGAAGAAGAACATGAAATCAAATCCATTACATATTTTTCTAAATTTCGTTACCATTCTACAGTTCTCGGTTTTTGTAAAATCACCTCATTTAATAGGTGGCATCTGAAAAGGTACTGCTGACTACTACTGCTAAAGTAAACATTGCTTTATGTTAAGCACGAATCATAATATTGCCTCTATTTAATATAATTGCATTTTATTCCAGCTTGAACCATATACTAGTTGTAACAAAATTTCTACAGAACCAGCAGTCTAACGTGAACTCATACATCACACACTATACATACACTATACACGTTAGCTAGAGGTGGGAACACTTCAGCTACTGTGCCGCAATAGGGAAAAGAAAAAGGGAATAAAATGCAACAGGTGCAAGCCAGTTGAGCTACCATTGACGGATGGACATCGTTCCGGTAAACCATCGGCCGGCTGCTGTGCAGCAGAAAAAAAGATTATACTATACAAAATTATAAAATGCTAAATAATGAGGTCGTGATTGGAGGGGGCTAAGAGGGATAGGGAGGGAAAAGGAACTCACGGCACAAACACCACGGAACTCGGCTCCTAGCCATATCAACAGTTGTGTCCGGCCAAAATCGTGTTCATCGTCTTTCGGACCCCCAACCAGTGAGCAGAGATGCTCCAAATGAGGCGAGCTTCGAAGTGAGGGTCTTCAATCCTCTCAACGGAGTCATCGCTTGGCCACCACTATTCTTCTTCCCTACACACCCAGGAAAAGCAAACAACCCACGTGGCAGGAGTCGATGGGCTGGCATGAGTAACACGTGGCCGATCCATCCGAGCCTGGTGAGTGAAACAACGGTACTGAGGGGTTCAGTTCCTTTTCCTGTGCAGTAAACAAGGCCTCGAACAGGCTCGCTGCTCACGCTGTGTTCCCACCAGATGTGAGCTGAACTGCGAAGGCACCTTGGTTCAAACGTAACTAGACTCTTTATGTCCGCTGATCTAAGGGGCCAGGTTTCACAACAGTACAGTAGGCTCGCACGTACCGCTGCAATGTACACTCTACCCTTCAGGGCAAGTGTGATGTCGCGCCGCAGCCATAAGTGGTGAAGGTTAGGAAAAACGATCCGAGCTTTTGCTATACGATTCGTGATTTCATCTTCATTCACAGGGGCGCTGATAAAACTTCCAAGGTTGTTGAATATTTGAACGAATTCTAACTGACCCAACAATGGACAACGAAGGAAGCGGTCCAGTCCATTCTTGGAGAAAAGCATTGCACTTCGATTGTGCAAAGCAAAGTCCGAAGCGGTTGACAGCCGCTACTAATAGATACAGTGCCGCATGCCACGTCTGGGAGATGTAAGAGGTTAGGGCAATCTCATCAGCATACTTCAAGTCAGAAAGTCGTTCTCCTGGGAGCTGATTTACAGCTAAAAGTCGTGTCCTGGGAACGTGATTTCCATGACTTCGGCAATGGCAAAGTATAAGAAGAAAGGTGACAACGGGCATTCTTGTCTCACGCCGCTGGAGATATTAAAGGGCGACGAAAACTTGCCGTAAGCCCTCACTCTGCCCGAGCTACGAGCATATAATGATCGGTTAATATTCACGTATTTCTCGGGCACACCTCTGCTGAGTAGACAGTCCCAGAGTGCATATCTATCCACAGCATCGAATGCACCTTTGATATCGAGGAACACGCCAACGGTGGGCCAACAATATATGTGAGGGTGCTGCAACAACTGACGCAAATTGAAGACGTGGTTAATGCAGCTATGATCTCGACGAAACCCGGCTGCGTCTTTACGAATATGGCTTTCATGAATACCAGTAAGTCTGCGAAGCATAACTAAGGCAAGCAATTTGGAGGCGATGGAGATCAGACTGATTCTTTTATGGTTCCTGCATTCCGACCGTGAGCCACTCTTGAAGTTTGGCAGTATGACAGAGCGGCAGCAGTCGGTTGGGACAGTTTCCTGCTCCAATAGTTTGACCAGCAACTCGTGTAATTCATTCATAAGAGCCAGCCCTCTAATATGAAGAGGGCTGGAGGAAGATCATCTGCTCCCGCGGCTATATTTAGCTTCAACAGTCCGATATAACTTTCGGCTTCTGAACGAGAGGTTAATCCAAAGCGACAGCCCACGGAGCAAGGCGATCAGTGGCCGGCGAGAAATCTCACAATCCCGACCGTTTATATTGCCTTTTGACGTGCTCAGAACAACGCTCTAAGCGTTTTGACAAGTTGTGGATGAGCTGTCCACTCTCGTCACAAATTGTTTCACTAAAACCAACTCTCCTGCTGCCCGTTTCTCCTATCAGACGGAATAACTTGCGATGGTTACAAGGGGCAGCGGCCATTTCCATCTCTGTTGCACGATGAGACAACCAGGATTCGCGGTCTCTCTTCAGGCTAGCATGGAGTTTTGCCTGGGGCACTTTGCGAGTTTCATGTCTTCGCTTCCAGTCGGAATATGGCGGCTAGCATCGATAAGTTCCAGAGACTGTGAAGAGACTTAATGTCCATGTTGGCGATTAGATACACCACATGAGTATTTTCGTGCTGCTATTAAGGTCTGGTGAATATGAGACCGGTTAGTCTCAATTGCATCCAGTGAGCGTTTATCCAACTCGTAAGACATCGTACTTTGATAGGCATTCAGAACAGCTTTCATCGCCAGTTTGCTGTTGGCACTGCGCTCACGATGTTATCGTGGGCATCCGCCAAAACGCATCCGCAGTTCAGCACATACAAGTGCATGGTCCGTGTCCACACCTGTGCTCCAAATCGAGCGACTGTTCTGGAAGCAGCATCTCCAGCGGTAACTTATCTTAATGTGATCGATTTGCGTCCATGGAAGTTTCGAGACTGGTGGGCGGCAAATCACCCTCCAGCGGGTGCTGTGTTGGAAATTAGTGCTGGCAAGAAATAAGCGAGCATCTTCACACAAATGAAGTAACCGCTCATTAAGGAAGCCTAAACCATGTTGGCCACACAGATGCAGTTCATCAGTGGATAATTTTCTAACTTGAGCGTTCAGATCCCCAGCCAGCACAACAGTGTCCGAGCTTCTTCTGTGGCGAAGGAGTTCGTTCAGTTGGCGATAGAAGTCGTCTTTTACTGATTCATCGCTAGGGTTTGTGGGTGCATAGGCAGCGATAACGAATGAACATCTCTTGGTCCCGTGCAACTTAGAAGCTTTGAACGAGCCAGTTAATCGGACCGCACACAACCGGTTACTGATTGGAATCTAGTCAACCCTACGCGGGGACTCAGGGCAATACCAACACCAGCTTGGCCGGCGCTCGAAGCTGCATCATCACCGGATAGGCGCAATGAGAAAGTGTTGCTAGTGTCACTTGAAGGGGATCGCAACTTGAGTACAGAGCACGAGTCTTGCAGGCGGGTCTCCGATAAGCAGCGGATATCGATCAAGAGGGTCTCTAATGTTCGGGCAGTTGCTGCCCGTTGAGCGATCTGTAGCAATATGCGTACATTGAGGCATGCAAAACTGAACGATGCTCGAAAGCTTCAAATGGAAGCCGATGAACTGGGCTTGGCCGCTTGCTTCTACATGGGCTTGTCGACAGGTCAGGAATGACGCGCCGCGTTCAAATGTGAGTTGAAACTAGAAGGTAAAAGCCTATCAAAGCAAGATGGGGAGGGCTAAGAATTGGGGTTGAAAACAGCGGGGATAAAAGTGGAACTAGGACGGAACGGTTAGAGAGAAACTGCGTAAGCGGAGGAATAAGAATACAGGAAGACTTGAGCAGTAGTATTCAAACCCCTATACACCCTGGTCGGTGCAGCTGATAGGGCACCGTTGATTATCCTCTGCGGTGGCCAGAGTATTAATAAAATGTTTGAAGAGAAATTCCTTGTATTTCATGGGCATGATAATGTCAAGTTGCCCAGGCATAGACAGGAGAACGATTGGGGTTCACAACCAAAGTCTTTGGTTCAAAAACCTGACCGCAAGGCAGTGGGTTTGGCTTTGGACTACATGGAGGCCGTTTTAAGGAATAAGGTGCCACCTCATTCCAACCCCAAGCTAGAGGACCAGGAGGCTGAGTTTTCTAGCCTCTAACCACTGACCAATCTGGTATGACTGGCTCTGAATGTGCAAAAAAGAGCACCATTCAGCATACCTCAACGGATCGCTGAAGCACACAAACCAACGCATCACGGTAAGGTTGCGATTGTACTCAAGCACCAGAACCAACTAACTAAGTTCTATAATAGGATAACAATAATTACACAAACATATGTAAATAATTATTAAGCAATTTCCTCACCGTATTTTATGTACTTAAGAATATTCCACACTCTCCTGCCATCCGTCAAAGTATAATATAAAGCACGTAATTTTATAGTTGATGAAAGAAAGCAGTTGCCATGTGTGATATAATGTATTTCCTTCCTGTCTTGTTGAGTGAAGAAAAATTATATTACATTAATATTTTAACTGGTTAGATTTCCTTCTGGACAACACTAAGCAAAACTTGCATCTATTATCATGTTCGTTTACGTTGGCTCACATGTAGTTAATTTGGGTCAAATTGGCCCTTAGCAGGTCTGGTCTACCCTCATACATGTGACAGCAGCTTATAAGCTCGCTGTACGTCCTAGCTAGCAGAAAACAAATTTATTCTTTGCATCAATATATTTTATGCCGAGGTTAATTAAGGAAGGTTTGTTCGTGCAGGAAAATAACAATCATTTATTGTCCGAGGTTTCGTTATTCTGGACACATAACTTGAATGTATGCAAATGGTTGTCAGATCTGAAAGAAAACGCACAAGATACTGTCTTTATTCATGAAAATAATGATAGTTTATGCTGACAATTTTAACATATTTCATCGGTTAGGTTTACAACATAAATTACTTCTATCGTATTCTTATGATTCTGACAATTAGATATTTTATACTAAAATACGCAACACAAAGCTGCTTGGCATTTCTTGATTTGATAGCTGATATTTATCTGCCTTTGGGAAGTCGACTACTTGCCTACTTAAAACAATTGTCCTATATGCCAGGTGTATTTGTGGTATCAGACGAGCCACGCATACATATGGCCACAAGCTAAAGATGTAGATAGCTGTTTATAAACTACTTTTATCAAGTTGACAACCCAAGATTTATCGGCAGAAATACACCGGTTATTTGAAACCAGATCATATTGTCATAAAAGTAAAGGACATAACATTTAAAAAGTAATTAATGAAGAGAAACCAGAATCTGGTGCGTTGCTTATGTGACCAAAACACAAATGGTTTTCAGCATTTCGATGTCCAGCCAGTAAAGCACGGTAATCCAGCTTTCTTACGGCTTTCCAAGTTGCGTGGTACAATTATCGTTATCATACAGGTTGCCGTCCACAGAATATATTTATACAAGCAATCTGGTCAGGCGATTTGAAAATGCGTACTTCGGTTGCTGTCTGCGATCCCTACAGTGAAATATCTCCAACCTGTGAATGCCAACGTTAACAAGACCCTCTCTGTGTAGATCTCGCTGTGCGCTGGAATTATTCCGTGGAAATCACATTACCATTCATATTCGTTTCCGAATACTACATCTTCGACCATATATGTTGGCGTCAGCTGGGTTTAATTTCGGGGAGCGCATCACCGCGTTTTGCTACACAATTGGTCGCTATCTTACTCTTGGACTGTTAAGATGCCCGTAACAAATTTTTCGGAAATTAAGCAAATGCACAACTGTGTGTTGTGTCAGGTCAAATACCACATACTTTGTACTGCAAAATCAAATGAGTGATTCCGGGATTTTCGTGAAATATCACAGTCAATTACCAGTCGTTCAGGTCCGCCGCCGTCATCCATGTCTTAGTGGAACAGGCTGCTGGCACCCAGAGGACCGGGTAGGAAAACGCAGCTGTATGTTACTTTTCCAGTCATGTGGAAAGCTACCTGACTGGGTGGAGACTGTGACAACCCATATTTAGAAGTACACCCCAATAGTCACCACTCATCTGAAATTAGAAAGCCAACAAAATTTTGTAAGAAGTTTGCATATTTTTTTCCGAAACCGGATAAAACTGTAGGAGCCACTGAAAAATCACAAACAACTTTGTTGGTTGAATCATCTCGTTGCGCGCAGCTTGATATGTGTCGCCCAAATAGCCAGCGCAGATAGTATCCAGCATCCAGATAGGTTTTTCTATTCATCCGGTGCAAATACCCCATTTGAATTCCCGAAGTAGCTGACAACCCAGTTTCACCTTACATGAATATTTTACCTGTTTCATATCTTCATGGATAGATATCCCGGTGTGTGCAAGTAAGTGCGCTGAAGAATCAGGGAAAGTATAGAAAGAGAAATATCCAAATTAAAGAGTCCAACTGTTGCAAATCAACGGTAAGCTAGACCCTGTGCAGATACAGAAAATCCTTGCCCTGAAAGCTCAAGGTTATCCTACAAGAGACCTTTTAACCTCGCGATCTTCTAGGCGACTTAGTCCATGCATCAGTCACCCCAGGTACCCTAAAGTAATCAGTTGGAATGTTTGCAGGACCTAATTAGCATATACTTCGACGCGTGTGAGGGAGGTTTGAAAGTGAAATTAATTACATGTCTCTGGAAGAGTGAACAACGAAATCGGCCAATGTAAAGAACTTTTGTGGGCGAAGCTAGTCAGACATTGATCATGTTTCACATAATAGGATGAATGTCCTAATGATCCAGGATCGTCTTGACCAAGAGCCGGCGGATCGTGAAAGAATTAAATCCGCCATCATTGCTTTTAAGAGTCATAATGATTTTAGGGTAATCCGATCGTTTCCAGGATTTCACCTAACAATATAATCAGGTTCCTCACACGTCAAACTCGTTTAGGGATTCCAGCTGTTGCCTGCTTCTACTTATTACCAACGTTCGTAGTCATATGAACAAACACGATGAACTTTGCTCTTTCCTTAGCGCCTGAGTGAGTAGCCTTAGTGGGACTCCAGATATATGGTTTAATTCTGAGGTGATTGCCCATAAAATCGAGCTTAGTGAGTCCTCATGCTTCCGCGGCGACAGGTTATCGACTGCTTGCGGCAGCTTCTAGTTCGGCATCCTGTATCCTCGTTATAGCAGAGATGGGATATTACACAGATGGTGTATGACTTGTATGAGCAGCCATTTTGCTCGATCCACCTCAGGCGCGATGGGCTGCTCTTGGGCGCATTTTATCTCAGTTCTCTGGACCGTTGTTTCGATTGGCTGGCGCATCCCCGAAGCCACATGAATCATCCCGTTTCTGCCTAGGGATGATTTCATTTGGTCTGGAGTACGCTGATTCAAAGTGCAACTCACGTTCAGGCATTGCTAGATCCAGGCCTGTATGGTAGTTTGGTTACTTTAAAGTGGGCTAGCGCGAACCAAATACCAACCAACAAGATTAACGCAGCGCTCAAGTCCGTTATGCCTAAACTTGTTGTTGTCAACCTATGAACGTGTGTAAAAAGTTCATAGCTTACGTGCGATGGCAGCACACGAACACATTGCTCTGAACTAGCATGGATCTATACCGTATTCACAGAATCTGAAGTTAGCTGACAACTACTGAAATGTTGACTTCGATCAAGTAAATGGAGCTGCGATCCAAGTGAGTTATTCTCTGCCTCGAGCTACGTTCGTGGAAGACTGTCACTCGCAATCCATATTGCATATCACAATCCAGACGAAGGGCAAATGCACCAGTACCCAACTGCGAGCTTTTAACCGCTATGTCATGCACTGCTCGCAGAGCTTTATCTTAATAATCAAGGAGGAAGTGTTCAACATCTATACTTCAGGTTCCATTTTCAGCTTATGCCATATTTACTTGAAGATTGTGATGAGTAATGAGCTTCAGAAGTCCCGGAACTGGAAAAAACATGTGTATAACATCCAGAAACGCATTCAAAATAAACCAGGGGTCTTTACCGCTTTCGGCGTGTACGGCGCCTACCAAAACTGACAGTAGGTTTTTCGTTGTTGAAAAAGGCGCTTCAACTACTCACCAGCACTACTCACCTAGCAACAAAATCACCGGGTCTGATGGACAGCATCTATTGATTCTCAAGTCCCTTTCGGCTATCATCTCACCTGCGGTGACTAAACTGTTCAACAGGTTACTGACCAAAGATGTATTGCCGAGCGACTGGAAATGATCAGTGGTCAGGCCGATTCCGAAAGGGGGCGACGTCCGCAAAGTGGACAACTATAGACCAATTTGTCTAACAACTATTTTGGAACAAGTTGCCGAGAGGATCGAAAAGAATGTCAACCACAGCTGCTACAAACAAACGATATACTGACGCTCACATAGAATGGTTTGGTGCTAAGTGGTAGCTGCTGCTTACAAGGCATGAATGGTTGCAGGAAGTGAAGTATAAGAAATCTGTCCATATTCTTTTTCACTATTCTAGTAAAACGTGCAAATATGTAATTAACGGAGTCCTCCTTGACAATCTGAGGGTCCGCGGTGTTGGTATCCAGGATGTTCTTCATGAGGGTACAGGTCAATGGCCATCTAAGTGATGTATCCCAGGGAACAGTGCTAAGGCTCACTCTGTTCTTACGCCATCACAAAAATCTACCTCAGCCTCTTCGGTTGTCGTCTATATTGCTTGTGGACGTGCTGATGTTTTGGAGATTGGTTAACTCTACAAACGTCTAGGGTTTACTTCATCAAGAATACAACCACCTCTCCATATGGCATGTATAATTGTCTCACGACCAACGCATACTAGGTAGTATTCCTCAGTCTTAGGAACAGTGGTGATGGTAACTATTACAACTTATTGCCAACCGCTACATCCTACACTCTTCCTGAAGGATCCAGGTGCATTCTAGCGCTACATTTGAAGTCTATAAACGATGAGAACTGTCCCTATCTTAAAGAGCTGCGCATGCTTTAGGCGATTACACGCAGCTTCTGTACTATGTGTGATTAGTTTGCAACTAGTCTCTTCTATTCCATCAAAACAACGACCCTGAAATACGCCCAACCGCTTACTGTAAATCACCTGAGGCAAGGTACGTGCTTTCAAACTTCTCTAGCACGTTGCTTTTAATCTCATTCTTGGTTTAGGCAGAGTACCAATTGAAGATAGGTGCAAGAAAGTAGCATTCCAATCCTTGTTATATTGTCGGCTGCAAGGCGAGGACATTTTGAGATACCGCAAATTAAATTCCGGTAACTTCTCAATGTTGATCCTGCAGATTGCCATGCAAACGTTATCCATCACATGCAGACATCAGTACAAGCTTTCGGTGCTACATAAAGGCGAGTTTCCCACCCTGTGTTTTTGAACAAAGAGTGGCGAATGTTTGGAAAAATCCAGCTAGAAGAAGTCGTGGAGGCCGAATCTTCGCGGTAGACAAAATCCTTCTTGACTTTACATGTTAGCACCACTAAATTAAGAGGACGATTGCACACTAGTAAGTATATATTACGTATGTGAGCTAGGTACCATTGTAAGTCAGGCTATATTAGACAAGACAAAAGGAATCGAAGGATGATTAATTTATCACAGAGGCAAATTCTTTAACATTTTTTATTTTCTTACCTTGAAGTTGTGCAGGTTTACATTTGTAATTTTCTCACATTATCATGTTCATTATTTAAACTGCAGCCTGTAGGATGAGATGGATCAAGAGTAACTTGTTTAGTTATCAATGAGTTTACTACCAGTCAGAATATGTTTTGCCCACCACATTAAGTCTGGTGCAATCCAGAAAATAATACATATAAAAAGTAGTTATAAAAATGTAATTGTTGCACGTACGTTGAGCGTGCCCACTTCAATACAAGCTCTTTTCAATTTTTTGGTTACAAATGAACTATCTTGACTATCGACGCCTAACACGAATGTGCACACCATGGTGGCTAACTTGCTTGTGGTATCCAGCAACCATAATCCGGAAGTAACAGTGGAAAAATAGTTGCTCGTTTGTTATTCATATTCACTATTTATCAACCAACTTTTACGCAGGGTAAACGATCCCTTCCCTGGCCTCGTAAGTGTCATTTCAGACTGAGATTGTCCCACGTCTGACGCCACACACGTATCTGATGTAAAATAGTCGTCCAATCTTTCGAACCAAAAGAGCTAACTTCAGAAATCACGCTTCAATCACTGACAACACATGTATTAACTTTTGAAAATTACCAAACTAATCGTAGTTTCACACTGAAGAATCATGGGGTCCGACTTGACTGGTAGTCTGGAACCAATAATATTGCGCATAAAAAATGGCAACCGTTTCAACATAAAGCGCCACTACAAAGAACAGATCCAGGGTTGAATATTCAGTCCTGCTGTTATCGGATATCAAGGCAATGTCGCTCTGATGATCAACATCAGCTAATTTTCCATCTAGTGGTACGTAAACGCTCTCGTAATAGGTATTCGCAGGGTAAACATATGGGATGACGTCATGACAAATCTGAATAAACATGGGAACTAAACACAATCCTGGCGAAAACGGATTGTGCAGGTAGGGTCAATCAATAGTTCACGGTCAATGCTAAAACAACGTGCCGTGTTCTGTTATGATGAACAAGAAGACTTCTCTTATTTGACGGTTACAATATGCTGTGCGTAGCTGAAAGGAATGAGTTGGTTAATTGATTTAAACACAAGCTATGTGTTGACAGATGCAACTACACTCGGCTTGCTGTCCATCCCATAAGGTTAAAGGAAGGGCAGTGATCCGACCTAAACAGATACGCCACGAAAGAAGGACGGCTTGTTTTCGATGCCAGGCTGCGCTACTACTCTGGGATAAAGGCGAGCCAGAGTTGAGTCCAGCAAATATTTTAACATCGATAATATGTTTCTGTCCCTGTCTTTACTTTAAACGGCACGAAAACAGCTATTCATAGTTACCCTGATATATTCATCCCACACAGGCAGAAAGTGCTTTATTCCTATTAAAAATACATGAATGGGAATATCAATTATCAGTTGAGTACCTAACTGCAGTCATCAACTAAAGTATGTGCCAGGGATGCGCACCAATGAAGCAAAGGTTGAAAGAATTATGGATGTGCTAAGTTAGCAGCGCAGTCAACATACAACAATGGCGAATTATTTCCAGTGCGAAATACCGTACCGCTATCCTTCTATATTACGGTTCAAACCATTAAAGTTTTACAAATTGAAAAAGACCAAACCAGTAGTTTTTTAAACACACTTCTCAAACAATCCTTATATTTCGATTACTAATTAGTGGACTGATTTGGGTAGGATTCGATTTAGTTCACCTCAATTAGATTCCAGGCCGCATACGTAAGCTACCAATCCGGAAATCACCAGACGCGCGTTTCGCCCCATTTGGGCTCGTCAGTGGTGCTCATCCATCGGTCCCCTACTGGGGTTCGCACTCATGATGGCTAGAGGCTAATGCCAGCTAGCATCAGTTTATACCACTGAGCCATGGGGGCCGACAGTCGATCATTACGAATTGAAGCCTAACTGCGATATAGCCCGAACTATCCTCCACTGCCGTGCAAGTTAATGCTCGTGCAGAGGACAGTGGTTGGCCGTCACGAACATGTCTTTCCTTGCCAGCACCATGAATCCACACAGCAATTTTAAATATTGGTAGGGCATGGATTTTGCTTACTTTCTTGGACTGAGGTAAAATGATGAATGCAGTTGTAATATATCCAAACTATATTCCACAACAGCAGTGTGTAAATAGTGAAGCACAAAAGCTGAGAATGAGTACCGTTTTCTTCGCGTTTGTTTGACGTGGACATTTCTGATTATATAGCGTAATGTAGGTGGATAAGCTAAACATCTAGACGTCTTTTAAATACGGTAAGCATGGGGGAAGACACAACGTAGGTGACAAAAACGTTCCAGTGTTCGCACACACTAAGGGAAAAGAAATTCCAACCGGCTGTATTGTGTGGCCAGCTTTAGCTGGTGTCCTCTGAGTGTTGTATTGCTATTCCGCTTTAGCAGGTGACGACAAGAATGGTTTGGAGTCCTCAGGATCAAACAAGTCATTATCTAGTCGCCACGCAGGCATCGATATTGTCCACTGTAGACCCCGAAGGTTTTCAACCCTAATCGTTTAGGGAGATGAAACAGGCCCTTTACGTACTTGGTCGCCCTTCGTTGTGGCAGTTTAAGAGCGGTACGTTCTTGCTTTTGCCATGGCTGCCAGGCGTGGATGGCGTACACAGAATGAGGCCGATTGTAGGCGCTGAGCATCTGAGAAAGGATGGAAGGATCGAAGCGCCCGAATGCCCTCTGCAAATGGCCAAGCTTCTGGGTAGCATTTTTTGAGGCTTTCTCGGCCTGACTGGAAAAACCCAGATCTTCCTGCGCTACCACTCCTAGATCGCATTCCGTTGTAGTGCGCTGCAATATTTGATCCCCCAATCTGTATTCGGAAGTGGCTTTATGGCGTATGCTCAAAACCTTTCATGCAGATTGGTCAACCGGCAGTTCAAAGTTCATTATGTGCAATATTATTCACTTGTAGAGCGTATTATGGTTATTTTCTGAACAAAGTTTTATTTAACAGTTTACATAGGTAAACATGTCAGTAAGTAGCGGACCAAGTTTTCTGAATTCTGCCCCAAAATTAGTTTTATTATGTTGATCAAGTGTCATCTGTGCATCGTGGACGTACCACGTTTATTAGACCTAGTAAACGAAAGGCATTTGGCGACACACGCCAATAGACCCTACGCAAGTAGTGCACATGATTTTTGTGGACCTAAATGGAGCGTTCGCTTTAGATGGTAATGCTGCTTACACGGAAATTTTGCTACACCTATGGACAGATATTTTACAGGAAAAATATTGGCAATTGAATGTTCCATCGTACACATTTCAAAGTAATTTATATAGTTTTTAGAATAAAGAGTCAGGTACCCGTTATAACATTGTCTGGGAAAATACGGCACCAGACATCTTGAACTCAGCGCATTACGTTCAAATCAAGAGACGAGCAAGACTTATCTGTTTTGCGCATATCTCATGATATGTTCACGTATTTAAAACTACCTTTGCAGCTAATGTTACATAGAATAAGCTGAAATGTTCCAATTCATTTTCAGTAACATACAGCTTGATATCTAACAAATGCCAAGCAAAATCGCTAGAAGTCAAGAGAATTTTATACTTCCACAAGTAAATTTCGGTCGCTATTATTACTCTTTAGATTAATTTGCTGACTAATTAAATAAAGATGTGGATTGTAAAGATTTCCTCAGCTATTTATTGCGTAGACTGCCACTGTGTTGAAACTTAAATCTGCAATGCTAAAATCGGTGTCTGTAGATAGCTACTCCCAGTTTTTAATTTCAACCTATCATGATTTGCTTATCCACCCACGTAACTCGGAGTTATTGCTTCATTCATTGGTTGCGTAAACACTGACAGAAATAACACCAATCCGTGGATTTGTTGTCCTTCTACCATCAAAACAATTCTTAGATCCATCAACAAATTGGGTGTGCGAGATGCAGCTTCGCCTGAAGCCCATGTGCATTGCGACGGTGGATCACGCAAATTTGTCTGCTAAAGACGCTTAAAATTTTTTTCCCAAACATCACATACATGAACGCTGAAAAGTAAGCTGCGCTTTCAGAGGAAACCAATACGTGACTGGTAACATCTGCACACTCGCCAAATGTGCTTCTGATGAAAAGTCTGGTTGCCATTCGTAAGCGAAAGTTTGAACTTTTTCGTGTTGAGTGAGAACAGGTTGCATTCGCGAGTGAAAGTGGCCTGGCTAATGCATTGATGTGCTTTTATCCAACACTATCTACCTAAGAAAGAAATTATGGAAACAACACCAGTACCTCCATCGCGCGTCAGATTTTACTCCTCGGTTTTTTTGAATGAGACGAAACCAAATCAGCCTCACTTATCCAACGATACTGCATCCTATCGACGGCGATTCACGGTTTTTAATCGGGACCCAATTAGTCAAGCGGATCAGTTTCATTTTGCCAACGATTTGAAACCGATTTCCTTGGTAGCTGACATTGGTGGTGACAATTCTTTGTTAAAAGAGGTGCATGAAGAAGCATGGACAAATGAAACAAGGGACCGCTCTTGGTCGACTGCCAACTTTAAAGAACAATTTATTTCATTTATACAACCAGCAAACAATCGACTTGCCCTCAAGCTGTTTGGCAACAAAGTAGCATTAGCGTGTGAAAGAAGAAGGCAGAGAGAACAGGGCAAATGGGTGATACATCCTTGTAGCAACTTCCGGTGAGTTGAGTCAGTGACAGTGAATTAATTGGAATGCAAGCGTCTACTGAAATTGTTACAAAAATTGATACAATATTTTATTAACTAACATGTTCATTGTGATGCATTCAAATATTCGGGCGAGTTTTACTATTTTAAATACCAATATCCGAAATATTGTAACATAATGGAGCTACAACCGGCCACTATTGACAACATCATGTTTCAAAGAGATCGCCACTATTATATGGTCTGCAGGAAGAATTTAGTAGATATATTTTAGCCGGCGCAAGAACGATTCATGTTACTCGCTACTGTAGTAGGCTCTGTCAAAGCCATCATAACGGGTCCTAATGACGTGTTATTGGCAAGCACCTATGCCTGATTTCCTTTCAAGCATTAACGGATATACAACATGGTGTAGTAGTGAAGTTGCCTTAAATTTCTTTTTGGTATTTATTAATAATTTTGGTATTGACTTGCAGTGAAATTAAACTTGTCGTTTTCTGCATAAATTAGAAGACTAAGTTCGGCAGTTGCGTGCATTTCGCATCGTCACATCCGTGCTGATACGAAAGGCATGCATCTGCCGAACTTCGTTTTTTAAATGTACTTTTCAAGTTATTAAGGTGAACTAACTGTTTTAAATTGTGCATAAATGACTGAAACTTTACTTATTTAACGATGTGGAAGTACTTGACTTACGGTAGATTAGTGCGCTATTATTCTGAAGCTTCTTCTTACTAGAGCTCTGTAAACTGTGTGTGTTGCTCTCGTAAAAGTTAGGTGATGTTTCTAAATGCTTCACCTACTGTCTTACACACGACGCTATCAATATTGCAATAATAATATCAAAATATATGTAAGTTAGAAATGTAAAATAGTGTGACCTGATCTAATGACCATGGGCTCACAGTGAAGGCAAAGAGGTTGGGAAGTTCCACTACACCTAAGTAAGGGCTAAACAGATATTACAGTTGTTTCTTGCTAAAATTAAAGATTACTTGTCGATGTTCAAACCTAGATATATATCCAAAGTTTAAAATAGTCACCGGCTTATGCATAAACTGACAATTTATTTATCCTAGGCATGTGCCAGTGAGTATCAAGTGGCAATCAGTTGATTAACGAGAAGGCTTAAGAATGCTAGCGCAGTCATAGCAACAGTGTGCACAATCGGTGGTAATAATAAACTTCACTGGCAATGTCGCCTAAGTGAGCATCTTGCAATTAACTTGATCAGGTACATTTCAGGCAGGCAAGTTATTCTATGATGTAGTCGAAGCGACAGCTCCCACTGTGGTTACCAAACCAGCATAGCCACACAGCAGCAATGATTCGCGACAATACCACGTTTAGCATAGACTTAACAAACGTAAGCTGATGCTTACAATAACTATCAACTTAGATGGTGTAAGGCACTCTGGAAGAAAGATTTAGCGATGCATTTTGCGAATGTGATCGGGGCTAAAGCTCAATGGCACCGCTGTACTACATAAGTTCCTCACAACTATAATACCTGCTGTGCAAAGGTGAAGTATTTAAACAAACTAGTAACCGCCCGTTGCTTTTATATCTAGAAACAAGTAAATCCTGCAAGACAAGGAGGTGGATTAAACGGAATGTACGGGAGTATTATTTTGCCACGGCTAATAGTACCTTGCTACAAAGAGAAAATTACCTCCAGGTCAAAAGTGAATTTGTAAAGTTAATAAAGTGTGTAACGAAGTGTATGTAGACAAGAATACTTGTTGCATGTTCCCCATGAGTTACGGTATAAATTAATTAGTATTACTTGCATAAGGTGCATATACGGTCAAAGAAAGTCATACAGCTTCAGAAATATTAATTTTGTTGAATGCAGACTGGCGTAATACATTTAGAAAGCACAGGGATTATCTCTGCGGTAAGTAGAACTAGTGGAGTTCGCAATATTTGTTAAGGCGTTTACAGCCCGCCCTTGATGTACTGCGACGTGCTGCGCAAAAATAATCCAGATTTAAAAAGGGGTTTATCGGGTACTGTATAATCCCAGTGCTATCTTAACACATTCAGTCACTTAATTTTCTATCCAAAGCTGCCTTATGACGCGTTCTCAATAAAGAATGTTTTGTCTCCTGGTTGCCCTGCGAACGTTTAAGGAGATGAAAATTGCTTTTTGACGTGACGATAAGTTCTAGTTAGTGAATTGTTAGAATAGATGTTGCTATCGTATTGTCAATTAGACAAGATACGATCGCTTTTAAAGTTTCATTTTCGATGCAGCTGTCCAAACACTCATAAACCCAGAAGAATATGTCAATTGCCACGGCTGAAGATAAGCTACAGAAGTGAAAATGTTTGCCTTGATTCGCTGTTGCTTACAATACCATTTATGCCATATGTTGTTTTACAAAAGTGAATAATTACTTTCTGCTTAGTACAAAACTAACTAGAGCCTCAACAGAGACCGGGCAGATTCAGCGAACCAGTGAAAGTCCATAGTTATTTGAGAGCCTTAATGTTCACTTCAAAATATGTGAATAATTATTTTTATTAAGTGCAAAACAGATAACAACTTTCCTTTGCATATTTCTGACGGTAATCCATTCGCCGCAGATAATGGGAATTCACTGTCTCAGATATTAATGGGGGTACAAAACAACATTAAAAGCATCAAGCTGCAACATTTGGAAAACATGTCAAAGTGCGAAAACGCACTGAAAGCACAATTTGGTGAGACTAAACGGTAACTTACCGGATTGCAGCGCAAAGATGAACTTTGTTAATTATAAACATGTATTCGTTGTTTATGGGCTATTTACTTTCATTATTGACAATACATGTATTTCAGGGGCTACTAGAGACTAGATCGCCGGATACTGTACAATCAAGCAGCAAGAATTTAATAATGTGTGCGCAATCGGTTACAGGACTACTACTCAGAACTATAAATGTTTATGCAAGACTAATAAATTATTGCCTAATGACTGTGGACGAAGACAAATAGGCTTAAACTGTAAAGTTCGCTTTCAAAATACTACACAGCAAAATCATAACGAGTGGCTAATCTGCTTGTTGAATCGGAGATTTCGCGTAAGCAACCTTATAAAAATGGAATGCTTCCACTGCAGAACATATTTAACAATGCCTAGATTTTCAGCCCGCTTTGGTGCAGTAATAAACTACGGGAGTTCACTACATATACAATAACTAATAATAACTCACTAATAGGTAAGTGATTCTTGGACCACGTAATGTCAAAATCTATTTCACAGGAACTGCTCGACTGCTATGCAAAATCTGCAATCGATACTGTATTATTATAAACAGATTTTAAACTACACACAAGATATTAGATATGTACTATGCTACAAAGAATCTTAATTATAATGTACATGAACAGAAGTACAAGAAGTACAGAAGTGCAAAAGTACAGCAGTTATGTAACAAATCACTGTCGACAATCAACCTACTTTTCAGTCTGCTCTAATGTGTTCATGTGCTTAATTGTGGCAGGATTAATGTCCAATGTCTCCAACGGCCGTCTATTTAGATCCGCTCTCACGCGCAAAAGTTGAATTTGAGCTCAGACTGTTGAAATTGCATAAAGCCGCTGGAGTAGATAAAATTCTCCAGCTCTCTACAAATGCGGAAGACTTGCACCTGCAGCTGATTTACATGTGTTTCTAATGGACATTTGGGAGCAAGAAACTCTCCCGACCGACTTGAGCCAAACCGTCACTATCCCAATTTCAAGGGAGGCTAGCGTTCAGAATGCGGCAACCATAGAAGGATCTGTCTGATCTTAATTGCCTATAGAGTGCTTGTCTCTGTCTTTCTCCACAGATTGACTTCCGATCGTGCAGGCTCGATCCGCGAAGAGCAAGTTGGTTTTTGTCGAAATCGAGGTTGCATTGACAACATCTTCCACTTGCGTCAATCGTTGGAGACGGCCATTTTTATTGCCGACCCACAGTAGTCGTGTTTCGCGACATCGAAAGTGCCTTCGATTCGGTGGATCGATGCACCCTTTGGAACTGTCTGCTAAGACCTGTAGTGCCATAGAAATATATAAATATTATCCAAGTGCCATACGCGCATATTTCGCGCAGAATAAGGTTTTATGGCAAGCTGTCACCGCCCTGCAGTATCTGCAGCGATGTGAAACAAGCTTGCTAGCTTTAACCTTTCCTATTTAACTTTTCCATTGATGGAGTCTTGGAAATAGCATTCGCTATTCACGTTCTATAAGGTTTGGAGCTACTTCCTGGTGGGCGGTTTCTTGAATTGGATTATGCGGACGACATCGCCCTCATAAGTTAGTGTCTAAACTAGCTAAGCTGCACTGGACCAATTAGCACTGGTTGTCAATCTTAATGGACTATTGTTTGCTCCATCGCAATGCAATGTTCTTTCCTTGATTGGCAAGGACCCAACCCTGCATTGACACTTGGTGGTGATCGGCTAGAAGTAGTTCAGGAATTCAAGTAGCTGTGCAGCTACCGTATAGCAGAGCACGAGGTGCTTATTCCAAACTCCGTCACCTGTGGCGCAGACGAGACATCACACTCGCTCTGAAGGCAGGGTTTATAATTCAGCCATCCCTTCTAGCCAACTATATGGTTGCAATTCCTAGCAGAGAGATCTAAAGATTTTCGTCACGTTTGATTATCGCTGCCTCTGCAGCTTAGCTCATTTCTGGTGGAAGCGCCGCGTGAGCAATGAGCGTGTTCGGCGTCACTTACTTGATGCAGGAAGAGCGAAGGAACCGCTCAGCAACATTATCTCACACAGGAGACTAGGATGGCAGGGCCACTTGTTGCGTATGCCAACAAACCGACTCCCGCGACATGCATTGGTGCGCACCTGGGGTGAGGTTGAAGGAAGAAGAAGGGAAGCCAAACGATGAATTACTCGATGGGGATGAAAACCCTCACATCGAATTTGGCGTCAGGTGGTGCGTCCCGACTGCTTGGCTGGGGTCCTAAGCGCGGTTAACACATATGGTTGAACAGGCTTACTGAGATATCTAGGAGCTGGCACGTATGGCGTTTGGGTTGTGAATGCAATTGCAAATCCCCACCAGTTTAAATTCACTGTAGTCGCCATCTTATTCGTTAGGCGTAATATATTTCTTTTTCGGGCCCGATAGCAGGCTGTAAGCTCTTCGTAACAATGTTTATCTATTACTTAGGATTCAGTCGGCCTACCATCGTTCTTTTCCTTATTTTTGTCTTTTTACGGCTGCAAAATAGCTGATATATTATCCAACTGTAGTCAAAGTACATAATGTTTTAGATGATGAAATGATTAATGTTATACCTACAAATATCTCATCATCATCATCATGCACGTTAGCTAAAGGTGGGGAACACCTCAGCTACTGTGCCGCAATACACAGAAAAAAGGAAAAAAAGAATTCAACTGTTGCGAGCCGGCTGAGCTACCGGTAACGAATGGGCATCGTTCCGGTAAGCTACCAGCCGGCTACTGTGCATTAAAAAAATTGCTATGCAAAATTATATAAGGCTAAATAATGAGATCGTGGTTGGAGGGGGTGGCTAAGAGGGATGGGGTGGGGCAAAGAAACTCACAACACAAACGCCACTGAGGTCGGCTCCTAGCCATATCAGCAAGTGTGTCCAACCAAACGTGTTCATCGTCTTCTGGACCCCAAACAGGGAGCCGAGACGCTCCAATCTAGGCCAGTTTAGAAGTGAGAGCCTTCATTCCTCTGGACTAAGTCATCGATTGGCCACCCCTCCTCTTCTTTCATCCACATCCCCGGCGTGCAAAAAACGCACGTCGCGGGAGTCGGTGGGCTGGCATGCGTAACACGTGGCCCAGCCATCGGAGCCTGGTGCGTGAAATAACGGTGCTGAGCGGTTCAGTTCCGTTTCTGTGCCATAAACAGGGCATCGTACAGGCTCGTTGCACCTACATTGTTCCCACCAAATGTGAGCTAAATTACGAAGGCACCGGTGGTCGAACGTAACGAGCCTCCTCAGGTCCGCTGCTTTAAGCGGCTAGGTTTCACAACAGTACAGTAGGGTCGAACGTACTGCTGCATTGTACACTCTACCTTTCAGGGCAAGAGTGATGTCGCGCCGGCGCCATAATTAGTGAAGGTTAGCAAAAGCGCCCCGAGCTTTGAGATACGGTTCGTGATCTCATCTTAATTCACACGGGCGCTGATACAACTTCCAAGGTTTTTGAATATTTGAACGAACTCTAGCTGATCCCAACCAAGGGTCTGCTTAGGGGGCGGTCCAGACAAATGTTCGAGGAACGCTTTGCACTTCGAGGGTGCGAAGCAAAGCCCAAAGTGACGGACAGCTAGTGCTAGTCTGTCCAGTGCCGCTTGGCACATTTGTGAGCTGTCACAGATTAGGGCAATATCATCAGCATACTCCAAGTCGAAAAGTCGTTCTCCTGGGAGTAGCTCCACACCTTCCAATTCATGTCTTGTAAACGCAATCTCCATGACTTCGTCAAAAGCGAAGTTAAAGAAGAAAGGTGACAGCGGGCATCCTTGTCTCACGCCGCTGGAGATATTAAAGAGCGACGACAACTTGCCGTAAGCCCTCACTCTGCCCGAGCTACGAGCATATAATGATCGGTTAATACTCACATATTTCTCGGGCACACCTCTGCTGAGTAGACAGTCCCAGAGTGCATATCTATCCACAGCATCGAATGCACCTTTGATATCGAGGGACACGCCAACGGTGGGCCGACAATATATGTGACGGTGCTCCAACAACTGACGCAAGGTGAAGATGTGGTTAATGCAGCCACGACCTCGACGAAATCCAGCTTGCTCTTCACGAATCTGGCTTTCACGAATGCCAGTCAGTCTGTGAAGGATGACGGAAGCAAGCAATTTGGCAGCGATGGAGATCAGACTGATTCATCTATGGCTGCCGCATTCCGATCGTGAGCCTCCTTTGAAAATCGGGACTATGACAGAGCGGCAGCAGTCGGTTTGGACAGTTTCCTGCTCCCACAGTTTGACCAGTAACTCGTGTAATTCATCCATAAGAGCCGGTCCCCCTAATTTGAAGAGGGCTGGGGGAAGATCAACTGCTCCCGCGGCTTTATTTAGCTTCAACCGTCCGATATCAATTTCGGCTTCTGAACGAGAGGGTGAATCCAAAGGGGCAGCCCACGGAGCATGGCGATCACTGGCCGGCGAGAAATTTAACAATTCCGACCGATTAAATTGCCTTTTAAAGTGCTCAGCCCAACTCTGTTAGCGTTTTGATAAGTTGCAGATAAGCAGTTTACTCTCGTCACGTATAGTTTCACTAATAACAGGTCTCCTGCTGCCCGTTTCTCCTATCAGACGGAATAAGTTGCGATGGTTACCAAGGGCAGCGGCCAATTTCATTTCTGTTGCACGATGAGACCACCAGGATTCGCAGTCTCTCTTCAGGCTAGCACGGAGTTTTGCCTGGGGCTCTTTGCGAGTTTCATTGTCTTCGCTTCCAGTCGGAATATGCCGGCGAGCATCGATAAGTTCCAGAGACTGTGAAGAGACCTAATGTCCATGTTGGCGATTAGACACACCACATGAGTATTTTCGTGCTGCTATTAAGGTCTGGTGAATATGAGACCGGTTAGTCTCAATTGCATCCAGTGAGCGTTTATCCAACTCGTAAGACATCGTACTTTGATAGGCATTCAGAACAGCTTTCATCGCCAGTTTGCTGGTGTCAATGCGCTCACGATGTTGTCGTGGACGTCCGCCAAAACGCATCCGCAGTTCAGCACATACAAGTGCATGGTCGGTGTCCACACCTGTGCTCCAAATCGAGCGACAGTTCTGGACGCAGCCTCTCCAGCGGTAACTTATCGCAATGTGATCGATTTGCGTCCATAGTTGGTTCGAGGCTGGTGGGCGCCAAGTCACCCTCCGGCGGGTGCTGTGTCTGAAATTAGTGCTCGCAAGAAATAAGCGAGCTTCCTCGCGCAAATGAAGTAACCGCTCACCGTTATCATTATGGGATGCTATACCGTGTTGGCCGCCTAGATGCAGCTCATCAGTGGATAATATCTGCGTGTGGTTTGTTTATATCATTACTTTAAAAGCATTCTACCTGCTTCTAACTTTATTCCCTGGTCGTCACAGTTTTGCTTCATTATAGAAAAGGAGGATGATTTGAAATAAATGAGAATATCCCTATCTCGGGATGTGGATGCTGGTTTTGAGCTGTTCTCCGAGCTGTGTGATAGTTGTGCAATGAAAGATATGTCTCACTAGTGCCCCATCAGAAAAAGTTTATTTCGTTTGTTCTATTTTGTTAATTTGTGGAGGTAAAGCATTAACTGAGTTATTTTCTCAGCCGCTTTCTAGGTGAACAGGTATATATCTTAAACAATGTACGGTGGGAGTAACTAGAAAACTTAGATAAAACGTAAAATTATGAACGTTTATAGAACGTCGATACTACATGGACTCAAAAAACTGCGGAATCGTTGACTGGGTTTAAAGCATTACTTATAACAAAAATTTATTTATGCACCCAGAAAATTTACTTGGGCCAAACATCCGCGTGATTATTGATTCCAGGCTAAGTATAGGATGGATACAACTTGACATATGACGAATAGCGGAATTATCATTTACACAAAGCTTTTAATGACATCTCTATAAAACATTGATAACATACAAAATGGAAAACCACAAAGCGGCCGATTAAAACCAGAATACGACTTTCAGCATTCAGCTTTATTTCCGGTCTTGCTTTACTACCTAAGCTTTTCTGCTAACCATAAATAGCATTGCTATTGGAAAAATGTTTTGTGTACTTAAATTCGATCGGTAACCATTGAATACCTTAAAAACGGATCTCAGAGTATATGGCAAATAACCCATGATACTAAAATTTAACGAACGTCCGGACAAAACAACCATAGGGGCGTGTTAATATCAACATTGCTCCCAAAATAAAATGTCTGCAAAAATCCTGCAAGAGTAAAATAACTCGTCATCCCAAGCCCATTTACTATTTCCAAGTTTTCTCCCTGACATTGCAGGCACTGCTGCGTAGCAGCTTAATTATAACCGCTGTCAAAAATACTGGAAAGTAAAAAGAAACAAATACTGGTATAAATTAATTACTACAGAATGTCATTTATAAAACATTAGCTAAAACAGAAAAGCAGTATATAGAATAGGTAAGCTTTTAGTACCAATTCCACCGATGTCATAATAATTGTTAGACAATCTTGTTAACAAAAGTTTTGTCCTGGTTACAACAGTAGTGTTCATGCGTCCACTAATTGCCTTACTGCAAAGCGTTTTGAATTCAAAGCAGATTGCTTAGCTGCTTAGGTGTATTGAAACGTTATATAAATTTGCTAACTATTAAATATAAAGATATGCAAGTAACTTTGAAAATACATGACTAATTTTCTAGATAGCTTATCTCATGACAACAAATTATAAAGCCAAATGAATTTACTTAATGCTGATGAATCAGTAAATAAAATAAAACGCCGAAGGCCAGTTTATATAGATTTCACCCAAACCTACTAACCAATTAGAAGTTACTAAACGTAAGCATGAAGTGTGGATAGCAGAAAGCCTAAGAAATCTCATAGGGGTGCTTATTTATAGATAGCACATATAAAATATATAATGTATTAATAACAGCTTTTTATACACAGGGCTGCACTATGAGCTTTAGCTCATTTAATTATGCTAAAAAATTTAAAATAAATTTATATATACTACAGAGATAGTTCTATTAGCCCCGTGCTAAAAATAACCAATAATTTATGCAAAATTATTTAGACCTATTGTGATTAGTATAACAATTTTTTTAAAAGCAATAGACTTTTCAATCGACTTGTAAAAATTGTCACAGCTAGGGTCTAGTATGAAATTAGCAAGATTTGAAGTTCAGAAGTTAGCACCAGCCTTAAGGAATAGATAAAGTTTCTTAATTTATTTTACCAAACTGAAATTTTATGGTAGATTTAATTAATAAATATTCTATTGTTAAAATTATGTGACAAATACACCTTGACACGTTAAGGCGGACAATTTATTTGGTATTCTAGGTTAGGTGATTTCCTGTTCCTGATAAACGAAATACTTTAATCACTTTTTGTCTAAACTAATACCTTTCTTAGGCATGCCACAGGTCATTATTACACAAAACCGCAACAAGCTTACTCGGGGCGTAGAACTTTAAAACGTTACAATTTACATTTCTGATATAATCGGTTGTTTTTCCTATAACTTAGAGTAACACTAATCATATTAAAGGTAGTGGTGTGATTCAATATTTTTTATAAAACGACATGCTATAGCTTGTCAGAGTGGCCAATCTGCTTGCACCTTGACAAACATGTGTGCGAAATTCGTTCCTGACGTTAGAATAAAGTGATGAACTTTTCACTGCTAACCTCCATATTTTGTGCTCGGTACAAGATGGAAATATATTTTCGCTAAAAACATGCAGCCGAACATTTAGTAAAGCTATAGCGTTTTGCTACTCTTTTATCGAGGTCATTCTTTTTGCATCTAAGTCACGGTACCCAGTGTGGTGTTATTTGTCAACCCCACTGAAGTAATCGAGCCATTTTATAAACAGCAGTACTTTTAAAATAATGCTCGCCACACTTCCAACGGAGATGCTATACAGTGTTAAAGAATAAGGAATTTATATTGTCTCACCAACTGGTAATGTTTTCACTATAGGCAATACTTTAATTGAATGACCTGCAGTTAAACCACGCAATAATCGCGGATAAGCAATAGATGTTTGACATTAAATCCTTATTTAAAATCAACAATTAATACTAAATATTTAGCTGCTTACAGAAATGTACTTGACGAATGCATCAACTAGCGCCCTTTGTTGTATCCGTTCGACATTTTCTTACCTAAATTAATCTCATGTGATATAAAATATAATTATGTTTGCAAACAATTATTGTGTATGCAAAGGAGTAAACTGCTGGCATAATTTTGGTACTTCGGCATGCATTTTACTGTCAAATTTCTAATGTATGTGCTTTTACACATTTATTATACGATTCTTTATCACGCATTAAAGTAGACGTTTGCCAAAAAGTCTTTTTTCTTCTTTTCGTTTCCAATAGCGTAAACCGTATTTAATTTAATATGCAAATTTCTGATGTGAAGTTTGAGTTGTGGTCCCGGCTCACCAAGTGCTAAGCATTTTTATAAATCAAGTGTATTGTACTTAATCTGTAACTTTATGCATAGGCAACATAATCTGAGTACTTATAGGTAACATAATTACTTTGCATATATTCAGAGAAAATAAAGCCAAGAATCGAAACCTAGCTTCCATCTTTACTAAATTGAAGGAACATTTAAAAATTATTCGGGCGACCATAATGCCTCTATTTTCCAGACCGTTGGTCATATCCTACACAGTTGATGGCACTTAAACTTGATGTCTTAATTTCTGATCATTTCTTGTGAAAACAAACGGTATAAAATAAGCCTTTGAAGTTTTGCTAATTCCACGTAGATCTTTGAATAGTTTTTTAGTTTTCACTTTGGTAGCAGAACAGAAAATTCATGCAAAAAGTTACAGTAGATGGCGGTAATGTTGGTCACGTATAGGTGTACATAGCTGAGGTAAATAACGGTAATTTGAATTCGTCTTCACCAGGAGCGTGCATATAACCACCAAAGTATGAAATATATAGAACCAAATCTTTTCCGTCTCGAACACAGCAGGATTTTGCGGCATACTAATCACGTATATCTAATTTTCACCGCTCAAATTATCTTACTCTTCCTTTGCCAAGAACAACGCATATAATTACACAAAATATAATTTTGTATGACGAAACTCTGCTGTATGACAGTGATAAAGATGAAGCCAATGTAAGCAATTAACTTTTAGCGTTTAAGAAAGTAATCCGATGGTCCAACGGACCGTGCAGTTTCTACATTCCAAGCAATGCGCTGTTACTATAGAGTCGTTGTTTTATGAACAGAAATAAGCGCCTAGGCCCAACCTTATAATAAAAATCAATATTGCACAATGGTTGACGTACAGCTTGCTATTGGGTTCTAAAGCTAAACATTCCGAAAAGTAAAAGTCAAGCTTGTTAGCGTTAAAAGGTTGATTAAATTGGGATAAAGTTACAACGGTACTCGGAAAACAAAGTACTGTTTGGTCCAGATAGACGGATTTTTAAATTTACTACCTTAACAAAGATATCAGGCAACAGTAAAATTTGTAAAAACCAAATTGCGATTGATGGTAAGAGCAAAGTTTTTGTAATAAATGTAGTCAACTGTTCCAGGTTGAAGATAAAAGCAAAATTATTTTCACCAGAGCACTTTTCTTAAAACGGACTGTATAAACATGAGACTTCTATGATGACATTTATGTCTTACTGCAGTAGGATTTTAGCTTTGACCCCGTTTGGTAACATTTGGATTACAGCCACTTTAAACTTTGGCAGAGAAAAGCAGTCGGATTCGTTTCATCTGAGTAAACCGGAGAAGGTTGTTGTTTCGACTTTAATACATGTACGCTACAATAAATGCAAGTTACTAATTAATTAGTATCAATTTTGATTATGCCAACAACAGTAAAATAAGAGCAATATTTCTGTTATCAGGACGGTAACTCAGTCAGTAACACAAATGACCACATGATTACACCAAATGTACTGCAGAATATACGTGAGCACTTTGGCCACTATAGTTCATTACCAACCTAGATAATGAAGCATAAACGATTCAGCAGTAAATTCAGTAATACAGCTTCAAGTACCTCTCCAATTCAGGTAATTATTTAGCTATTACTTTTGCAAAGTTTAGTTGGACAAATTCATGTAAATTTTACTTCACCACCGTTTAGCGATTTTCAGTTTATAAAGTGTGCTAGGGTGTTTCATTGTTTTACTCGAAACGGGCTTATCTCAATTAGCATAACAGCTAAATAGAACATGTATTTTTGTTTTAGCATGATATTCGCGTGTTACTAGGCGAAACTTCTCCATTGGATTTCCAACCATGACTGATATATTCATTGTTTTACAAGAAAGCCGTTTCTAAACAGGCTGTATTGGACGATAAAGCCAGTTCGCTATTCTAGTTAGTTGTACATGTATGACTGAAATAATTTTGTTTTGTCCAATATATTGCAGTTGCTGTGACGGACGGGGCAACAGTGATTACTCTTTTTGAAATTATGGTTTAAACCGAGACAAACAGCTGACTTGGTAGGCATTAAGAAAAAATATCAAAGCACAATTGCTCATGAAATATCGGCTTTAAGGAAAGTAGAGTTCAGTTACCTGACTTTCAGTTTCCAGAAACTTTTGCTTTTACTGTATACACGGCCTTAGCTCTGGATAGTAGAACTGAAGTTTCTTCAGATTTATTTCGCGTACTCATAAGTGCATGAAAATCATGGATGCCCTGCAGCTTTCTTCTGATATTGGAAGGAAAAAATAATGCTTACGAAGTTATACCTTTTTTCAGTTCCAACTTTAATGTTTGTTAAAAAAATTGCTGTTATAAGCTTACAGGTTAGAGGTTTCATCTTATTCACTAAAGCACCGGTAGCGGAATTGTAACCGGTTGTTTCAGAAAGAACTGTTTTAGACGCCACTACTTATAAAGGAAAAATTGAATAATCATAAACTATACTCAAATTATGACTGCTAAAATATTAATGGGTTAAATTGTACTATAGAGAATATTTTGTTTCAAATGTGCCAGCAAGATTCCCCAGTCATTTATAGCAGTGTACTAAGATGCAGGATAAACATCTATTTACATGACAAATTAGATACAAAAATAGGACATAAAATAAACCTGAATCTTGCTACATAAAAACGCTCACAAAATTAAATTTTTGCCTTTTACACAGATAAATTTAAAGAAACTTGAAAAAGGTTTCGTACTTTTTAAGATATAAATAATTTGTTTATATTTCGACGTTGAAAGCAGCTGAATTCCATGAATAGACGGACAAAGTAATTTACCGTTATGCTGATTATCGCATAAAAATAACTTTTTGGGTAAAATGTCCGTAAATTTTTAGGTGGTAAAATTTAATGCGCGCTGTAGGTTAGTTATGCTGCCTATCGATGCACAATTGTTCCATCAAGCAAATGACGGTGTTTCGTGCCGTAGTAAGAAATGGAACGAAAGTAGTTGTTTGCTAGATGATGTTATGCAATGATTTACCTATACTGGATACACGGTTTATTTGGCGTATTCTCAGGGAACGTCTATGCTGTGTTTAATTTTGTGAAGTTTTGAAACATCGAGTGCATTTTGAGAAGTCAAATGCTCATTATGGGCACACTTGAATATGTGCATTTTGCAATATTTTGTAACAATGAATTTTATTCCATAAGGTAAACCCGTGGTTTAGAAATAAATATACACTGATTTTCTTGGTAAAGTTCAGGATCGATATACATGCATCCTTTTTGCGTAACTAGCCTTAAAGTTTGACAAAGTAATAAAGCTGTTATCAATGTTGTGCACATAATAGTAAATAATCTTGGAAGTAAAGCCCGTGTATTTTTATTCTTTGAAGGTAGACTGGGTCAAGTCCAAATTCTCTGGATTCAAATTTGAAGGGTATTCCTATACTTATTTTTCGAAACACTGCTACACCTTCGCAAGGACATGCTACTTTTGTGTTTCACTGATTCGACCGGACCAATACACGGTATTCCATACTAGGTGATACAAAAGCTTTGGTGAGATAACTATAACGACATAGGTATCCGACGGTCCTTTTGGCATTCGAATTATAGCGTAAGGGCACTCTTCGTTGGCTATCGATTGGTCCATAATACATAAAATAAGGGATAACTCCAACCTAGTACTTTAAGTTCCGTGATGTGACAAGTGCTCAAAATAACAGAGGTCGCTTTAGTAATTGCAACCCAATGTAGAATACCCGACCGAGTTAAATGCGCCTGAGGCATACAGACCTATATATGTCAACACTACACATATTGACTACTTTGATCCAATAATGCTATAGTCAAATGATGGGGTCTTTACTCTATAGGCTGTTCATTTGATATGTGTATAATTGTAAATATTGGGCTACAAACTGCGAATTTATCATTATTTTGTCTCACTACAAAAGCGATACCTTAAGATAACAGCAGATTATCAAAGCTCTTTCAGTTCTAATTATTAGGCTAAAACATGCTAAAACCGTCAGTCTACCGCTTTATTGTTTTGGTCGCCCAGATCTCGTCAGTTAATTCAGGTGTACTACAGTATTAAACAAGAAAATTGGTTAGCACAGCCAAACAATTTTTATAATCACCAGTAATGCATCCCAATATGACAACAATGAAATTCTCACCGCACGTTTGTAGCAAACCGCTTTATGTATGCGCGATGTATACATATATTTGAAGATTAACCTAAGAAAGTTTTAGATAATATCAGCTTGGTTTGGAAAAGCACACTTTTCATCAAAATAAAATGTGGTGCGGCGACTGGAATAAAGTATAGTAGAAAATATAGGTTGAATAATGTATACGACTCGCGTGGCGTTCACAAACGTAAGTCTACACTTAGCTTTCCAATTTCAAGGTACGAGAAAATGTCGATATAGTGTGATTAATTCGATCGCTAAGGATAACTTAGTGCCAATGTCATGTCGAGCAGAAAGTCGTCGATGGTTTATAAAGATGCCCTGTGTTATAACGTGGTTTATTAATGCTGTAGTGTTTAAGGAATGAAAACAGGCGGTATTAAGATCATTGTTGACGAAACACAATACGTACTGCCAGCAGCGCTGAAATCATGATAGTTTGCTTGATTTCAAGTGATGTAGTAGTCTCTCGTTGTTAGTGTAAAAGCAAAGTTGTAAACTTAGTTTCATATTGTGGCAAAATTTGTTAAGCACGTTTATTATCTATAACCACAGCCGCTCCTAGCAGTTGCAAAATATACCACAGGTTGCCTGTAACCTGCTTCATCTGTGTCAAATACTGGTGCTTATGTATCTGCGCCTGCTCTCTGTTCTGTTTTATTGCGTTGGCGTGACCTACTGTTTGCCTGTTACCAGCCGACATTCTTGGTACTAAAACGCTGCTGCTGACGTTTGGCGCTGAAATACTTGCTACTTGTCCAAATCAGACCGACAATATTAATACACTTGTTATTCTTTGCGTAAAATCGTTCATGTGAACGACGGCGTAGAAAATGGTTCACAATTATAGTTGCAGCTTAAATACTTACCAAAAGAGTAGAATAAATCTGCGATTATTCGAAGCTTAATAAAAGAAATGCAGTAAGCAAACAGAAAACTGCCCTGCTAATTATAGATTTAAATGTTCACTGGAAGAGATTACGTGAGTCACTCGCATATCAGGTTGGTCAACAAAACGCAGCTTGCAGGCTACCGTTTCCATTACACACTCGAGCAGCTGTATATTTGTTTCAACCCAGACGACATGTGGTGTTTGCTAAAGCTATCTAGGATCCCATATCAATGATTACCTCTGATAAGCTTGCATTTGGCAAACGCTAAGTAAACAGATGTTTTTATTAGATATCAGTGGAAAATTATAAATATAGTATCAGATAATTTAGCGTCAGTTTCCATTTGGTTCTTGGTTATACAACAAAACGCTTTAATCGACTGTTTTAAAATCAAATTAAGCCTTTAGAATTCTTGCAGACTTCCACGTACAGCATCATTGCAGCGAATAAAACAGTGAATAATAATATTTAGCTAAATTCAAAATGCCTCAATTAATGTAGTAATACACTTGTGATATTATTCTAACGTCTTTATCTACGGGTTGAGCAAAATGTAGCTTTGTCACTAAATTACTTATTTGGATTACCATGTAATTCACATGTATGCATGAGGGAAATATTTAAATAGAAAGGAGACCACTGTCAATATTGACTGCGCTAGTAAACTTACAATTTGTAAGTTAGCAGATGCTTTTTAAATTAACTAGTTTTACGGATAATTACTTTCACCGTTGCATTCCCTGAGAGAAATAGGTAACAAACAAAACTATTATCAACAATGCTTGGAGGATTCGTCCCTTACTCGCCTAGATATGTGACCTTCTAGGTATATGACGTTATCTAGAATTATGTACATTGTGTTACAAAAAGTTTCTACATTTATCTGAAGCAACATCTTTCGTGGGAAGTAGTGTATACTCCGGCGCAATTATCGTCCAAAAATGCAAACTGCCAGTTTGAATTTACTAATATACATCTTGGTGACCAGTACATGAAACCTTAATTAAAACATAGGAATTAAAATAACTAAAGATTTTTGCAAAGCCGTATAGATTTTGACAAGAGCAATTTAACCACAGATAGAAAATCTACTACACCATATACCTGAAAAGTATGAAATTTAACTTACTGTTGGCTCTTAACCTATGGTCAAGGTAAAGTAACAAAGATTTCCCTAGCTGTGTTCAAATAAATTTAAAAACTTGTTGCTCCTGCGTCAGCAACCGTTCTATAAAGTTTCTTCGCCTATGGCAATATGGAACTATACCACAATTTAATGACTATCCTTAGGAAACAGTCATATCTGGTATCCTTCTTGTTTTGATAAAATTTCCTAAAATTGAGCATTCATCTGTATATAACTCATTCGTTGGAATGACCCAAACGTCTGGATAGTACTTATTGCCAAGAACTATCATTGAATTTGCTAATATCTGTACATTCAGAATGCTGTTCTTACGTAAATCAAATGGTGAAGACAACAAGCGAACATCCTGGATAAACACTTCACTTCAGCAGGTGTCATTTTTATGAGAAATTTTAATGTTTACGACACGAATAGAAATATAAAATACAGATTTTTTAATTCAGAATGCACAGTTGCTTTACAAATCTGCATTTATAAAAATTAAGCCAACTTTTGTAAAACACAGACAATGTCTTTTATAACAACGTTAGTTTTTAGCCATATTAAAAATCTTTTTGGCATATTTTCGAAAAGTAAAATTTTCTCTTTTCTGTGTTTGCTATCTGGTGTTAGATAATGAACCAAAATCCTGTAAAGACAACCATAAAGTTAGCTGAAATACAAGCGTAATGTAAAAAAAATAATTCCATAAACAGTTCTGCGAGTACCTTAAAATCCAAATATTTATTAACCTCGTATGCATCCAAAAACATTCATCATCACTTTTATCTTGCTTGTTTGAAGAGTAGTTTGAAATAGACAAGGCCCTGTTTCAGTAATTAATCGCGAAAATCAATCCACAGGTACGTAATATCAGCTTTTTCTTTTGCCATACCAGTGTGTTTCGTAAACATGTGAGGTTTTGATTTTGGTGGGTTATTCTTTTATTTACCCACGATGCACCTATATGACATGCATGTTATTTATATAGAAAAAGCTGACTCACATTTAACTTCACATTCGTTGGCACAAAAGGTTCGATAACACATGGTTCGGGTCCCATTGGATTTTGTCAAGCAAGTGTAGGCATTAAATTAGTGTAATTTTTGTTGAAGAAACGTCTACTCACATAAAAATTTTCCTCTCAAAATACGTTTTATGATAGATAGCATCTAAATTACTCCGTGCAGATGGATGTTCCATTAGATGTTAACCACTTATTCCGTGGCAGACGTATCACGACCATGTCCTTTAATTTTGCCAGGGACGATTTTACACAGCTTAATAAGCAGCAGTGTGAGAGCAACATTTAAAGTGGTACCTATAGTTTATACATTTGTATACTAACTCTGCTCTGGCTACGAGTCTTGTACTAACTATATATTTAAATGGACCCGTTTATTATCTCACTGCTTGAAGTTAAAAGCAAATTAAGCCAGTTAATTAGATTGATGCTTTTTAACCGAAATTTAATTTAAATAGGTTGGTTGGCATTATTTTGCATAATTTGATGGAGACTTTTATCCGTCTGGTCAAACAGATTCACTTAAATTTGCCACGTAAGTGGTTTTTCATGTAGTACGGTGAAGAACTTGAAGTTAGTCATTTGTTTCTCATCTAACCAGTAAAGATGAAGCACTATCATCTAACTGAACAAGTAGGCAAATTTGGTGAGTGTCACATGAATGTGTCGGTAAAGCTCTTCATGTCTGTCGAAGAAATTGTAAAGTCGTTTTTGTATTAAATTAAACCGCTGTTTATGTTTATGCGTAATTTCTTTGATTAGTAATGGACTTTTAACAATGATCAAATGGTAGGGTCTTGGCAGGTCTCGTAAATGGATAGTTATTTGAGTAAATTATATATTACTTTATTAAGAATATTTCGTCTAAAAATAGGAGCGAGAAGATTTTTATTTGTTAACACAGGAAACAAATCAGCTGGAAAATATGAGATCGGTAAATGTGCATACAGCAATTTAACTTTGCCTCAATTTTATTGAACAACTGAACTATTACATTGATACACGATTACCTCTATCACTATATCTCTACTGAGGTTGACTCCCTAGGTGAAGTCATAGTGTAATACCGTTAGTGTATTTTGTGGTAAATTAGCCCCAATGTGAACATTGCCGTAACACAAATGTTGGATATCATTGTTAATCACTACTTGCCTGTGAAATATCACCCTAGTGTATTGTCAAACCTAGAACTATTGGCGGCGAAGGTAGAATGGGCAATTTATTATTTGCCACAATCCTTTGTGACCGCTGACAGACACTATTACTTTTCGCTGTTTAGAGGTAGATACTTCGAGCTGAGATGGTTGGTAGAATGGTACAGACGTTGCTATTTTAGACACACCTCTGCTAGTGAAGACAATTCAGGTTACATGTCATACGTAGGCAAACGGAAAATTTTTCAGTGCTGCAACGGTTAAATTACTCGAAGGATGTATCACAATCTAGTCAAGACGATTGTTGTTGCCCACGTATAATAATGGCCTTAAGCGCAAAATTGCGACAGCTGATTTGTGGGTTTGAGTCTCGGAGTGGTCAGCTGAAATGAGTGTTGCTGAATATGGCTGAAGAAGTGAAACGGACATACGAATCGGTTCCGGAGTTGTATTGTTATATGACTGCCATGATATTTTGAAGAATTACTGAATACTTGATACTGAGAATAGAGGTCGAAAAGATGAAATCTATGTCGATTCATCGTAGGTGGATCGGGCTTATGCGCTTAATTACCTTGTTGATTCCTGCGCGAAGCAGCATGTCGTAGCTGCACAACATCTTACATAGGTGCTTTCTCCTATAAATATAGTCCGCAATATGTGCGTCAAGGAATATCTTAAATTCCATCAGCAATTTGGTCTTGACTATTGTCTCTCTCACCTTGTTCTAATATTTAACCAGTAGAAGCTTAGTGATTGAGCGATGCACTTTAAATCCGGCACCGCTAGTTTGTATCGGAGTTCGAGCGTGCTGCCGGGTGCGCGATGGTGCAACAGAAATGGTTTGTCCTTATTTATGTCAAAATTTGTTAGTTTTCCGTGAGTTGGTTCAAAGAAACCAGAGTAAGTGACTAATAACTGCATATGGTACTCCTAAGTGCTCCGGTAATGCATGTCCAACGTACACAATAGTAGAACTGTAACAAAAGAATTTCCAGTTCATCCGAAAGTAACAATTTGTAGGCTACCCCGCAGGGCAAAAAGATAGTAATAAGCATGTATATCTCCAAGCCTTTGGGTGCACAGATAAAGAAAATATTGGAGATAATTTGCATTGAAAATTTATTTACGATACTCAGAAATATGTTTTGGCAACACAATCAGATATACATAAAAATTATATTGTCGGTGACGTAATCACACCACGCATTCTCAGAAAAGCTTTCATTAATTTCCTTGGTATGCGGAAATTTAGGAACACGAATTTGCCCTGTTAAAATTATGCTTTAACTTCAAACACAGGGCTAATTCACTGAAACATTGCCCCCAAATTCCGTTAAATATAGCAATTTTAAGCAATTGCTTATATTTGCGGCTGTTTATTTACATACAGTAACGCTAAGCGTATAAAATTACAATGTACTTTAGACGATAGAAAGGATTCAGTCCAATTATTCTCTCTGTTGAAAAATGCTCAAAATTAGAACTGGTCAATCAAATGCGTTTAAAGTTTCACCATTTCAATGTGTCTTGTACCAACACTGATTTAATGGCTTACACAATTTAGGATTTTACTTTAATGCTGACTTGACTTTCTTCGCATAGTTCGGTTGCAGCGCATTTTTCCTGAAGGAAATTTGAGTTGATTTCCTTATATGTCTATAGAAAATTTATGAATTCGTTTTAGTTTCAAAGGCAACGTTTCAAACCATGCAGTTAGGCTCAATGTAGTTTGCGCACAAAGCGCCTACAAATATAAGTACATGCATTGCAATACATTGTTAAACTGGACAAACAGTCAACGCAAAATAAACCTTACTGTTAAATCGTAAGCATGTAAGGATCAAGTTAAAACACCAGGCATTTAAGCATCAAGACTTGGCAATTTGCCTAGCAAACTCTATTACAAAAATGTCTATAATCTATGCTGTGTGAAGTAATACATGTTTCCCACAAACGAGTAACCTCTTACTTAATTAGGGAGCCAATGATCTAGATAATATGCGGCAAGATATAAACTATCTTAATTAACAGCTACCTAAATTTCTTAGTTTAATAATTTTAGATGCAGTGTACGAAACGGTCATCCCTAATTAAAATGCAACATTCACAACCATAAGTGCATCTCTCTAATTATTTTATCGCCGTCTTCCCGAGTAAACAATCTAAATTTAGCAAGTCGCATGAAATCTGATTATCCACAGTTCAGCTAAATTATTTGGAATCAACTACATTCGATTTTTAATCCTGTTTATTGTTACTAAACCGTGGATAACAGATAGAAACGGCAACTAGCAAAAATAGACAGCGATCTTGTGCCAATGAGTTAAAAATTGCTTTTGGTGTTTCAGTATGCATACGCATAAAGAGCATCTTGTATGCTGGCAGCACCAAACCATGGTAAAACTAGTGGTGTTAAGCTTTCAAGAGAAAATAACCTGTATTGTACCAGAAATAAAATACACAGTTGCTATAACTATCATCAATTCACATATTTTGATGCACTTCCGAGCATCCTAAACAGATCGCTGACATTTTTCACGTTATTATTTTGTATTGCCAGTTCCGTGTACCAATTGCTGCAAGCCTGATTTCAAACTGGCCGCTTTCCATAACGCTCACAGGCTCATAAACTACGTATGTGCACTCGGTAGCCGTAAGATTGCAAACAGCTTATTCTACATTACGTGATGGATATCCTAGTGCATTAATGCTCAAACGTTTCTTCTTCGTGATGTTCTCCGTATTCCTTGGTATTTAGTGATGCCAGTTCTTTGAAATTAAATTTAGCACAGCGCACAATTACAGCTAGCAGACTCTTGAGTCAACTTGCCTCCTTTACTTATCTTCATTTGCATCTGCATATCGTCCATGATTTCACAATGCTACCAGATCATTTTATAAGATAAAAAGCCGAATTTCCTTATAAAATATTTATAAGTAAATACCGGTTTTGTGGGCTCTATAATGAAGCATAATAAATGCTCCGATTTGCTACCCAAGTGCCGTTACTGCCTGTGTTTCTTTAGGATAATCTGGCAATTGGTTTCTAGGCAAAATGTAAACAAATAAATGAAAAAACGAAATGTAAACTTTATTAAGTTGGTAATTAACGAATTAGTCACATGAGAGATCCTTTAGGTACCGACGAAACTACTTAGCCAATTAACTGAATTGTTTATGTTTGGTTAAACCTGAACAAGTTTTTCCATTTTAATTTACCACGGAACTGTTAACTTCACAGCGACAACCAATATTTATAACATATTACCTGAGTGGCATTACAGACCCCGTATTAAACATTTCCAATTTTCGGTAACCATATATACATTAGTTGTCCTTATATGCTTTACCTACCTGTTACCTTGCTTCGGTGAAACAATCTTAACTATATTATCTGAGATTATACTTAAATATCTTCAGTATTTGCAGAACATTTTCCTTCAGTTCTATGCATTCCGAATGTTTACAGTGCATAAAAAAGATGAGAATAGTTTCTAAATTATATGTGATCATTTGATCTGCAGCAGATCGAACGAGAGAACTGCACATTTCAAATTGCCCTGCTAATTTATTAATTTAATGTGACGCACTACTCCAGGAAAAACACAGAAAAATAATATTTCCATTCCGTTTCGCCTATGTCAGGATAGTTTGCAGTTCTAGAGCTTTCATCAAACTATTACACGTTAGAATTCTTCGCCAAATCGAAACGCCAGCGTCGACGTATAAGGATAAACCAACTGCTATCATAATTTCACACTACCTGCGCAATTTTGTTACAAACACCTCAGCATCTATCGAGGTAAAATGGCGCGTGCTTTGCTGCAAAAAGCGGAGTTTAGTTGCGCAGGTAATCCGATTTTGATCCCCGAGCAGGTGAAATGTGAACTTGAAATGTTACTTCGTGTGACTATTGCCCTTTTGTTTTTCTACATTTGACAGTTGTTGTATCTGATTTTTGTATATGATTAACAGAAATCTATCCTAACAATTAATGCATGTAGTCATTCCACTCCAAAGGGATGACAAGCATACAGTTTTTTTTATCGCAGTAAGGATGTTGAAATTATCATGAAACTGCTCGCGAACAATAGTGTATGAATATTAAAATGTACAAAAGTGTCTATGTTTTAAAGTCATTAAATTCATGCATGACACCGCAATATGTTGCTGTTAAAGCAATCCAACAGTATACTTAGCGAATAAAATAAAGCCGCAATAAAAGCAATAGGATTTGCAGCAATTCACAAAGGTGTATTGCGAAGGGATGAGAACTCGTGACCCAAAAAACGCACGGTTCAGCAAAATTACAAAGGTGTACAAAGATAGGGCTCCAATCCGACCAATCATTTCATTTACTCTTATTTCCGTTAACCTTACTTAACACTTTATGTGGATACTTTAAAATTTTTATACATTGCAACCCACTAGAACAGTGATCAGCAAAGTTTCTCAAAAATAAAGGAGGTATGAATCTTGTCGACGTTAATGTACTGTTCAATTTTGCCAACTTATAAGTGACAAAAGTACTTGGCCTACAGCTGTGCGATTACAAAAGACAGAATGCAAAATTAACGACCAAAGTAGCATGCAAATTTCGAAGTTTACCTGATAACTTACTATAAACTGAATGTGGATTTTTTAAAAGGATTAAAAATAGCCATAATCTGATCCCTATGTACAGGTTCAGGACAGTGATTTTCATACAAATGTTGGAACACATTAAGATGGTAGTGCGTTTTGTTGATAGTATTCTTGTGATACTTAAAGATATCCAGCTGCAGACCGCACAATACATGTTGGGAAATGCAATAGTGGATATTATATAATTATGGAATCAAAATTGGAAGACCGACGGTGTTTCCTGCACTGATTGGTTTACAGTTCATTGTAGGAATAATAAGGAGCATATGTTTGAGGAAAGGAACAAACAATAAGTAAGCATCTTTTATAACACTAACTATGCAAAAGGTTGCAAATAAGCTAGAAAAGGATTTTTTCGCATAACATAATCAAATTGTAGTGCTTCGGAAGAACAAAGAAAAGAAACAAACATTGTTTCTCGCCTGAACGAGTAAAGGATACCGAATCAACTTCGTCCGAAAACGTAAACTGACAGATAAAAATACTGTATATGAATCAACAACAATGAAACGGATTGCTTTGCTGTACTTTAGAAGTGACCGTCAGACTTCTTTGTCCGTACCATCTGATGCTAACTCACATACCAACCTTCAGTTTAATAGGTAGGTTGTCTAGACCAAAAGGGAAATCAAAAACATACAAGCATTGGAATGCCGTTTATGGAATATAGTGCAAAATGTCTAGAAATTGTGTATGCCCTAAGGGAGGAAATTACCTAACAGGTTAGAACAACCTAAAATGGCCTACCGGAACCATTGATGATCGTCACCGGTATCGGTGTTTGTTGATTTTGACTTCAACAAAACAGGGATTCTAGCCTTGGTAGAGGGAAGAAAACCAAGCGGATATCTATATGCGCAGTTCCCTGCGGAAAATTTAACATCTTCACGCACTAATCCAGATCCGTAACATAATAACTTAACATAACATAATAATAAAAATGACAAAAATGTATGTAACACAAAGATAGGAGAAGTTTCAAAATCCGAACAACCAACGACCAATGAACACGGGACGTAAAGGGGATAGATCACCTTTTAAAGGCCTTAGCTCATTAATCAAAGAAAAGCAACCCGTTCAGGTTGACTGCTCCATAAGCAAAAGTAGCAAAGCATAGGTCAACTCAACTGGTAAGGAACGCCTACAACCAAATTTCCCACGTAAGAGAAAATTCAGCTTAATCAGGTAACTTGAGATGGAAAAAGTTTGGTTTGTTACAAGCTACAGCACAGTTCATAACGTAAAGCCCTCATCAAATGCGTGTTATTGAGGTATACAACCGAATACACAATTCCGTTTCGTCATTACGTTTCTAGATAAGTCTGTTCAGCTGCAAGTTTACGGATGAGTTTATGGTGGACTTCTTTAAGGCACACTTTAGCTCAGATTGTCTGGTGTGTTAAAAAATATGTTGCGATCATAAAACAGATTTTATCTGTTAGATTCAGTGACAGTTTTATTTGGAAGAAGACTAGTAATTTAAGTAAAATATATCAACTCTTACACTTCACCAGCGATTATTGTATTCGTGATTGCATACCCAAGCTTATGGGTAGGTACTGTGTAAATCTGGAAAACGTACGTCAGTGTTAAGAACTAAAATCTTAGCAGGGTTACGAAAACTAAGGCATGCAGAGACGTCTTCAGCCCATCCGACAGAAAGACATTAAAAGCAAGTAAAATGTGAACTCTGATTCATTCCTTTTTACACTAATTTTCAATATTTGCTTGGTGGTATGACGTTAAGGTTAATTTAGCGCGCTGGGCATGGTGACTAGAATTATAGTTTTGTCATACTTATGTAGATCTGGCAAGGACTTTGCTATGTATTATTGTTATAAAAAAGTACAAATGCTTTTAACTGTGCTTGTCGAAGAGAAAAATATACAAAAAATAATGGCTTTTATTAAGGAGCAAATAACACCTCTTTTGTAGCAATGCAATTAAAATATGAGCAGTATTCTGACGTTAAAAGCTTATGGCAATAAGCACTGAGATAATTCGTAAGGTGTTAAAGCGACACACCTCATTACGTATTAATGTTATTTAGGTGAACAGCTCTGGAATATTAAACATCTTATAGCCTAAGTAATGAAAATAACTCTGCCATGCACTGTACAGTAGTTGCTCGGCAGGTATGTGCAACATCATTGAAAAATAAAAGAATCATTTTTGACTTTTGCAGCAGCGCAACAGATTCTATAAAATTTAGTAGGACAAAAGTTATGGGTTAGTACCTGAAACTCCTTTGTAGACCTTTGTTTGTCAGGCTCCAAGAATAAACTATTTACTTGAAACTATTAACTATATTCTCTCAGTGATTTTATTCGCCTTTCAATGGGTTATTAACAAAAAGTTATGTGCGTGTGCTATGGCAAGTTAGTGGATTTAATGATCATTACCTATCCTTTAGTTGACCGTGAAAACAAAACATATATTTAGATAGAAAATTAACGTTTTAGCATTTTACATTACACTCAGCATCCCTGTTGGACAGGCAAAGGATGACTTAGTTTACCAGTAATCCTACGGTAGGTGTGTTAGTTGCGCAGCTGGAGATGAGCCCATTAGCTTATGTAGAAGAAAACCACCGAATGTTAGTGGGTTCTAACACAGAATGGTGTCAGACAGACTAGGTATAATTATCCTTTATGAAGATGTACTGAGAGCATTTACTTTCAGTGTCTGTAACAAGGCGCTGACAAAGCTTGATTAATTCTGTTTATGAACTCGCTGCTTGTTAATTCATTGCAAAATGTATATCGGATTTAAAGGCGTGTTGGTAGACATTCTTAAGCAGTGGATAATATACTGATCTGTCGCACGGCGTCAATGGACAGCCGCAACTTATAGCTGTGTTGCGGATATTAAGATTGTGATCAGCGCATAGCTAAAGAAAGCGGGTAGCACTGTTTGTACTGCCGGGATCAATTTAGAACTGTCACCAGTGGTGTTTATTGGTTTTAGTTTGTCATCCACTCTGATTTTTATGTCATCCACAGTATTTGCAATTAAAGTAATTATAAATCTCTAAATTATGGAAGTGTACTTGTGTTAAAATCAATATTTCTTGGCTCCCGGGCCGAGAGGACAAAAAGGCACAGATGTTACTGAAGTCGCAATGTCCAGCGGATTAACTAGGATAATTAATTGAAGTATATTTCAGAAGAAACCTACTCCTGCTTCTAATTCGAATAAGTCCAGCGTTATAGCTACATGAATTGTCAAATTGGCATCAATGGATAGCCCACAATATTAAACTGAGGCTTACATATGAATAAAGCTGATGTTGAAGTATGGGGACTCTGTTGTTCTGGATGCGCGTTTGTGGCGCTTCAACTGTGCTTGATTATGTTGTCTATTGACCAACATTACACAGTGCAGGCGGGAAATCCATGATGGTGGAAGGTGTCCAAGAATTGCAATCTCAAGCAGGCATTGCTGTTATCGTGGTTGCTAAAGCTAGTGGTAATCTGTTTATTGTCTATAAGCGCAACCATTATAAGGATAAGAAAACGTAAGCGAAATGCTTGCTGGAGGCGAGTTTGCAACGAACTCATAGACGCTGCCTTAGAATAAAAAAACATGTTTTTTTGAAATATCATCTCTCCAAGTCTTGCCCCAGCTGCCTAAACTTAAGATAGTGAGTCAAATGGACTTTAATTTGTGTAACAAGCCGGAGTAAAAATTTATAAATTACAAAGCATTGTTGGAATTTTCCAGCTTGGAGGTAGAGCTGCATCATTTATTTGTGTATGACTTGGTGTCAGCCGCACCACATTCATTAATGAGAATCACCTAAGAGGCTAAGTTCAAGTCGCGATTTGCGTATCCACAGCCATAACCGAATTCTACTGAATAATTGCCGGAATAAAACGTTCGTTTTTGAATTATATTATGCAGTGGAGTATCGCAGAAGAGGGCAACGGTGTTGTTGTCGACAATGCAAAGTTTTCACTAGTAATCTAAATACTGAACAAGCTAAAACCTGTCTACAGAAGTGCAACGTGGTCCGGCCGGTACCGACAATATACTCAGGTCACGTCAATGTGCTGCGAACGAACGGTTGTGCTAGACAAATATTTAAATGGATGTTTTATTTGCTGGAATCCATCTGCTTGTCAGCAAGCGAGTGCAAATTTTAACTGTTGATGTTTCTTCGAGAAGTATTCCCAAACTACGACATTAAAAGATGTGCCATCCGAAATGGGTAAGAATCGCTTCTTCATTGATATCTTTTTTGAGGGTGACATCTCAACACTGTGACCAGCCAGCCCTATGGTTTTCAGTGCATGCAACGGTTCATGGTGACAAATTTTTATCACCAGTCAAACTCAGAGGTTCTCCACGCATCATTTGAGTGGACATCTGATTATCATGACTAATATTTCCTGGGCTTACCTGTTTGTATGTAATTTCAGTATCATTTACATAGTTTAACAAATAAGACCACGTATTCCACGATAAAGAAACCTGTACCACATTGTTTTAAGCAAAGCTCTGCGAAAAGGAATCCTAGATTAGTTACTTATTTGTCTTAGGTCATCGGACTGAGTTCAACTCAACACTCAAACTACTGCGGAATCAAGTTAGCGTTTTCTTTCTTTCATGCGTTTTGTCACGATGTGTCGAAGAAAACGTGTACTTGGTATTCCCAGCAGTTTTCAGTCAATCTTAAACTGAATTTCAGCGCGGAACTTCTGTCTCAATTCCATTAAAAAGCTAAAGCTGTCAACAGATTGGTAAAACCGTGGACAGAAAAACTGATAGAGTAGAAATTTCCGCAACTGCAGAATTTAGTGTTTCCTTACGCTTATTATTAAAAATCCATTCTTCAGGTATCCTCCATATTATCAAGGTCAGCAGCTCATACCTTGTGGCTTTTTATTAGGAGAATGTTTGCAGGCTAAGCTGTAGCAGGCACATTTTTAAAGGATGTAAATATTTGGTTTCTAACTCTCATTCTAAGCTATTTCTACCGTTTTGATACATCCTAATATCGGAGGAATTTCAAGACTCTTCCATCAAAAATATTTCATAGCAATTTTTCTGAAGTTTCAGAGAGCTTCAGTCTATGAAACTGTTAATTATGTAGATAGGGATCCCTTGTCTCAGAAACTTAATACCTTGTTCACTCTAACAGTCAGAACAGGACAACGAGAAGACGAACCGTGCAAGATGGCGCCATTACATGCTATCTGATCACTAGCTAGATAACACAAATATAAGTCATGTGAGCGAATAAAGCAACTTATCTTGAAGTGGGGCAGGAAAGGAAGAACACAGACACAAACAACAGGTGGTTGAGCGGGGTGATGTTCTTAAACTACATGAATGTTTTAAGAAACTGACAGTTGCGCCTGTACATAAAGAGTAGGACGGTGCCGTTTAAGTGTAACAGCCTCTAGAGAATTCAGCAAGCGAGCTTTTCCTTCCAGTCAACAACCTCAGAAATACGGATGAAGGTTAACCAAGATAAGCAACCATATCCAACAAAACCGAAGGCCGGACATGCACGTCGGAAAAAGACTTCCAACTCATTGGCCCGTGGAACTCTTCGAAATTAGCTAGACGTCACGTCCGCCCATATGATCGATCACCCACTTACTGACACATCGTGCCGCTCCGCAATGATGATATCACCTAGAGTTGAAGCAAAACTGCAGGCTCCGTGAACACTTTGAAAAGCAACAACCGTAAATATCTAGTTAGGCTCAACTTGCTGACCTGTACAGATTAGCCGTCTTGCGAATGATTACGCCATCAATTAAGCAACTTGCTTCGGAATAGGCTCTACAGTATTCTTACTCAGACAACGAGGTTTTCTGCCCATGTAACAGCTTCTGAAGCTGCAGAATACCTTCCACTCTTTGTGTACGGACGCAAGTGACAGTAGCCCTAATGCCTCCTGCGTGGCTCGTCTTCTCTTGTGTTCAAAGAAACCGGTGTATTACTTAATCGGCGGAATGAAATTCCAACATTTTACATAATATTTTACCTCCTAGTCAAAACTGATATCAATGAATAGGTTCTCTCCATGTGGATGTCAATCTCCTCTTTGTTGCCAAACCTGTCCTTTGAAGACTAAGATAGAGGATACAAACAAACCCAAGCATTCCTCAAAGATTCTGGATAGCTAATTAGAGTACACTTGTGTAAATACAAATAATGATTAGAAGCATAAGGTACCAAAATATTTGTACCCTTTTAATAAGAATGTAAATTTCACCGTGAAACAATGGCATCGCAGTAGTATATCGCTAGCCCCTGGCCATCAGTATCGTAGAAACCAAGGTGCATAACGAAAGCGACAGAACGCAAACCTAATGATATAGATGTAGCACAATATTAAAGTCATCTAAATTCATCTAAAACACGTGTTAGGAAGCCAGAGTAGCGATGTTTACCAAGGATTTTAGTGGCATATTTGGAAATGAATTCGACTTTAAACAGTATATACAATATTCTGTAAATATATGCTTGTTGAATGCAGATTTTGAACTAAGAAATTTCTTTAATTTGATTTATTATGTAGCCGTTGATATCCAACAACATGTACAGTTATGCAGTTTTATGTTGGGAAAATAACTTTAGTTAAAACATTATGCATTTTATACAAAATACGTTTGTCTTGCACGGTCTGAACCATATAATATATTATTCATACTGGTCCATATTATTGAGAAGTGAACAGCTGACATAAGCGAGACGATATGTTGAAACACAAGGAACGCGTTTTCACATACTAACACATTTGAAAATATAAACTGATGTCCATAACAGGAACCATACACTGTTTTCTACGATATGCCGGCTGTGATTGCTGTTGGAACACGACGGTTATTTATGGTAATGCAATCATCTCGACATGCTATGAAAACATCAAAGTTTAATTGTGTTGACACGCAATGGAGCCGTCACTAAGTGTTGCTACACAAACTAGTAAATACCCTACAAATATTTTAAGCCAACATTTTAAGCCACAATTATGCGAAGGCGAATTAACTTGAAAGTTCGTTATCCTAGCTATAGGCATTCAACTATTCCCTAATAAGAAGTGAAGCCTGTAGTGTTAATTACCGCCAATCATTTTGCAGGGTTTGTAAAAGCATTGTGGTGTATTACCCATATCACCGATTCAAAAATATAAGGTGCTGTATTAATATTACGCTGGCAATTACTCGCATCCGATTAAAAGATATTCCCATTAACCGTGTGAAAGCTCTCGCGAACCACATATCATTGTATGCATAACTGTGATACTATTAGAGAGGAAACTACCTCCGTCTTACTTGAGCAGAAACAATGGGCGTCATCCTCTACGATACACGCACTTATGCATTGATTAGCCAGCTTACCAATAGTACAGCTCTTTTGGTAACTGTGACACATCCAGTCTCTATTAGTGCAACATCATGCCAGTGCGGTTTGCTTTTCCAAGCTCCGTTCAAATTCAATTTGTGAATTGTTGGGTATTGTTGCCTTCGATGTGATCAACAGATACTATCACTAAGATTTGTCTCTATGGGAATGCTAATCTTAATAACGGGGATGAAATTATCCATTACCCATGATATCCCACGGTTCAAATAATATTTGAACCATGGATCGACTTGCATTTGGGACAGCACCGAGTGCTAATGGCGTGCTCTCGGCGATGATTAGAAGTTATCCTTCATCCATGAGCCACTACGCATGTACATATGGTTTATGCTCCTTCACAAAATCGGAGTAATTACTTTAACTAAGGCATTTGGTGACACCAGTCTACCAGGAGCCTAACGGATTGTGGGTGTCTATCGCATAAACTAACATTTACCTGTGTCCCTTTAGCTTGCTTTCCCCGCTACTCTGCTGTATTGTTCGCAGTATGGGTTCTACGCCTAAAACTATCTTGTCTTAGCTTCTTTTAGTCATTATTCTAGGCCTAGGTATGAACACATGGCCGAAAATGATGTATGATTGAGTGGTTTGGATCTGGCAGGCGTATCCGAGGAAAGGAACCTCGAGACCGCCTTATGGTGCGCAGCTTTCGACGCTGCGCAGATCGGATGCGCCCTATAGCTTGCCTGCTGACCATCAGTCTCCTCGCGTATCTGAATAATTTGACCCGGAATTTCTATGCACTTCTTGATTGGTGCTCACAATGCTAGATTTGTCAAAATATTCCACGGATTATTTCAAGAGACGCACATTACCTTCTCTAGGTCATTTAATGCCTGCGCGTGCACACTGGCAATTACTTTCAAACCACTTCGGATATAAGTGTTTGTTACAGTGGAAAGTACAGATTCAAACTAGAGCCGTATGTTAGTACCAATAAGTTTACTGACAAGAAGTTGACGCAAATGATTTTAAGGAGTTGGTAAACGAAACTGTAACTTGAGTTTATCACAATACATTAATTTGCACATTAATTATACAGTAGCGCTTCACGCCGGTAGACGGTTCAATGACCAAGAAGATTTTGTATTGGCTACACATCCAACAGATGCTGCTTTGCGCACGGTGCTTGTCTAATATAAGCAGTACAGGTGAATGGTGACACCTGCCAGCTAATGCAGCACTGTCAATCAGCTGTTTGGCATATCCCTACGGGACACAACCTACGACAGGCGCAGCATTTGGTGGAATACGATAATGACATGACAGAAGAAACCACTCCAGAATTGGCCCCATAGAAACTATTCCTCAATAATTTTTTTCAACCCTATGTCAAGAAGGCTAAATAGCCCAAACGTATGTGAAAATTATAGATATGATAAGTTTCCGCTGACAGTGTAACGACAAACCAGGTGGAAAAGCAATAAAATAATATATAACCGCAAGCAGCGAAAGAACATTCCTTAATTAATAAAGGCCATGATTATAAGCATTAACGAAACGACGGTAGTTATTTATTGACAATTACCACGAACGTATTTACGGAGTGCGCTTGCTGGGATTTTCTAGGATGTATTGTACTGATGAATATTAGATAACATATGAAAGAAAAAGTAAGTGTGAACGATGTGCATCATATCAGCACCCAAGAAAATATAAATTGCAGTGGTTCTAAATTGAATGTTGTATAGCCCTCTACTGTAGTTAACCAAAAATTAATTAGTGGGTACTTACACAATTAACTTAAGACCATACGGTTTTACAACAGCTACTTTTCTAAATAGATCACGGATTTAATGGTCTATGCAATGTTTTATAGAAAAACATAAAAAACTAGTGTAAATTCATCATGAGGAAGAAGTAAGTAAAACATGTGGTCAAAAATAAACTTCACACATTTTCTGTGTTAGCCTGAAGCACACCTGCACCTTCTGTCGTATTATTCTTAATGTATACGTGTTTAGGCGAAGCTAGGCCCCTTCTTATCGTTGTTCTCACGTCTGATAGATATCGTATGCTGCTCAGTGTGTTTATAGACAAATGAATTTGGTATATGTTAGAGATCAGTGTATAAAAACAGAAATTTTTGCCATCGACGTGCAACGATGTATTTTCGCATCACCCATGTAAGGTAAACACGGGCGTTTTGTTGGTTCAACTGCGTTATCAATACTGATTATACTCACTATGTGCAGTTCCTCATATGCTATTATCCGATGCATTAGGAGAAATCCGTGTAACTATAGGGAAACACGCAACTCAGAGATACGATTAATAGAGGAGATATACGTAGGTGAGTTAAAGAACAATTTATGACCAAGGATATTTGCCAATTGAATATTTTAAACTCATTTCATCACACGCCTGCAGGCTGATCAGTGCTGTTTTGCATATACTCCGGAAATAAAACAAGCGCAGACCTCGAGCTCGGATTAGCTGCTGCTATATTAAAGATACGTCCCGTCAATATGAGGTGCACAATTTGTCTAGTAATACCGGAAAGATAGAGCTGGTTGACAAATGAACGGCAAAATCATCATCTTAATCAGTTGCATTAATAGGAACATAGGGAACAAAACTAATCGGTGGCAATCTGTATAATACCTCCACTAATAGTTCAACAAATTATTACACGCAACTTGAGCGCCAGCTGGTATAATAATCCCGTTGCAGTTTGTAATGAAATGGGCAGTAAAGAGACCTGGTCATCTAGATTTAAACACAGTCCAATTCAATAAATGTACTGTTTCAGACATTTGTCGGTCAGTCACTTCATAGCTACTTAAAGGTAAGCCAATACCACTCGCTGTTAAGCCACGGGTTCCTTATCGGTATTGGCTCTAGCTTGGTTGAAAAAGACAGCCAAAAATTACAGATTAGTTCCTGCTATGCCTTCTTGTGTTCCCTAAGCACGAGATAAATTGTATCCAAATATCAGGGAACCATTATATAGTTCATGTTTAATCATTTTTCTATTTAATTATATCACTTTTGAAGAACTACAGCTCATGAGGCACTGTTACACCTTACAATACAAATCATGAGCATTCGACTGACCTAAGAGGATATTTGATGAGTTATTTCTCAATATTGTAAAAAAAGTGAAGCTAATTATCAAATAAAATATTATTCTTTTGTTTTCATACATGTGCCGGGGTTATTAATTTAGGTTTTGTTTTATTGACCAAAATCACTTTCTCAAGATGACATTCCCTGTTTTAATCTGTAGTAAAATTTATTGGGTGAGGCTCGCTGTAAAAATGTTGACGTTAAGTGGATGCTGTTTTAATTGATATGTGGCTAGAAAGGAAGATTTCGGATCATTTGTTGGGAAACTATAATTCTCTGTCTTTTTTAGAAAGTGAATAAGTGCTGTTATGGATGCGCAGCTTAGTCACTGTTAATAGTTATTTTTTAAGGCTCTTAAAATATAGCCGTTTGAAGATGGCTGTGTTTTAAAATTAGTGATCAGGTTCTTTCTCATTTTACTCGAAATTATGTAACTTCTAGAACAAGTTTACTTTAAAGTTCACCCAACACGTTTTTAGAGCTCTTCATATAAAAGGTTTTGGTTACTCTTGTTGAAGTTTGATGAGCGAAATATCTGACGCGAAAACAGATGAGCGTTCTTTCCGACCAAGGCGAGTTTTATGCCATTTGCCGAAAGTTGTGGCAACCACACGTGAATGAGTTACATCTGGAAACAAGTTATATCAAATTAGAATAATAATTTTTGCCACAGCATAAAGATCATTGTTGCTAAAATTTGACGCTTTAAATTCAAATAAGAATATTTGCGCAAATAAGACAGGGCAAGAATTTCTTGTGTCATCTTGCTTCCGGAATCTTGCAATTCTTGAACATCAGTTGTCAAATGGACTACAACTGAGGTTGACGGCGGTTATTCCGATAATTATGAGTAAATGTTCTACTGAGCAGAGGTTTGTCGAAAATACTCCATAGTTTACTTTAGGCTTCGATACTCATAATTCTGATGTCCTAATGAGAAATGCAACATGATTCACGTTTGTGAACTGATAAATATATTAATGTACGACAGCAGATACTTTGGTTACGAATCGTTTGGTAGTCATACAGGTAAACAAGCACCTATTTCCGCTGTTAACTGTTAGACGAATCGATCCTTTGTTACAGACATTTATCTAATCTCAGCATCGGGTGGGAAATGAAACAGAATTCTCCTAATACTGCAAACAAACATGTTTGTTTTACTAGATTTTAGAGCGAAGCATATGCAAGAATCATTCATGGCAGATGAGATGTGTACAGCCACATCAGATTTCCAGAGTTGATTTGTCTAAATCTAACGCCAATTTTTCATATTAAGACGAGTGTCTTAAGACAACATTGTATTCTCGAGTTCCAACAAAATTTATTCTACACTTTGCTACAATTAGCAGGTATCCACAGAATGAAGCCAGAACTATTTCAAGAATAAATGTCGTATTTTCTTTTCGGGGATCATTAAGAAACCTTCAGCGCATGTTCAGGTTATGCATGCGAAAATTGAAGTAAAAGTTTCAGACTACAGCGAAAATTTGTCAAATGTAACAGCTTTTTCATTAACCAGTGAATAGAGAAGCAAAATTGGCTACAGAATTCTACTTGCCTACTAAGATTAACGGGAAGAGTAAACGGATTAACCATGATTCTCTTACGATTTGGCTGTCAAACACTGAGGAGACTATTACCTCACTTAGTCAGACACATCGAACAGCACACGGCAATAAATTCAGAAACAATGAAACCGTTGTGTTAATAATCCACTTAAGAAAAAGGTTCAAGGCTTGAGTAGAACATGGCTCCAACATATATATATATATATATATATATATATATAGAAAGGATAATTTGGACTCATTTCCTGATATAACACAGTGTAATATTTGTTGCTCAACAGAACCACTCGCAGAATCCTGCAATACTGGTCAGCTCTTATCAAGTCAAAATAACTAAATCGTGGGTAGGTACTCTGTTATCCAAGATTTCATTCAAAAATTGTCTCCTTTAAAAAACGTTTTACGTATGTTTTATGGCAGCAAACAATTTTTTGTTTTTAGGTTCACGTAACGTAAGGTTAGACAAAACTAGTAAGCAGCTGCGCGTTGGCACATCGGCGCATCACAAACTGATGTAAATGCTTTATTTATATCTTCAGTTTTTATGATCCGTATTAAAACAGAAGCCAAATAAACTTTTACCGAGAGTCAACACAATTTTGCAGAGCAACAGATCACTGGCAAAACAATTTTGAATGCGCCGGTCGATCGATCGGGAAAGCTCGATGAGTTCGGATTCGTTTGATTCACTTCGTCATCACTTTCCTTGCGGCTGGTGTAGTACCACCTGCCTTGCTGTCTTTTCTTCTTATCTTTTTGACAGCGGTCTCGGAAACAAACCTGCTCGGAACAATGGTCCAGCAGGAAATGGTCTTATAATCGGTGACAGAGTACCAAGGGCAGTGAAACGTTCGCTTGTTTCGAATTTATTCGTAGACAAGGCATCGCAATCCTAAAGACAAGAAGAAAAATACCACAGTGACACGCCGGCTGAGTCCCCATTAAGGAATGGACTTTGTTCCGGAGAGGTAACAGCCGGCTATCGTGCCGTAGATAGAGTTATGTTATGCCTAGCGAATGCGATCGTGATTGGAGTGAGATGCTAAGCAGGAGGGGATATACAAAGGAACTCACAACACAAACGCTATTGGGACCGGCTCTTAGCCATATCAGCAAGTGTGTCCACCCAAACGTGTCCATCGCCCTTAGGATCCCAGCCAGACAGTTAGGATGCACAAACTGACGCCAGCTTCGAAGTGAGGGTTTTCATTTTACTCCACCAATTCACCGCTTGTCCTCCTCTCCTTCTATGCCGACCACACCCTCGGCGCGCCAATAATACCCGTTGCGGGAGTCGGTGTGCTGGCATGAGCAACACCTGGCCCAGCCATCGGAGCCTGGTGTGTGATGTAATGGTTCTGAGCGGTTCGCTCGCTCTTCCTGCACCAAATACGCGACGCCAAACACGCTCCTTGCTAACGTGGTGCTCCTACCAGACATGAGCTACGCTGCGAATGCAGCGATGGTCGAAAGTGACGAACATCTTTATGTCTGTCGAACTCATGGGCCGGGTTTCTCAACCGTACAGGATGGCTGAACAGACGGCTGCGTTATAAACTCTGCCCTTTCGCGCAAGAGTAAGCTTGAGTCTGTGCCATAAATGGCGGACATTCGCAAAAACAACTCAAGCTTTTGCTATACCGTTCATAACACCATTTCGATCGCACGGGTGCTAATATAGCTACCCAGGTACTTGAATTCCTGAACGACTTCTAGCAGAGCACCACCAAGCTTTATTGCAGGGGTGGGTACATGCCAATTTTGCTGAAGTAGTTTGCGTTAGGATAGAGCTAATTATAGCCCAAAACGGTAGACAGTCAGTACTAATCGGTCCAGTGGTGCTTGACATATTTGGGAGCTGTCATAGATTAGGAAAATATGATCGGCGTATTCCAAGTCAAGAAGTCGTTCAACAAAAGGTAGCTTTACACCTCCTAGGTCGTGTCTAGGGAATGCTGCTTCTATGACTTCACAAATAAAAAAGTTAAGAGGAATGGTGGCAGCAGGCTGGTGATACTGTATGGTGGCAACAGTCTGCCATAAACCTTAACTCTGCCCGAACTATGCGCGCAAAGCGTTTTGATAATGTTTACATAAATATTAGGCACACCTTTCCTCAGCAGACAGTCCCAAAGGTCACATCGATCGACTGAGTCGAAGGCACGTTTTATGTAAAGAAACACGACATCGGTGGGTCGCCAATAAACATGACGGTTCTCCATCGATTAAAGCAAGGTGAAGATATGGTCGATGCAGCCT
>OX104070.1:18458448-18473923 GCA_944474145.2 Dicrocoelium dendriticum
CAGACTGCATGCTACCAGATATCAAACGAAGATATTCTGTATTTCTAGTTGTTCTTCTGCCAGGTATGAACAATTTCCTAAAGCATAGGGGACTAAGACCATTCAGGTTCTTCAGATCTTCGGTGACCAGCATCCAATTATGTGACCTATACATCAACAGCGATAAAAATCACGCTTACCCAATATCAGTAAGTAGAACTGTCTCCAAAACCAACTACGTATTTAGAATTTATCGTCATGCTTTCTACCTCCGAAACATTTGTGTTCTAGGAATAACAATTGCTAATGAAATGAATACTCAGATATTTTAGTTGATCTACCATGTGGTGCTCCATGTATCTCAGGCGTGGCGAACTACATGTGGGTGCAGTCTATCGTAGCCTCTGAGTCGTTGTTTGGATTGGCAGAGCCAAATAACAAATCCACAAGAGCCATCCACATTTTCTACTTATGGGCGACTTTAACTTTCCTCAAATACGATGGCCTGATGTGCATTTGATGCTTGGACATTGTGAGGTTGAAGCAAACTTTGTGGATTTGCTACTTGAAACTGGTACATCCCAGCACAAATGCCAACCAACACGCATATCAACACGTTCAACCCCATCCTGTCTCGACCTGATGTTAACGAGCAACGAACAACGTGTGCGTGACGTTAGGATCCTGGAGCCACTGGATATAAGCGGCAATTCAATGCTCATAGCAACGGAATTATTTATCTTGGTCTCTGATGAACAGCCGCAACTTATAGCTGTGCTCCGGATATTGAGATTGTGATCGGCGCACAGCTAAAGAAAGCGTGTAGCACTATTTGTACTGCTGGGATCAATCTACAACTGTCACCAGTGGTGTTTATTGGTTTTAGTTTGTCAGCCACTCTGATATTTATGTCACCCACAGTATTTGCAATTAAAGTAATTATAGATCTCTAAAGTAGAGAAGTGTACTTTTGTTAAAATCAATATTTCTTGGCTCCCTGGCCAAGAGGACAAAAGACACAGATGTTACTGAAGCCGCAAGGTCCAGTGTATTAACTATGACAATTAATTGAAGTATATTTCAGAAGAACACTACTCTTGCTTCTAATTTGAATAAGTCCAGCGTTATAGCTACACGAACTGTCAAATCGGCTTCAATGGATAGGCGAAAATCTTAAGCTGAGGCTTATGAATAAAGCTGGTGTTGATGTATGGTGAGTCTGTTGTTCTAGATACGCGTTTCGTGGCGCGCTTCAACTGTGCTTGATTATGTTGTCTATTGACCAACATTATACAGTGCAGGCTTGAAATCCATGACGGTGGAACGTGTTCAAGATTTGCAAACTCAAGTAGGCATTGCTGTTAGCATGGTTGCTAAAGCTAGTGGTAATCTCTTTATTGTCTATAAGCGCATCCATTATAAGGATAAGAAAACGTAAGCGGACGGATTGCTGGCGGCGAGTTTGCAGCGAACTCATAGACGTTGCCTTGGAATAAGAAAACATGTTTTTTTTCGAAATATCCTCTCTCCAAGTCTTGCCCCAGCTGCCTAAACTTAAGGTAGTGAGTCAAATGGACTTTAATTTGTGTAACAAGCCGGAGTAAATATTTATAAATTACAAAGCATTGCTGGAATTTTCCAGCTTGGAAGTAGGGCTGCATCTTTTATTTGTGTATGACGTGGCGTCAGCCGCACCACATTCATTTATGCGAATCAGCCAAGAGGCTAAGTTCAAGTCACGTTTTGCATATGTACAACCATAACCGAATTCTACTGAATAATTGCTGGAATAAAACGTTCGTGTTTGAATTATATTATGCAGTAGACTATCGCAGATTGGCGCAACGTGGCTGTTGTCGACAATGTAAAGTTTTCACTAGTTATCTAAATAAAGAACAAGCTAAAACCTGTCTACAGAAGTGCAACGTGGTCCGGCCGGTACCGACAATATACTCAGGTCACATCAATGTGCTGCGAACGAACGGTTGTGCTAGACAAATATTTTAAATGGATGTTTCAGTTGCTGAAATCCAGCTGCTTGTCAGCAAGCGAGTGCAAATGTTAACGGTCGACGTTTCTTCGAGAAGTATTCCCAAACTATGACATTAAAAGATGTGCCATCCGAAATGGGCAAGAATCGCTTCTTCATTGAGATCTTATTTGGTGACATCTCCACAATGTGGCCAGCCAGCCCTATGGTTTTCACTGCATGCAACGGTTCATTGTGGCAAGATTTTATCACCAGTCAAACTCAGATGTTCTCCATGCACCATTTGAATGAACATCTGATAAGCATGACTAATATTTCCTGGGCTTCCTGTTTGTATGTAATTTCAGTATCATTTTCATAGTTTAACAAATAAGACCACAAATTCCGCGGTAAATGAACCTGTACCACATTGCTTTAAGCAAAAATCTGCGAAAAGCAATCCTGGATCAGTTACTTATTCGTCTTAGGTCATCGGATTGAGTTAAACTCGACATTCGAACTACTGCGGAATCAAGTTAGTTAGCGTGTTCTTTCATTCATGCCTTTTGTCACGATGTGTCGAAGAAAACGGATACTTGGTATTCACTGCAGTTTTCAGTCAAACTTAAACTGAATTTCAGCGTGGAACTTCTGTCTCAATTCCATTAAAAACCTAAAGCTGTCAACAACCTGAACAGATTAGTAAAACCGTCGACAGAAAAACTGATAGGGTAAAATTTGCGCAACTGCAGAATTTAGTGTTGCTTTACGCTTATAGAAATATTAAAAAACCATTCCTCAGGTATCCTCCATATTATCAAGGTCAGCAGCTCACATATTGTAGCTTTTATTAGGAGAATTTTTGCAGGCTAAGCTGTAGCAGGCACAGATTTAAAGGATGCAAATATTTGGTTTCTAACTCATTCTAAGCTATTTCTACCGTTTTGCTACATGCTAGTAGCGGAGGAATTTCAAGACCCTTTCATCAAAACTATTTCATAGCAATTTTTTGCAGTTTCAGAGAGCTTCAATCTATGAAAGTGTTACTTATTTAGATAGCGATACCTTGCCTCTGAAACTTAGTACTGTGTTCACTCTAACGGTGAGAACATGACAATGAGAAGACGAACGGTGTAAGATGGCGCCATTACGTGTTATCTGATCACTAACAAAATAACACAAATATAAGTCATGTGAGCGAATAAAACACCTCGTCTTGAAGTGGGGCAGGGTGAGGAGAACGTAGACACAAAACAACTGGTGGTTGAGCAGGGATGAAGTTCCTAGACCACATGAATGTTTTAAGAAACTGACAGTTGCGCCTGTACATAAAGAGTAGGACGGCGCCTTTTTGAGTGTAACGGCCTCTACGGAATTCAGCGACCGAGCTTTTCCTTTCAGCCAACAACCTCAGAAAACGGATGAAGGTTAACCAAGATAATCAACTATATCCAACGGAACCGAATGCCGGACATACACGTCGGAAAAGACCTCCAACCCATTGGTCCATGGAACTCTTCGAAATTAGCTTGACGGCAAATACGCCCATATGATCGGTCACTCACTCTTACTGACACATCGTGCTGCTCCGCACTGATGATGTCACCTAGAGTTGAAGCAAAACTGCAGGCTCAGTGAACACTTCGAAATGCAACGACCGTAAATATCTAGTTGGGCTCAGCTTGATGACCTATACCTATTAGCCGTCTAGCGAAGGATTACGCCGTCAAGTAAGCAACTTGCTTCGGAATAGGCTCTCCAAGCTTCTTACTCAGACAACGAGCGTTCCAGCCCAAGGAACAGTTTCTGCAGTTGCGGAATACCTCCTACTCCTTGTGTACGCAGGCAACTGACAGTAGCCCTAATGCCTCCTGCGTGGCAGGTATTCTTCTCTCGTGTTCAAAGAAACCGGTGTATTACTTAATCGCGGAATGAAAATCCAACTTTTATATAATATTTTACCTTCTAGTAAAAACTGATGTCAATGAATAGATTATCTCCATGTGGATATCAATCCTCTCTTTGCTACCAAACCTTTCTTTAAAACACCAAGAAAAAGGATACTAACAAACCCAAGCATTCCTCAAAGAAACTGGATAGCTAATTAAAGTAGAGTGTGAGAATACAAATATGTGTTAGAAGCATAAGGTACCAAAATATTTGTACCCTGTTAATATGAATGTAAAATTCACCGTGAAACCATAGCCTCCCAGTAGTATATTGCTAGCCCCTGGCTAGCCGTATCGTAGAAACCAAGACGCCTGAAGAAAGCGACAGAACGCAAACCTAATGATATAGATGTAGCACACTATTAAAGTCATCTAAATTCATCTAAAACACGTGTTAGGAAGCCAGAGTAGCGATGTTTACCAAGGTATTTAGTGGCAAATTTGGAATTTAATTCGAATTTATACATACATACCATCTCATGTAAATATATGCTTGTTAAATGCAGATATTGAACCAAAAAATTTCTTCAATTTAATTTATTTCCCAGCCGTTTATATCCAACAACATGTACAGTTACGCAGTTTTATGTTGGTAAAATAACTGCTAGTTAAAACGTTATGCATTTTATACAAAATAAGCTTGTCTTGCACGGCCTGATCCATAAAATATATTATTCATATTGATCCAATTTGTTGAGAAGTGGACAGCTGATATAAGCGAGACGATACGTTGAAACACAAGGAACGCGTTTTCACATACTAACACATTTGAAAATATAAACTGATGTCCATAACGGGAACCATACACTGTTTTCTACGATATGCCGGCTGCGATTGCTGTTGGAGCACGACGGTTATTTATGGTAATGCAATCATCTCGACATGCTATGAAGACATTAAATTGTAATTGTGCTGACACGCAATGGAGCCGTCACTAAGTGTTGCTACACAAACTAATAAATACCCTACAAATATTTTAAGCCTAGCGTTTTAAGCCACAATTATGTGCGCGCGAATTAACTTGAAAGTTCGTTATCCTAGCTTTAGGCATTCAAGTATCCCCTAATAAGAAATGAAGCCTGTAGTGTTAATTACCGCCAATCATTTGGCAGGGTTTATAAAAGCATTGTGGTGTATTACCCATATCACCGATTCAAAAATATAGGGTGCTGTATTAATATTACGCTGGCAATTACTCACATCCGATTAAAAGATTTTCCCGTTAACCGTGTGAAAGCTCTCGCGAACCACATATTATTGTATGCATAACTGTGGTACTATTAGAGAGGAAACTACCTCTATCTTATTTAAGCAAAAACAATGAGCGTCATTCTATACGATACATGCACACATGCATTGATTAACCAGCTTACCAATAGTGCAGCCCTTTTGACAAATCCAGTCTCTTTTAGTGCAACATCATGCCAGTGCGGTTTGCTTTTCCAAGCTCCGTTCAAATTCAATTTGTGAATTGTTGGGTATTGTTGCCTTCGATGTGATCAACAGATACAATCACTCAGATTTGTCTCTATGGGAAAGCTAATCTTAATAACGGGGATGAAAATACTCACTACTCGTGATATCACACGGTTCAAATAATATTTGAACCATGGATCGACTTGCATTTGGGACAGCACCGAGTGCCTGTACGGGGTGTATTACACCCTAATTAAAAATCAGTTACTAGTGCTAAAGGCGTGCTCTCGGCGATGATTAGAAGTTATCCTTCATCCATGAGCCACTACGCATGTACATATGGTTTATGCTCCTTCACAAAATCGGAGTAATTACTTTAACTAAGGCATTTGGTGACACCAGTCTACCAGGAGCCTAACGGATTGTGGGTGTCTATCGCATAAACTAACATTTACCTGTGTCCCTTTAGCTTGCTTTCCCCGCTATTCTGCTGTAATGTTCGCAGTATGGGTTCCACGCCTAAAACTATCTTGTCTTAGCTTCTTTTAGTCATTATTCTAGGCCTAGGTATGAACACATGGCCGAAAATGGTGTATGATTGAGTGGTTTGGATCTGGCAGGCGTATCCGAGGAAAGGAACCTCGAGACCGCCTTATGGTGCGCAGCTTTCGACGCTGCGCAGATCGGATGCGCCCTATAGCTTGCCTGCTGACCATCAGTCTCCTCGCGTATCTGAATAATTTGACCCGGAATTTCTATGCACTTCTTGATTGGTGCTCACAATGCTAGATTTGTCAAAATATTCCACGGATTATTTCAAGAGACGCAAATTACCTTCTCTAGGTCATTTAATGCCTGCGCGTGCACACTGGCAATTACTTTCAAACCACTTCGGATATAAGTGTTTGTTACAGAGGAAAGTACAGATTCAAACTAGAGCCGTATGTTGGTACAAATAAGTTTACTGACAAGAAGTTGACGCAAATGATTTTAAGGAGTTGGTAAACGAAACTGTAACTTGAGTTTATCACAATACATTAATTTGCACATTAATTATACAGTAGCGCTTCACGCCGGTAGACGGTTCAATGACCAAGAAGATTTTGTATTGGCTACACATCCAACAGATGCTGCTTTGCGCACGGTGCGTGTCTAATATAAGCAGTACAGGTGAATGGTGACACCTGCCAGCTAATGCAGCACTGTCAATCAGCTGTTTGGCATATCCCTACGGGACACAACCTACGACAGGCGCAGCATTTGGTGGAATACGATAATGACATGACAGAAGAAACCACTCCAGAATTGGCCCCATAGAAACTATTGCTTAATAACTTTTTTTAAACCCTATGTCAAAAATGCTAAATAGCCCAAACGTATGTGAAAATTATAGATATGATAAGTTTCCGCTGACTGTATAATGACAAACCAGGTGGAAAAGCAATAAAATAATATATAACCGCAAGCAGCGAAAGAACATTCCTTTATTAATAAAGGCCATGATTATAAGCATTAACGAAACGGCAGTAGTTATTTATTGGCAATTACCACGAACGTATTAACGGAGTGCGCTTGCTGGGATTTTCCAGGATGTATTGTACTGATGGATATTAAATAAATTATGACAGAAAAAGTAAGTGTGAACGATGTGCATCATATCAGCAACAAAGATAATATAAATTGCAATGGTTCTAAAATGAATGTTGTATAGCCTTCTACAGTAGTTAACAAAAAGTTCCATAGTGGGTACTTATACAATTAACTTAAGACCATACAGTTATTCAACAGTTACTTTTCTAAATAGATCACGAATTTATTAGTCTATGCGATGTTTTACAGAAAAACATAAAAAACTGTTGTAAATTCATCATGAGGAAGAAGTAAGTAAAACATGTGGTCAAAAATAAACTTCACACATTTTATTGTGTTAGCCTGAAGCACACCTGCACCTTCTGTCGTATTATTCTTAATGTATACGTGTTTAGGCAAAGCTAGGCCCCTTCTTATCGTCGTTCTCACGTCTGATAGATATCGTATGCTGCTCAGTGTGTTTATAGACAAATGAATTTGGTATATGTTAGAGATCAGTGTATAAAAACAGAAATTTAGCCATCGACGTGCAACGATGTATTTTCGCATCACCCATGTAAAGTAAACACGGGCGTTTTGTTGGTTCAACTGCGTTATCAATACTGATTATACTCACTATGTGCAGTTCCTCATATGTTATTATCCGATGCATTAGGAGAAATCCGTGTAACTATAGGGAAACAAGCAACTCAAAGATACGATTAATAGGGGAGATATACTCTTAAGTAGGTGAGTTAAAGAACAATTTATGACCAAGGATATTTGCCAATTGAATATTTTAAACTCATTTCATCACACGCCTGCAGGCTGATCAGTGCTGTTTTGCATATACTCCGGAAATAAAACAAGCGCAGACCTCGAGCTCGGATTAGCTGCTGCTATATTAAAGATACGTCCCGTCAATATGAGGTGCACAATTTGTCTAGTAATACCGGAAAGATAGAGCTGGTTGACAAATGAACGGCAAAATCATCATCTTAATCAGTTGCTTTAATAGGAACATACGGAACAAAAATAATCGGTGGCAATCTGTATACTACCTCCACCAATAGTTCAACAAATTATTGCACGCAACTTGAGCGCCAGCTGGTATAATAATCCCGTTGCATTTTGCAATGAAATGGGCAGTAACGAGACCTGGTCATCTAGATTTAAACACAGTCCAATTTAATAAATGTACTGTTTCAGACATTTGTCGGTCAGTCACTTCATAGCTACTTAAAGGTAAGCCAATACCACTCGCTGTTAAGCCACGGGTTCCTTATCGGTATTGGCTCTAGCCTGGTTGAAAAAGACAGCCAAAAATTACAGATTAGTTCCTGCTATGCCTTCTTGTGTTCCCTAAGCACGAGATAAATTGTATCCAAATATCAGGGAACCATTATATAGTTCATGTTTAATCATTTTTCTATTTAATTATATCACTTTTGAAGAACTACAGCTCATGAGGCACTGTTACACCTTACAATACAAATCATGAGCATTCGACTGACCTAAGAGGATATTTAGATGGGTTATTTCTCAATATTGTAAAAAAAGTGAAGCTAATTATCAAATAAAATATTATTCTTTTGTTTTCAAACATGTGCCGGGTTATTAATTTAGGTTTTGTTTTATTGACCAAAATTACATTCTCAAGATGACATTCCCTGTTTTAATCTGTAGTGAATATTTATTGGGTGAGGCTCGCTGTAAAAATGTTGACGTTAAGTGGATGCTGTTTTAATTGATATGTGGCTAGAAAGGAAGATTTCGGATCATTTGTTAGGAAACTATAATTCTCTGTCTTTTTTAGAAAGTGAATAAGTGCTGTTATGGATGCGCAGCTTAGTCACTGTTAATAGTTATTGTTTAAGGCTCTTAAAATATAGCCGTTTGAAGATGGATGTGTTTTGAAATTAGTGATCAGGTTCTTTCTCATTTTACTCGAAATTATGTAACTTCTAGAACAAGTTTACTTTAAAGTTCACCCAACACGTTTTTAGAGCTCTTCATATAAAAGGTTTTGGTTACTCTTGTTGAAGTTTGATGAGCGAAATATCTGACGCGAAAACAGATAAGCGTTCTTTCCGACCAAGGCGAGTTTTATGCCATTTGCCGAAAGTTGTGGCAACCACACGTGAATGAGTTACATCTGGAAACAAGTTATATCAAATTAGAATAATAATTTTTGCCACAGCATGAAGGTCATTGTTGCTAAAATTTGACGCTTTAGATTCAAATAAGAATATTTGCGCAAATAAGACAGGGCAAGAATTTCTTGTGTCATCTTGCTTCCGGAATCTTGCAATTCTTTAACATCAGTTGTCAAATGGACTACAACTGAGGTTGACGGCGGTTATTCCGATAATTATGAGTAAATAACCCACTGAGCAGAGGTTTGTCGAAAATACTCCATAGTTTACTTTAGGCTTCGATACTCATAATTCTGATGTCCTAATGAGAAATGCAACATGATTCAAGTTTGTGAACTGATAAATATATTAATGTACGACAGCAGATACATTGGTTACAAAGCGTTTGGTAGTCACACAGGTAAACCTGCACCTATTTTCCGCTTTTAACTGTTAGACGAATCGATTCTTTGTTACTGACATTTATCTAATCTCAGCATCGGGTGTGAAATGAAACAGAATTCTCCTAATACTGCAAACTAACATGTTTGTTTTACTAGATTTTAGAGCGAAGCATATGCAAGAATCATTCATGACAGATGAGATGTGTACAGCCACATCAGATTTCCAGAGTTGATTTATCTAAATCTAACGCCAATTTTTCATATTAAGACGAGTGTCTTAAGACAACATTGTATTCTCGAGTTCCAACAAATTTTATTCTACACTTTGCTACAATTAGCAGGTATCCACAGAATGAAGCCAGAAATATTTCAAGAATAAATGTCGTATTTTCTTTTCGGGGATCATAAAGAAACCTTCAGCGCATGTTCAGGTTATGCATGCAAAAATTGAAGTAAAAATTGCAGACTACAGCGAAAATTTGTCAAATGTAACAGCCTTTTCATTAACAAGTGAACAGAGAAGCAAAATTGGCTACAGAATTCTATTTGCCTACTAAGATTAACGGGAAGAGTAAACGGATTAACCATGATTCTCTTACGATTTGGATGTCAAACACTGAGGAGGCTATTACCTCACTTAGTCAGACACATCGAACAGCACACGGCAATAAATTCAGAAACAATGAAACGGTTGTGTTACTAATCCACTTAAGAAAAAGGTTCAAGGCTTGAGTAGCATATGGCTCCAACATATATATAATATATATATAGAAAGGATAATTTGGACTCCATTTCCTGATATAACACAGTGTAATATTTGTTGCTCAACAGAACCAGTCGCAGAATCCTGCAATACTGGTCAGCTCTTATCAAGTCAAAATAACTAAATCGTGGGTAGGTACTCTGTTATCCAAGATATCATTCAAAAATTGTCTCCTTTAAAAACGTTTTACGTATGTTTTATGGCAGCAAACAATTTTTTGTTTTTAGGTTCACGTAACGTAAGGTTAGACAAAACTAGTAAGCAGCTGCGCGTTGGCACATCGGCGCATCACAAACTGATGTAAATGCTTTATTTATATCTTCAGTTTTTATGATCCGTATTAAAACAAAAGCCAAATAAACTTTTACCGAGAGTCAACACAATTTTGCAGAGCAACAGATCACTGGCAAAACAATTTTGAATGCGCCGGTCGATCGATCGGGAAAGCTCGATGAGTTCGGATTCGTTTGATTCACTTCGTCATCACTTTCCTTGCGGCTGGTGTAGTACCACCTGCCTTGCTGTCTTTTCTTCTTATCTTTTTGACAGCGGTCTCGGAAACAAACCTGCTCGGAAAAATGGTCCAGCAGGAAATGGTCTTGTAATCGGTGACAGAGTACGAAGGGCAGTGAAACGTTCGCTTGTTTCGAATTTATTCGTAGACAAGGCATCGCAATCCTAAAGACAAGAAGAAAATACCACAGTGACACACCGGCTGAGTCCCCACTAAGGAATAGACTTTGTTCCGGAGAGGTAACAGCCGGCTATCGTGCCGTAGATAGAGTTATGTTATGCCTAGCGCATGCGATCGTGATTGGAGTGAGATGCTAAGCAGGAGGGGATATACAAAGGAACTCACAACACAAACGCTATTGGGGCCGGCTCTTAGCCATATCAGCAAGTGTGTCCACCCAAACGTGTCCATCGCCCTTAGGATCCCAGCCAGACAGTTAGGATGCACTAACTGACGCCAGCTTCGAAGTGAGGGTTTTCATTTTACTCCACCAATTCACCGTTTGTCCTCCTCTCCTTCTCTGCCGACCAAACCCTCGGCGCGCCAATAATACCCGTTGCGGCAGTCGGTGTGCTGGCATGAGCAACACCTGGCCCAGCCATCGGAGCCTGGTGTGTGATGTAATGGTTCTGAGCGGTTCGCTCGCACTTCCTGCACCAAATACGCGACGCCAAACACGCTCCTTGCTAACGCGGTGCTCCTACCAGACATGAGCTAAGCTGCGAATGCAGCGATGGTCGAAAGTGACGAACATCTTTATGTCTGTCGAACTCATGGGCCAGGTTTCTCAACCGTACAGGATGGCTGAACAGACGGCTGCGTTATAAACTCTGCCCTTTCGCGCAAGAGTAAGCTTGAGTCTGTGCCATAAATGGCGGACATTAGCAAAAGCAACTCAAGCTTTTGCTATACCGTTCATAACACCATTTCAATCACACGGGTGCTAATATAGCTACCCAGGTACTTGAATTCCTGAACGACTTCTAGCAGAGCACTACCAAGCTTTATTGCAGGGGTGGGTACATGCCAATTTTGCTGAAGTATTTTGCGTTAGGATAGAGCTAATTATAGCCCAAAACGGTAGACAGACAGTGCTAATCGGTCCAGTTCAGCTTGAATATTTGGGAGCTGTCATAGATTAGGAAAGTATGATCGGCGTATTCCAAGTCAAGAAGTCGTTCAACAAAAGGTAGCTTTACACCTCCTAGGTCGTGTCTAGGGAATGCTGCTTCTATGACTTCACAAATAAAAAGTTAAGAGGAATGGTGGCAGCAGGCTGGTGATACTGTATGGTGGCAACAGTCTGCCATAAACCTTAACTCTGCCCGAACTATGCGCGCAAAGCGTTTTGATAATGTTTACATAAATATTAGGCACACCTTTCCTCAGCAGACAGTCCCAAAGGTCACATCGATCGACTGAGTCGAAGGCACGTTTTATGTAAAAAAACACATCGGTGGGTCGCCAATAAACATGACGGTTCTCCATCGATTAAAGCAAGGTGAAGATATGGTCGATGCAGCCCCCACCTAGACGAAACCCGGCTTGCTCTTCGTGGATCTTTCCTTCACAAATGCCAGTCATTCTGTGAAGAATGACAGACGCAGGCAATTAGCTCAGAATGATTTCTCTCTGCAGCATTCCGAACGGGAAACTCTCTTAAATTTGGGACAATGAAGGAGCGGCTGCAGTTTGTCGGGAAAGTCCCCTGCTTCCAGTTTCATTAGCAACCCGTGTAAATCATCTGCTAAAGCAGGTCCCCCGAATTTAAAGAAAGCTTTGGGAATTCTATCTGATCCAGCGGTTTTTTTTACAATTTCAACAGCCGGATGTCACCTTCAGCTTCTGCGCGTGAAGGCGGATCCAGAGAGACAGTTTAGGGAGAACGGCGCATAATGCCTGAAGAAGAAAGTAATAAATCAGGTTGGTTAAATTGCCTTTCAAATTTTCCAACCCACAGCTCCAAGCATTTTGACAGGTTGTGGAGCGGCTGCCCACTCTCGTCGCGTATGGTCTCTCTAACACCAGGTCTCAAGCTACCTTTTCCCGTAGCAGACAGAATAACTTACGATGATTACCAACGGCAGCGGCTGTCTCCATCTCTGAGGCACGATGAGGCCACCAGACTTCACGGTCTTTCTTCAGGTTAGTATGTAGTTTGGGCATGAGAATTTTGCGAGACTGATTGTATTCCCTTCCAGACGGAATATGTTGTCGAGCATCCATAAGTTCCAGAGACTGTGTAGAGCCACAATCTCTTGGTTGGCAATTTTGTAAGCCACACGAAAACATGCCTGCTGATAGTAATGTTTGACGAATATGCGACCAGTGATCTTCGACGATGTTCAGTGGGCGCTTACTCAGCCCGGATGTCAGCGCACTTTGATACACATTCAGAACACCTAGCTTCGTCAACTGTCTGGTGTCAATCCGTTCACTTCGACGTTGCGGACGTCACTCGAAATGCACCCGGAGGTCGACGCAGTCAAGTGCGTGGTCAGAGTCCACACTCATTCTCCAAATCGAGCGACAGTTTTGGACACAGCCACTCCAGCGGTACGTGATCGCGATCTGATCGATTTACGTCCATAGATGGCGCAAAGCTGGTGGGCGCAAAGTCACGTTTCTGCGGGTGCTGTGTCAAATCTTTGTGCTCACGAGAAAGAGACGAGCTTCTTCACACAGCTGTAGCAATCGCTCGCCGTTATCATTAAGACAGCCCACACCATGTTGACCGCCCAGATGAAGCTCATCAGAGGACAATATTTCGACTCGGGAATTTAGATCACAAGCCAATATCACAGTGTCCGTGCTTCTTCTGTAACGAAGGAAATCGTGAAGATGCTGATATCAATCATCTTCCACCGAATAAGTGCTACAGTTGGTAGGCGCGTAGGCCACAGTGACGAAGAGGCACCCTTTGTTCCTGTGCGACGTCGTAGCATGGAACAAACCAGCTAATCTAACGGCGCACATCCGACTGTTGACTGGGATCCAATCTATCAGGGCAGTTTCAGCCCGCAGACACAAAACATGCCGACACCAGCCTGACCAGCATTTGAAGCTGCATCATCGCCAGACAGGCCCGATGAGAATGTGTCTCAAGTGTCGAATTTGGGGGATCGCAAATTAAGCACGGAGTTCGAATCTTGCAAGCGACTTGCTGATAAACAGCAAATATCGATCGATGGGGTCTTTAGTGTGCAGGCAATTGCTGCCTGTTGGCCAATCTGTAGCAAAGTGCGCACGTTGAGACATGCCAGTCATAACGAGACGCGAGGACTCCAAATCGAAACGGATGAACCGACGTTGTCTGTTTGGTTGAACCTGGACTTGTCGACTGGATTAGAGCGATGCCCTGCGATTGTTTGTGATTTAAAACTAGAGGACAAGCGACTATTAATGGAAGGTGAGCGAGGGCCAATAATTAAGTGATTGAAAATGGGGGATAAAATTAAAGTTGGAAGGGGACGATAAGGATGAAAAGCACAAGAAGGGGGATAAGAACACAGGAAGGCCTGAGCAGTGGCATGCAAACCCCTATCCACCCTGCTCGACGCAGCAGATAGGGCCCCGTTGATTATCGGTTACGATGGCCAGTGCACCAAGAAATTTTGGGAGAAGGGTTCATGCTAATTGGTGGGGAGCATACTGTTAACTTGCCTAGGCCTAGACAGGAGAACGATTAAAGTTCTCAACCAAAGCCATTGGTTAAAAAACCTTACCGCAAGGGAGCGGAGATTTGGCAGTTGACAACAGTATGGAGTAAGGAACCACCCTCACCCTAACACCCAAATTGGGGCACCAGGAAACTGAGTTTCTCTGGCATCTTACCATTGACCAATCTATTATGAGTGGCTCTAAAGATGCAAAAAGCACCACACAGCATAGCTTAATGGATCGCTGGGGCACACAAACCATCGCACCACGTTAGGGTCCAATCTTGTCGCGATGAGAAAGTTGGTTTTAAAAAAACATAGTAAGGAATTCTACTTCTACAATGTCGGTGCACGTTTGGTAGCCATTGCAAAATAAAGCGCCTTTAGCTAATGTTTAAAAATTTTGCCTTTTAACCTTGAAATATCTTTGCTTATTATTAACATTTGAAGCGTAGTTCTTTTGGTCTAGCATTTACTCGTCGGTTACATATGACAACTGAAAAAAGCATGCGGACAACCCAAGGCTTTCATGTGCTTATGTTAACTCCTATATTGTACTTCATTTCACATGCCCCTAGAGTGCCTTTTTGCATCCAACGCATAAAACAATGCATACTGCGAAAGAATCTCGGCTTCCCAATATTAGGATGCACGTCAAGCCTTTTGCGACTATTGTAGACCTCATAGGTAGAAGCCAGGCTGAAATTCCACTGCTTCAAAAAGAATGATATAGATGCCCACTGAACAGAAAATTCAATCTCCAGTTTTATAACCTGCTTACGAGTCTGCGTAATGTCAACTTCTATAGTATGGGGATAGATTCTACTTATTTAATTTTAAGGAGTTTGCTTCTAATCCCAACTGCTTACTTATCACAAGAACGACTGTGAAGCAACCACATATATTCCCGTGTGCATATTCAGTGTGGAAAATTAGCAAAATTGAAATATTAGTAGGTTTCTATGTAAAATGTCCTTTACCGAATAATGTAAAAGCACCTATTGTGTTGTCAATGAACTGACTAAGTCAGTTATCACAACTATACTTCAACCATTCACCGCAGAAAGCAGATCATAGAATCATATATAAGAATAGGTAGATAGTTTGTAAGGGTTTTC
>OX104070.1:18473982-18550800 GCA_944474145.2 Dicrocoelium dendriticum
GGAGTTGACAGGTATAGGTAGAACTGCGTCACATCTAGGCTCACTCAGCCGCCACAATACCGGAAAAGCACTGCACGCGCGTTTCATCCTTTCGGGAATCATCAGCAGTGCGCATTTCGTGGGACCCTTGGTAGGGCTCGAAACCGCAACTCGACTGATGCCAGTCTGTGGTTGAGACAACTGAGCTACGGAGGACGGCAACGACCATCGTGAATAAGTTACTAGATGTGATATAGCGCCGTCCCCCGTAGCTCAGTGGTCTCAACCACGGACTGGCAACAGTCGAGTTGCGGTTTCGAGCCCTACCAAGGGTCCGATGGAATGCGCACTGCTGACGATCCCCGAAAGGATGAAAACGCGCGTACAGTGCATTTCCGGGATTGTGGCGGCTGTCTGAGTGAGCCTAGATGTGAAGAAGTCCTGCCTAAAAATATAAGAGTACCTACATATAGTTTCATTACTGAGTATATATTTGAGAACGATCTTACTCCTATCAATCCGTCTAACTAATTCTGTTTTCTCCTTTGACTCACTGGTTTGTTGATGCACTACACCCTTTCAAGCTGATGTCTCTGTATCATCTTCGTCACTCGCCAAATTTGCCATCAAATTGTGACTGGCCTATCGGTAAGCATTTGTATTCATCAATATGTTTTATAATTCCTCATACTTTATCTTCTTCTTTGTTTCACCGTTGGTCATGACTGGGCTGATCTCTTGTGGTGACGGATTACAGCTTCCAAAATGAAAAGGTATACCCATGCAAATCATATGACTACTGACTCGCTGGCTTAAAACAAAAAAGTGCCATAATTGATTGATCCGCATGACAGAACGGGCTGGGGCTTCATCGCCTATAATGTATGGATAAAACAGCCCTTAAAAAAGATATTTGATACCTAGTTCTGATGGCCTATTTTCTATCTTGCCACACACGCACACAGCCAATTGGAGCATGGAAGTGGGGGTGAAACCCATCGTGGAAATACCCTGCATGAAAGCAAGTCCCCTGGGGACAGTTACATGGATGACCGTATTACTTTACTTGAACTTTTCGTGAAATCTACGTTTATTATTGTTCCCAGTTTCTTTAGCTCTCTACTTTTTCCAAACTGCTAATCAATTCAAAAACCCATATGGGAACCATTGATCAAAAGACGAACAATTAACTATATTATGCGACCACGTTGTACATGTTGATAAGATAAACCAATTGGTCTGTGCCTCGCAATGCTGAGGAATAAAACGTTTATAAGGCACACAGCTTAATGCTCAGATTTTGTTGATAAAGCTCACACCTTAGGTGGATCTCTCAGGCCATCAGTCAATGACAGGGTAAAGCAAAAATGAACCTCATAAAACTCGAACATGTGTGGCTCTCCTCACTTAACTGCATGAAACGAAGCTAATGGATCATATTTGTATGCGGACATATCACTGAGCAAAAAAGCAACAAACTTGTTTGCCTTCTCTTATTCTTTTGCACTTTTCTAAATTTGTACTCATTTTAGCAAATAGTGCATGTTGGTAATTTAAATAAATTGTTAAAAGTGAATGGCTCAAACAGATTAGTCAGATTGCTGCCTGAAACTCAAAAGCAATAGACGGCCGTTTCATCTCTTTCACTTTCGTTTGCAGAGCGCATTTTATTGGACTCTCTGTGAAAGGAATTCGAAACAATGCTCTTCCGATGGGGTACTTAGAAACAATAGGCGAGAAAAATATCTATGAATAATTGGCTTCAAAGTTTCATCCAAGTTGGTGTCTTAATACTTATTAGTTCCCAGCTTTTGCCTATGCTGGCATGCAGTGTAATTTAACGATGTTGGTTCCACATATTAAGTTTGGTCCCAAAAGGCAGACTCGTCTTTTGCTCGTTAGAAACGCGTATGGTTTTAAAAGATATGTATACATGAGCTAAAACTATTAACGCCGTCATAGCGGCACCTACTAAACCTTGTTTAACCCAGTAATCGTAGCCCTTAAATTCTAAGTCGTAACGCGGGTTCTGTCCCAACAATGACAAATCAATTGCGAAATGCTGACGATTTCTAAGAGGATAAAACCGTCGTGTAGTACTTTTCCGGTGGTGTGGATTTTGTTTGATTCAATGTAACTGTGACGGATCATACTTGAAATAGTTGTAGTTTATCCATGTTCCGCTTACTTCGTTACGACCATTAAAAGCTTAATAAATGCGTACAATTCAACTTGGCATTCGCCCGTAGCATTTTACCTCTCCACCTTTTTCAGTGGATTTGTGACCCTCAACTTCAGGCTTCACATTCCGTCCACAATTAATCAAATAGGATCAGTGTGCTATATCTTCTGAGCCACCTTGCAATATATAACCCTAAAGAGCTCGCTTTGATTAATTTTAGCTCCTTACGTCATCGTGCTTAAAGCTACAAGTACAAGATGGTTGCCTTTGAATAACATAATTATATTTGCCACACTGTTTGATGGAGCAATTCTGAAGCTATCTACTAATGCTGGAATTGCTGCTGTGCGACGGGTCAGTGTATGATCCACCGCTTAAGAATGTCTAGCATCACGCCTTTAAATCCGATACAAATTTTGCAATGAATTAACAAGCAGCGAGTTCATAAACAGACTTAATCAAAGCGTTGTCAGTGCCTTTTTACAGACACTGAAAGTAAATGCTCTCAGTACAACTTCACAAAGGATAATTCTACATATTCTCTCTGACACCATTCTGCGTTAGAACCCACTACCATTCCGTGGTTTTCGTCTACATAAGCTAATGGGCTCATCTCCAGCTGCGCAACTAACACACCTACTGTAGAATTACTGGTAAACTAAGTCATCCTTTGCCTCTCCAACAGGGATGTTGGGTGTAAGGCAAAATGCTAGAACGCTACTTTTCTATCTACGTACATGTTTTGTTTTCACGGTCAATTAAAGGATAGGTAATGACCGTTAAATTCACTAACTTGTCATAGCACACGCAAATAACTGCTTGTTAGCAAACCACTGAAAAGCAATGAAAAGCTTTTAGAGAATATAGGTAATAGTTTCAAGTAAATAGTTTATTCTTGTGTGCTGACAAACAAAGGTCTACAAAGGAATTTCAGGTACTAACCCATAACTTGTGTCCTACTAAATCTTACAGAACCTGTTGCGCTGCTGCACAAGACAAAAATGATTATTTTCTTTCCTCGAAGATATTGCACTTACCTGCCGAGCACCTACTGCACAATGCATGGCAGACTTATTTGCATTACTTACGCTATAAGATACTTAATATTCCAGAGTTATTCACCTAAATAACATTAATATATAATAAGGTGTGTCGTTTTAACACCTTACAAATTACCTCAGTGTATTTTTGTTCATCGCAATCAGCCGACAATTCAGATATGTCGACCAGCTGTCCGGAAAAGCACCAGACGGTCGTTTCGCCCTATTGGGGCTCATCAGTGTTGCGCATCCTTCGGTCCTCTGCGGAGGATCGAACCCATGACTGCTAGTGGCTCTTGCCAACTAGCCCGCAGCTTATGCAACTGCGCCATGGAGGACGGTATCTGACTATCGTGAATTGTTAGCTAAATGCCATATAGCCCGACGCATCCTCCACTGCCATGCAGGCACCTGCCATGCAGATGACAGCGGTCGGCCTTCCGGCGTCAGGACTTCCCGGTTACGGCAGCTATGAATCGACATAGCATTTTGTGGATGGGTATGCAATCACGAATACAATAACCGCTGGTGGAGCGAAAGAGTTGAGATATTTTATTAAATTATAATGTCTTCTTCCAAATCAGACTGTCACTGAATCTGACAGATAAAATCTGTGTTATGATCACCACCCATTTCTTTTAACACACCAGACAATCTGAGCTAAAGTGTACCTTAAAAAGTCCACCATAAAATTAAACCATCCGTAAACGTGCAGCTATACAAAGACTTATCTGGAAACGTAAATGACGAGTCGGAATTTTGTATTCGGTTGTATACCCCAAAAACACGCAATTGATGAGAGCTTTGCCTTATGAACTATGCTATAGTTTGTAAGAAACCAAACTTTTTGCAGCTCAAGTTACTTGATTAAGCTGAATTTTCACTTTCGTGAGAAATTTGGTTGTAGACGTTCCTTATCAGTTGAGTTGACTTATGCTGTGCTCTACTGCTTATGGGGTAGTCAACCTGAATTGGTTGCTTTTCCTTGATTAATGAGCCAAGTTATGTAAAAGGTGAACTCTCCTATTTACGTCCCGTGATCATTGGTCATTTGTTGTTCAAATTTTGACACTTCTCCTATCTTTGTGTTACATCCATGTTCGTCATATAGTACTTATTATGTTACGGATCTGGATAAGTGTGTAAAGTTGTTTAATTCTCCGCAAAGAACTGCACTTATAGATATCCTCTTAATTTTCTTTTCTCTTCCTGTGCCAGAATCCCTGTTTTGTTAATGTCAAAGTTAAAAAAACACCGATACCGATGACGATCATTAATGGTTCCTGTAGGCCCATTTATATTGTTGTAATCTGTTAGGTAATTTCCTTTCTTAAGGGCATACAGAATTTCTAGAAAGTTTGCACTATATTTCATAAACGGCATTCCAATTCTTGTAAGTTTTTGATTTTCCTTTTGGTCTAGACAACCTACCTATTAAACTGAAGGTTGGTATGTGAGTTAGCATCAGATGGTACGGCCAGAGAAGTCTGACTTTCACTTCTAAAGTACAGCAAAGCAATCCGCTTTATTGTTGTTGTTTCATGTGCAGTATTGTAGTCCGTCAGTTTATGTTTTCGGATGAAGTTGATTCGGTATTCTTTGCTCGTTCAGGAGAGAAACGGAGTTTGTTTCATTTCTTTGTTCTTCGGAAGCACTAAAATTTGATTATGTTATACAATAACATCCTTTTCTAGCTTATTTGCAACCTTTTGCATGGCTAATGTTAAAATAAGATGTTTACTAATTATTTGTTCCTTTCCTCAAACATACGCTCCATATTATTCATACAATCGTCTGTAAACCAACAAGTGCAAGAAACATGGTTGGTCTTCCATTTTTGATTCCATGATGAAATAATATCCACTATTGCATTTCGCAACACGTATTGTGCGGTCAGCAGCTGGAAACTTTAAGTATCACAAGAATATTATCAACAAAACCTACTTCAATCTTAAACTGTTCCAACATTTGTATGACAATCACTGCCCTGAACTAATACACAGAGATCAGATTATGGCTTTTTTAATGACTTTAGAAATTCACATTCAATTTATGGTTTGTTTCAGGCATACTTCGAAAATTTGCATGCAACTTTGGTCGGTAATTCTGCATTCCTTCTGTAGTCATCATAAAGCTGTACGCGAAATACTTTTGTCACTTATAAGTTGGCATAATTGAACAGTACGTTAACGTCGACAAGATTCCTGCCTCCTCTATTTTTGATAAACTTTGCTGATCACCTTTTTAGTAGGTTTCAATTTATGAAATATTTTAATGTATCCATATCATGAGTTAAGTAAGTTTAGCGGAAATAAGAGTAACTGAAATGATTGGTCGGAATGGTGCTCAATCTTTGTGTACATTTGTAAGTTTACTGAACTGTGCGTTGATTGAGACACGAATTCTCCTCCGTTCGAAATAATCCCTTGTGAATTGCTGCAAATCCTGTTGATTTTATTGCGGCTTTATTTTATTCCCTAACTATAATGTTGGATCGGTTTAACAGCAACATGTTGCGGCGTCATGCAAGACGTTTCATGTCTTAAAACCTAGACTCGTGTCTAATTTAATATTCATACTCTAATGTTCGCGAGCAATATCGTGATAGTTTCAACATCATTACTGCGATAAACAAACTTGATGCTTTTCATGCGTTAGGAGTGGAATGACTACATGTATTAATTGTTATGATAGATTTGTGTGAATCATATACCAAAATAAGATACAAAAGCTGTCAAAGTTTAAAAAACAAAACAGCAATAGTCACACGAGGTACAAGTTCAAGTTCAAATTTCACCCGCTCGGGATCAAAATTAGATGACCTGCGCAACTAAACTCCGCTTTTTGCAGTAAAGCATGCGCCAGGTTACCTCGATAGATGCTAAGGTGTTTGTACCAAAGGTGCCCAAGTAGTGCGAAATTATGGTACCTTGTAGTTGATCATTAGATGCCGAAGAAGGCGTTTGAATTGGCGAAGGATTCTAACGCGTAATAGTTGTTTGAATGCTCTAGAGTTGCACATTATCCTAAGGCGAAACGGAAGGATAACATCACATTTCTGTGTTTTTACTGGAGTACTAAGTCACATTAAAGTAATAAAGTAGAAGAGCAGTTTGAAATGTGCCGTTCTCTCGTTCGGTCTGCGGCCGACCAAATGATCACATATCATTTAGAAACTATTCTCATCATTTTTATGCACTGTAAACATTCGGAGTGCATATAACTGAAGTAAAAATCTTCTGCAAATACTAGAGATATTTAAGCCTTATCTCAGATCATATACTTAAGATTGTTTCACGGAAGCAAGGTAACAGGAAGGTAAAGCTGATAAGAACAACAAATGAACAATGAATTTATACGGGTTAAGAAGCGTTGCCTTAAAAGTCCCTTTGGATAGTTGGTAGGGATATCAACATAACAATAACGATAATAAGGATAGTAACGTAGTTAATACTTTAAATTTGAAAATAAGGACTTATCGTTTGCTTCGCTGTAGTCCTGCGATCCTCTTAGATTCACAGCACCCACAGTTAACAACAAATAATTCCATGGTAAACTCCAGGTGTAGGATGGAGACGTAGTGTTAAGTAACAAAGTGTAAGTGGATGAGTGAATCGTCCAACCGTCTTTTAAATACTGTTAGTGTCGGTGCAGAGACGACCGATTCTGGCAGAGCATTCCACGCGTGACAGACACGGATGGAAAAGAAATTTCTGCGGCACTCCAGATGACTGTGTTGTTCTGCGAGTTTTAATGAGTGGTCCCTCAGTAAAGGGCGGCCCACATGATGTGGGTCTCACAGAATCAAGTATGATATAATCATTTGACAGGTTTAATACTAAGTCTGTAATGCCACTCAGGTAATATGTTATAAATATTGGTCATCCGTGTGAAGTTAACAGATCCGTGGTAAATTAAAAGGGAAAAACGCGTTTAGGTTTAACCAATCGAAAACGATTTAGTTAGTTTGCTAAGTAATTTGGTCAGTAACCAAAGGATCTCTCATGTAAAGCATTCGTTAATTACTAACTTAATAATTTTTGCATTTCGTTTTTGCATTTATTTGTTTACAGTTTGCCTAGAAATCGGTCGCCAGATAAGTCTAAAGAAACGAAAGCGATAACGGCACTTGCGTCGAAAATCGAAGCAATTATTATGCTTCACTAGAGAGCCCACAAAACCGGTATATACTTACAGCTATTTAATAAGGAAATTTGGCTTTTCTATCTTATAACATTATCTGGCCGAGTTGTGAAATCACGGACGACATGCAGGTGCAGATGAAGATAAATAAAGGAGGCAAGATGAATCAAGAGATTGCGAGCTACAACTGTATGTGGTATTTAATTTAATTTCAAATCATAGGTTGTTTGCCATCTTATGGGTACCGAGTGCGTACACATAGATTATAGGCCGTTGAGGTTTATGGAAAGCGGCCAGTTTGATACACGGAACTGGCAGCACAAAATCATGACATGAAAAATGCCAGCGATCACTTTAGGATGCTCGGAAGTGCATTAAAATATCTGAACTGATGATAGTTTTAGCACCTGGGTACTATATTTCTAGTAAAATCCAGTTCATTTCCTCTTGAGGGCTCAACACTACTATTTTTACCGTGGTTTGTTGCTGTCACCTTACAAGTAGTGGGTGCTCTTTATACATATACCTACTGAAACACCAAAAGCAGTCTCTAATGCATTGGCGCAGTGTCACTGTTTATTTTTGCCAGTTACTGTTTCTAGCTGCAATCCACGGTTTATTAACTCTAAACAGGATAAAAATCGAATGGGTTTGCTTCCAAATAATTTAGCTAAACTTTGGATAATCAGACTTCATGCGACTTGTTAAATTTAGATTGTTTACTTTGGAAAACGGCGAAATAGCAACCAGAGAGATGCACTTACGCTTGTGAACATTGCATTTTAATTAGAGATGACCCTTTTGTACATTGCATCTAAAAGTATTGAACTTAGAAAATTAGTTAGCCGTTAACTAAGATATTTTATTTCTTGCCGCTGATTATCAAAGATAATTGCTCCCCCATTAAGAAAGAGGTTAGTAGTTTGTGGAAAACATGCTTTACTTCACACAGTATAGATTATAAGCATTTTTGTATTACAGTTTGCTTTGCAAACTGCCAAGTATTGATGCTTAAATGCCTGGTGTTATAAAGCGAACATCGCATGTTTGCCATTTACCAGTAAGGTTTATTTGGAATAATTGTTGCGTCTAGTTTAACAATGTATTGCAATACGCGTGTACTTGTTTTGTGGGCGCTTTGTGCGCAAACCACATTGAGCCTAACTGCATGGTTTGAATCATTGCCCTTGAAACTAAAACGAATTCATAAATGCTCCATAGAGCTATAATGAAAGCTACCCGAATTTCCTTCAGGAAAAATGCGCTTCCACCGAACTATGCGAGGAAATGCAAGCCACCATTATTGTAAAATCCTAAATTGTGTAAGCCATTAAAACAGTGTCAGTACAAGACACATCGAAATGGTAATACGTTAAATGCGGTTGATCGTCCAGTTCTAAGCGTTTACAGCAGAGATAATAAAAATTTGACTGGATCCGTTCTACCGGCTGAAATACATCTGTAATGTATGTAGGCTTAACGTTACTCTTTGAAAATAATCAGACGCCAAATATAAGCAATTAATTAAAAAAGCTATATTGTACGGAATTTGGGGGCAATATTTCACGTTATATCACCGTTACGTAGATGACATCTTCGTCCTACTTGACACCTCCGGTAACATCGAGAAGCTCACCAGCGTATTTAACCAAGCTCACAATGCTATACAATTCACCTACGAGGTAGAAGAAAACGGCGCTTTCCATTTTCTCGATGTAGCTCTACAAAGACTTGAAGATGGTGCGATAAAACGTAGCGTTTACCGAAAGTGCACTTGGAATGGACAGTTCACAAACTTTTATAGCTTTGTGCCGCTTCGGATTAAGAGAAACTTATTCCTCAGTCTCGTGAACCGGGCCGAAAGAATCTGCTCGAAGGATACTCTTTTCGAAGAGCTGCAACTAATACGAGCGCCACTGAAAGAGAATGGCTACCCAGAGAATTTTATTAATGCGAATATGGGGCGAAACAGGGAAGCACCTATGGTCCTGACGGCGGAACGGAAACCTATCTTCCTACAACTGCCTTACAAAGGGGAAATAGTGTCCGAGAATCTATCCCGCCGTCTCACGTCCACACTCAGGGATACCTTCCCAGCGGCGATGTTGCAAATCCGGTTCACCAGCAGCCCAATGGTGAGACTAAACCTCAAGGATAAGCTGCCTGTCCACACCAAATCAATGTGTGTATACTCATTTACCTGTTCCTGTGGGGCAGGATACGTTGGTCGTACGACAAGACGCTTATCCGAAAGGGTTAAGAAACACCATCCGGCCTGGCTCGGAAATGGAGGCCGAAAGGTCACCAACTCTGCCATCGCCACGCATCTTGCGGATACGGGTCACGCCACCAAGTTGGCTGACTCGTTCAAAGTAATCTATCAGGCCCCAGAAAATCGATCAAGGTATTTCCGTAAGCGGATATTAGACGCCGCAGAAGCCATCGCCATTCGGCTGTACGAACCAGCACTGTGCACGCAGAAACGGTTCACTCACGCGTTGAGCCTACCTTGGCCAGGACGAACTGCAGTTGACCTGTACGCACGTACGAATACAACTGTAACCTAACCGAAGGTGTGTCACAGCGCACTAAGATCAATTTGGTTGACTGACGACCCGTTGGGTCTGTATACTAAAAGTTTGCATTTCATGTAATTGTACAAGCCTGATAAAGAATTACCGAAAACATATGTTCGCTTACACCGACTTCAGTGAATCAGTGCTGCGTTTGAATTTGACGCACTATTTTAGCAGGGTAAATTCGTGTCCCTATTTTTCCGTATACTAAGAAAATTAATGCAAGCTTTTCTGAAAATGCGTGGTGTAATAACGCCACCTACAATATACTTATTATGCAAACTGATTTGTTTTGCCAAAACCTATTTCAGATTATCGTAAGTGATTTTTTGAGGCAACTTATCTCCAATATTTTCTTTATCTGTTTACCCAAATGCATGGAGATATACATGCTGACTACTAACTTTTTGCTCTGCGGCGTAGTCTACAAAGTGTTACTATCGGATGAACTGGAAATTCTTCTGTTTCAGTTCTACTGTTGTGTATTGTTAACATGCGTTATCGGAGCAACTAGGGGTACCATATGCAGTCATTAATCGCATACTCTGGTTTCTATGAACCAACTCAAGGAAAACTTTAACATAGGTTGACATAAATAACGAAGGACAAAGCTTTTCTGCTGCATCTTCGTGCACCAAGCAGCACACTGGAACTCCGATACAAACTAGCGGTACCGGATTTAAAGTGCATCGCTCAATCACTAAGCTTCTACTGGTTAAATATTGGAACAAGGTGGGGGAGACAATAGTCAAGACCAAATTGCTGATGGAATTTAAGGTATTCCTTGACGCACATTTTGCGGACTATATTTATTGGGGAAAGCACCCAGGTAAGATGTAGTGCAGCTACGACATGCTGCATCGCGCAAGAATCAACAAGGTAATTAAGCGCATAAGCCCGATCCACCTATGATGAATCGACATAGATTTCATCTTTTCGACCTCTGTTCTCATTATCAAGTATTCAGTAATTCTTCAAAATATCAAGGCAGTCATATAGCAACCACAACCCCGGAACGGATTCGTATGGCCGTTTTAATTCTTCAGCCATATTCAGCAACTCTCATTTCAACTGACCACTCTGAGACTCAAACCCACAAATCAGCTGTCGCAAGTCTGCGCTTAAGGTCATCATTATACGAGAGCAAGAACGATTGTCTTGACCAGATTGTGACATATCCTTCGAGTAATTTAGCCGTTGCAACCCTCAAAAATTTTTCGTTTGCCTTCGTGTGACATGTAACCCAGAATTGTCTTCACTAGCACAGATGTGTCTAAAATAGCAACGTCTATACCATTCTACCAACCAGCACAGCTCGAAATATCTATCTCTAAACAGCGAAAAGTAATTGTGTCTGTCAGCGGTCACAAAGGATTGTGGCAAATATTAAATTGCACATCCTAATTTCGCCGCCAATAGTAGTGATTAACAATGATATCCAACATTTGTGTTACAGAAACTTTCACATTTGAGACGAGTTTACCACAAAAAACTAACGATATTACATTATAACTTCACTTTGGGAGCCAACCTTAGCAGAGATGTAGTGATAGAGGCAGTGTGTATCAAATGTAATGGTTCCTTTGTTCAATAAAATTGAGGCAAATTTGAATTGCTGTCTGCACATATACCGGTCTCATATTTTCCAGCTGATTTGTATCCTGTTTACTAATAAAAATCTTGTTCCTTCTATTGTTAGACGAAATATTCTTGATAAAGAAATTTGTAATTTACTCAAATAACTAACCATCTTACGAGACCTGCCAAGTTCCTACCAATTATACATGGTTTAAAGTCCATTACTAATCAAAGAAATTATGCGTAAACATAAGGAACGGTTTAATTTAATACAAAAAGGACTACAATTTCTTCGACAGACATGAGGAGATTTACCGACACATTCGTGTGACACTCACCAACTTTGCCTACTTGTTCTGTTAGATGATAGTGCTCAATCTTTAACGGTTTGATGAGAAACAAATGACCAATTTTTAGTTCATCACCGTACCTACACGAAAAACCACTTACGTGGTAAATTGAAGTGAATCTGTTTGTCCAGACGGATAAAAGTCTCCATCAAATTATGCAAAATAACGCCACCCAACCTATTTAAATTAAATTTCGGTTAAAAAGCATCAACCTGATTAACTGGCTTAATTTGCTTTTCACTTCAAGCAGTGAGATATTAAACGGGTCCATTTAAATATATAGCTAATACAAGACTATTGTAATCAGAGCAGAGTTAGTACATACATGCATAAACCGCAGGTACCACTTTAAATTTGCTCTCACATTCCTGCTTATTAAGCTGTGTAAAATCGTCCCTGGCAAAATTAGTGGACATGGTCGTGATACATCTGCTACGGAATAGGTGGTTAACATCTAATGGAACATCCATCCGCACAGAGTAATTAAGATGCTATCTTTGTCATGAAACGTATTTTGAGGTAGTACATTATATTTGAGAGAAATATTTTTATGTGCGTAGACGTTTCTTCTAAGAAATGTACACTAAGTTAAAGCCTACACTTGATTGACAAAAGTCAATTTGGCCCAAACCATGTGTTATCGAACGTTTTATGTCAACGAATGTAAAGTTAAATGTGAGGCCGTTTTTTCTATATAAATAACATGCATGTCAAATAGGAGCATCGTGGATAAATAAACGAATAACACACCAATATCTAAACCTCACATGTTTACAAAACATACAGCTATGGCAAAAGAAAAAGCAAACAACTACGTACCTGTGGATTGATAGTGGCGATTAATTACTGAGACAAGGTCTTGTCTATTTCAAACTACTCTTCAAACAAGCTAGATAAATGTGATGATGAATGTTTGTAGATTCCTACGAGTTTAATAAGTATTTGGATATTAAGGTATTCGCAGAACTGTTTTTAGTATTATTGTTTTACTTTACGCTTGCATTTCAGCTAATTTTATGGTTGTCTTTAATTGATGTTGGTTTAGCGTATATCACTAGAGAGCAAACACAGAAAGAGAAAATTTTACATGTTTTCGTAAATATACCAGGAAGATTTTTATATGGTTAAAAACTAACATTGTTATAAAAGATATTGGCTGTGATTTACAAAAGTTAGCTTAATTTTTATAAATGCAGATTTGTAAAGGAACTGTGCATTCTGAATTAAAAAGCTGAAGTTTTGTATTTCCATTCGTGTCTTAAACAGTAAAATTTCTCATATAAAATGACACCTGCTGAAATGAAGTGTTTATCCAGGATGTCTGCTTGTTGTTTTCACAATTTACGTTACGTAAGATCAGCTTTCTGAATGTACAGACATTAGCTAATTCAATGATAGTACATGGCATAAAGTACCATCTAGAGTTTTGGGTCATTCGACCAAACTGAATACCAAATTTTAGGAAATTGTATAAAAACAAGAAAGATACCAGATAATGTCTGTTTCCTAAGGATAGTCATTAAATTGTGGTATAATTCCATATTGCAATAAGCGAAGAAACTGTAGAAGGGTTGCTGACGCAGGAGCAACAAGGTTTTACATTTATTTGAACACAGCTAAGGAAATCTTTGTTACTTAGCCGTGACCATAGGTTAAGAGCCATCAGTAAGTTAAATTTCATATTTTTCGTGCTCATGGTGTAGTAGATTTTCTATCTGTGGTTAAATTGCCCTTGTTAAATGCTATACGGCTTTGTGCAAATCTTTAGTTATTTTAATTCCTAGATTTTAATTAAGCTTCCATGTACCGGTCACCAAGATGTATATTACGAAATTCAAACTGGCACTTTGCATTTTTGGACGCTAATTACGTCGGAGTGTACACTACTTACCAAGAAAGACGTTGCTCCAGATAAAAGTAGCAACTTTTTGTAACGTAATTTACATAATTCTAAATAACGGTCATATACTTAGAAGGTCACATATCTAGGCGAGTAAGGGACGAATCCTCCAAGCATTGTTGATATTAGTTTTGATTTTTACCTATTTCCCTCAGGGAATGCAACGGTGACAGTACTTATCTTTCTATAAACATAGTTTATTTAAAAAGCATCTGATAATTTACAAATTAAAAGTTTACTAGCGCAGTCAATATTGACAGTGGTCTCCTTTCTATTAAAGTATTTCCCTCATTCATACATGTGAAGTAAATGGTAATCCATATAAGTAACGAAGCTACATTTTGCTCAACCCGTAGAAAAAGATGTTAGAATAATGATAAGTGAATCAATACATAAATTGAGGCATTTTGATTTTAGCTAAATTTTCTTATTCACTGTTTTATTCGCTGCATTCATGCTGTACGTGGAAGTCTGCAAGAATTCTAAAGGCTTAATTTGATGTTAAAACATTCGATTAAAGCGTTTTACTGTATAACCAAGAACCAAATGGAAATTGACGCTAAATGGTCTGATACTATATTTACACTTTTCCACTGATATATGATACAAATACCTCTTTACGTAGCGTTTCTAAATGAAAGCTTATCAGAAGTAATCATTGATAAGGGATCCTAGATAGCTTTAGCAAACACCACATGTCGTCCGGGTTGGAACAAATATACAGCTGCTCGAGTGCTTGATAGAAGCGGTAGCCTGCAAGCTGCGTTTTGTTGACCAACATGCTATGCGAGTGACTCACGTAATCTCTTCCAGTGAACATTTAATAACTATTCTATGCAACGCATTTTTCTCTTTGCTCACTGAATTTCTTTTATTAAGCTTCGAATAATCGCAGATTTATTCTACTCTTTTGTTAAGTATTTAAGCTGCAACTATAATTGTGAATCATTTTCTACGCCACCGTTTATATGAACCATTTTACGCAACTAATAACAAGTGTATTAATATCGTCGGTCTGATTTTGGCAAGGAGCAAATATTTCAGCGCCAAATGTTAGCAGCGTTTTAGTACCAAGAATGTCAGCTGGTAACAGGCAAATAGTAGGTCATGCCAAGGTAATAAAATAGAACAGAGAACAGGCGCAGATATATATACATCAGTACTTGACACAGATGCAGCAGGCTCCAGGCAACCTGTGGGATATTTTGCAACTGCTCCGAGCGGCTGTGGTTATAGATAATAAACTTGCTTGACAAATGTTTGCCACAATATGATACTAAGTGTACAACTTGGTTTTTACGCTAAATACGAAAGACTACTACATCACTTGAAATCAAGCAAACTGTCATGATTGCGGTGCTGCTGGCAGTACGTATTGCATTTCGTCAACAATGACCTCAATACCGTCTGTTTTCATTCCTTAAACACTGAAACATTAATAAACCCCGTTATAACACAGGGCTCCTTTTTAAACAATCGAAGACTTCCTGCTCGGCATGACCTTGGCATGAAGTTATCCTTAGCGATCGAATTAATCACACTGCATCTAAGTTTTCTCATGCCTTGAAATTGGAACGCTGAGTGTAGACTTACGTTTGTGAACGCCACGCGAGTCGTATAAATTATGCAACCTCTATTTTCCACTAACTTTATTCCAGCAGCCGCTCCAGGTTTTCTTATGCTGAAAAATATGCATTTCCCAACCCAACGGATATTACCTAAAGCTTTCTTAGGTTAATCTTGAAATATATGTATGCATCGCGCATATATAAAGCGGTTTGTTACAAAGCGCGCGGTACAAATTTCATTGTTGTCATACTTGGGATGCATTACTGGTGATTACAAAAAATGTTTGGCTGTGCTAACCAATTTTTTTGTTAAATACTGCAGTACACATGTATTAACTGACGAGTTCTGGGCAGCCAAAACAAAAAAGCGGTAGACTGACGGTTTTAGCATGTTTCAGCCTAATAATTAGAACTAAATGAACTTTGATAATTTGCTATTATCTCAAGGTATCGCTTTTATAGTGAGACAAATAATGATTAATTCGCAGTTTTTAGCCGTTGATTTACAAGTATACACATATCAAATGACTAGCCTATAGAGTAAAGACCCCCATCATTTGACTATATCATTATTGGATCAAAGTAGTCAATATGTGTATGTGGTTGACAAATATAGGTCTGTATGCTTCAGGCGCATTTAACTCGTTTGGGTATTTTACATTGGGTTACAGTTACTACAACGACCTCTGTCATTTTGAGCACTTGTCACATCAAGGAACTTAAAGCACTAGTTTGGAGTTATCCCTGATTTTATGTATTATGGCCCAACCGAAAGCCAACCAAGAGTGCCCTTACGCTATGTTTCGAATGCCAAAGGGATCATAGGATAACTATGTCGTTATGATTATCTCACCAAAGGATTTGTATCACCTAGTATTTAATACAGTGTATTGGTCCGATCGAATCAATAAAACCCAAAATTGGCATGTTCTTGCGAATGTGTAACAGTGTTTCGTAAAATAGGTATAGGAATACCCATCAAATTTGCGGCCAGAGAATGTTGTGTATAGCTTGGACTTGACCCAGTCTACATTCGAAGAATAAAAATACACGGGCTTTACTTCCAGGATTATTTACTACTATGTGCACAACGTTGACAATAGCTTTATCAATATGTCAAACCTTAAGGCTATTTACGCAAACAGGATGCATGTATATCGATCCCGAATTTTACCAAGTAAATCAGTGTATATTTATTTCTAAACCACGAGTTTAATTTCTGGAACAAAATTCATTGTTACAAAACATTGCAAAATGCACACATTCAAGTGTACGGATAATGAGGATTTGACTTCTCCAAATGCACTCGATGTTTCAAAACTTCACAAAATTTAAGCACAGGATTGTTGGTCCCTGAGAATACGTCAAATAAACCGTGTATCCAGTATAAGTAAATCATTGCATAACATCATCAAGCAAACAACTCTTCTCGTTCCATTTCTTACTACAGCACGAAACACTGTCATTTGCTTGATGCAAGAATTGTGCATCGATAGGTTGCATAACTAACCTAGAGCGCGCATTAAATTGTACCACCCAAAACTTTACGCACATTTTACCCAAAAAGTTATTTTTATGCGATAATCAGCATAATGGTAAGTCACTTTCTCTGTCTATTCATGGGAATCAGCTTCTTGCAACGTCGAAATATAAACAAATTATTTATATCTTAAAAAGTACGGAACATTTTTCAGGTTTCTTTAAATTTATCAGCGTAAAAGGCAAGAACTTAACTTTTTAGGGGCAGTTTTATGCAGCAAGATATAAGTTTATTTACCTCGTATTTTTGTATCTAATTTGTTATGTAAATAGATTTTTATCCTGCATCTTAGTACATTGCTATAGAGGATTGGGGAATCTTGCTCGCACATTTGAAGCCAAATGCTTGCTATAGTAAAATTTAACCCATGCATAATTTTGCAGTCATAAGTTAAGTATAGTTTAGGATTATTCAATGTCTCCTTTATGACTAGTGGCGTCTAACAGAGTTCTGGCTGAAACAACCGGTTACAATTCCGCTACCGATACTTTCATGAATAAGCTGCAACCTCTAAGCTATAAGCCTATAAAAGCAATTTTTTACACAAGCATTAAGTTTTGATACTGAAAAGGTTACAACTTTGTAAGCATTATTTTTTCTTTCCTATATCAGAATAAAGCTGCAAGGCATCCAAGATTTGCTTGCACTTATGAGAACGCGAACTAAATGGGAATAAACTTCAGTTCTATTATCCACAGCTTAGTCAGTGTATACAGTAAAAGCAAAAGTTTCGTGAAACTGAAAGTCAGGTAGCTGAACTCTGCTTTCCTTGGAGCCGGTATTTCATGAGCAATTGTGCTTTCATATCCTTTCTTAATGCCTACTGGGTCGGCTATGTGTCTCGGTTTAAACCATGATTTCAAAAAGAGTAGCCATTGCCGCCCTGTCCGCCACAGCAACTGCGACATATTGGACAAACCAAAATTATTATTTAGTCACACATGTACAACTAACTAGAAACGCGTACTGGCTTTATCGTCCAATACAGCATGTTAAGAAAAAGGCTTTCTTGTATGACAATGAGTATATCAGTCATGGTTGAAAATCCAATTGAGAAGTTGCGCCTAGTAACATGCTACTATCTTTTCGGTAAACTCTCATCGGACTCAAACGTCTTCATGACACTGATTTTGGGGGAAGCGTCAACTCTGGCTGGGATTGACTTCTGGACTTTTTGTACAATCAAAATCGATAACTTGAGACAGGTACATAGATGGTATGTCAGGTGAATTAAATAAACGTGCATACAATACTCAGTAGTCCGAAGTAATTTGGTAGGTAACGTAACAACCAAATAACTAAGTAACAGTGTCCGTTAGCCAAGGTAGTAGTGTCGTCCGTATGAATATTTTGTACGCATAATTCTGGCTTCAGATAATGAGTGTAGATAGCGTCGGCGATGGATGAGAGCTGTTTGCGGAGGCCTTGGGGAAATGTTCAGGTAGTGAGTAAATGACTTTGAAGTCATTCTCTGAAGCTGTATGGAGATAAAACTTGATTGAGCTGTCTGAGGACCTCATTGCGCCTTTGTAAAACCATGTCGGGATGTGTTCCCGAAGCCTCTGAGATAAGCGCCTCGTAGTGGGTCTCGCAGAGTCAAGTATGCTATAATCATTTAACAGGTTTAATACTAAGTCTGTAATGCCACTCAGGTAATATGTTATAAATATTGGTCATCCGTGTGAAGTTAACAGATCCGTGGTAAATTAAAAGGGGAAAACGCGTTTAGGTTTAACCAATCGAAAACGATTTAGTTAGTTTGCTAAGTAATTTGGTCAGTAACCAAAGGATCTCTCATGTAAAGCATTCGTTAATTACTAACTTAATAATTTTTGCATTTCGTTTCTGAATTTATTTGTTTACAGTTTGCCTGGAAATCGGTCGCCAGATAAGTCTAAAGAAACGAAAGCGATAACGGCACTTGGGTCGAAAATCGGTGCAATTATTATGCTTCACTACAGAGCCCACAAAACCGGTATATACTTACAGCTATTTAATAAGGAAATTTGGCTTTTTTATAACATTATCTGGCCGAGTTGTGAAATCACGGACGACATGCAGGTGCAGATAATGATAAATAAAGGGGGCAAGATGAATCAAGAGATAACGAGCTACAACTGTATGTGGTATTTAATTTAATTTCAAATCATAGGTTGTTTGCCATCTTATGGGTACCGAGTGCGTACACATAGATTATAGGCCGTTGAGGTTTATGGAAAGCGGCCAGTTTGATACACGGAACTGGCAGCACAAAATCATGACATGAAAAATGCCAGCGATCACTTTAGGATGCTCGGAAGTGTATTAAAATATCTGAACTGATGATAGTTTTAGCACCTGGGTGCTATATTTCTAGTAAAATCCAGTTCATTTCCTCTTGAGGGCTCAACACTACTATTTTTACCGTGGTTTGTTGCTGTCACCTTACAAGTAGTGGATGCTCTTTATACATATACCTACTGAAACACCAAAAGCAGTTTCTAATGCATTGGCGCAGTGTCACTGTTTATTTTTGCCAGTTACCGTTTCTAGCTGCAATCCACGGTTTATTATCTCTAAACAGGATAAAAATCGAATGGGTTTGCTTCCAAATAATTTAGCTAAACTTTGGATAATCAGACTTCATGCGACTTGTTAAATTTAGATTGTTTACTTTGGAAAACGGCGAAATAGCAACCAGAGAGATGCACTTAAGCTTGTGGACGTTGCATTTTAATTAGAGGTGACCCTTTTGTACATTGCGTCTAAAAGTATTGAACTTAGAAAATTAGTTAGCCGTTAACTAAGATATTTTATTTTTTGCCGCTGATTATCAAAGATAATTACTCCCCATTAAGAAAGAGGTTAGTAGTTTGTGGAAAACATGCTTTACTTCACACAGTATAGATTATAAGCATTTTGTATTAAAGTTTGCCTTGCAAACTGCCAAGTATTGATGCTTAAATGCCTGGTGTTATAAAGCGAACATCGCATGTTTGCCATTTACCAGTAAGGTTTATTTGGAATAATTGTTGCGTCTAGTTTGACAATGTATTGCAATACGTGTGTACTTGTTTATTGGGCGCTTTGTGCGCAAACCACATTGAGCCTAACTGCATGGTTTGAATCATTGCTCTTGAGACTAAAACGAATTCATAAATGCTCTATAGAGCTATAATGAAAGCTACCCGAATTTTCTTCAGGAAAAATGCGCTCCCACAGAACTATGAGAGGAAAGGCAAGCCATCATTATTGTAAAATCCTAAATTGTGTAAGCTATTAAAACAGTGTCAGTATAAGACACATCGAAATGGTAATACGTTAAATGCGGTTGATCGTCCAGTTCTAAGCGTTTTCAGCAGAGATAATAAAAATTTGACTGGATCCTTTCTACCGGCTGAAATACATCTGTAATGTATGTATGCTTAACGTTACTCTTTGTTAATAATCAGACGCCAAATATAAGCAATTAATTAAAAATGCTATAATTTACGGAATTTGGGGGCAATATTTCAGTGAATCAGTGCTGCGTTTGAATTTGACGCATTATTTTAGCAGGGTAAATTCGTGTCCCTAAATTTCCGCATACTAAGAAAATTCATGCAAGCTTTTCTGAAAATGCGTGGTGTAATGACGCCACCTACAATATAATTTTTATGCAAACTGATTTGTTTTGCCGAAACCTATTTCAGATTATCGTAAGTGATTTTTTGAGGCAACTTATCTCCAATATTTTCTTTATCTGTTTACCCAAATGCATGGAGATATACATGCTTACTACTAACTTTTTGCCCTGCGGGGTAGTCTACAAAGTGTTACTTTCGGATGAACTGGAAATTCTTCTGTTTCAGTTCTACTATTGTGTATTGTGAACATGCGTTATCGGAACAATTAGGGGTACCATATGCAGTCATTAATCGCATACTCTGGTTTCTATGAACCAACTCAAGGAAAACTTTAACATAGGTTGACATAAATAACGAAGGACAAAGCATTTCTGCTGCATCTTCGTGCACCAAGCAGCACACTCGAACTCCGATACAAACTAGCGGTACCGGATTTAAAGTGCATCGCTCAATCACTAAGCTCTGAGCTTCTAGTGGTGAAAGATTGGAACAAGGTGACGGAGACAGTAGTCAATACAAAATTGCTGTTGGAATTTAAGGGGTTCCTTGAAGCCCATTTTGCAGACTATATTTATAGGGGTTTAACGCACCTGGATAAGATGTATTGCAACTGCGACATGCAGCATCGAGCAGGAATAAGCGAGTTAATGAAACGCATACGCGCAATCCACCTACGATGAATCGACATAGATTTTATATTTTCGATCTCTATTCTCAGTATCAAGTATTCAGTAATTCTTCAAAATATCAAGGCAGTCATATAGCAACCACAACCCCGGAACGGATTCGTATGGCCGTTTTAATTCTTCAGCCATATTCAGCAACTCTCATTTCAACTGACCACTCTGAGACTCAAACCCACAAATCAGCTGTCGCAAGTTTGCGCTTAAGGTCATCATTATACGAGAGCAAGAACGATTGTCTTGACCAGATTGTGACATATCCTTCGAGTAATTTAGCCGTTGCAACCCTCAAAAATTTTTCGTTTGCCTTCGTGTGACATGTAACCCAGAATTGTCTTCACTAGCACAGATGTGTCTAAAATAGCAACGTCTATACCATTCTACCAACCAGCACAGCTCGAAATATCTATCTCTAAACAGCGAAAAGTAATTGTGTCTGTCAGCGGTCACAAAGGATCGTGGCAAATATTAAATTGCACATCCTAATTTCGCCGCCAATAGTAGTGATTAACAATGATATCCAACATTTGTGTTACAGAAAGTTTCACATTTGAGACGAGTTTACCACAAAACACTAACGATATTACATTATAACTTCACTTTGGGAGCCAACCTCAGCAGAGATGTAGTGATAGAGGTATTGTGTATCAAATGTAATAGTTCATTTGTTCAATAAAATTGAGGCAAATTTGAATTGCTGTCTGCACATTTACCGGTCTCATATTTTCCAGCTGATTTGTATCCTGTTTACCAATAAAAATATTGTTCCTTCTATTGTTAGACGAAATATTCTTGATAAAGAAATTTGTAATTTACTCAAATAACTAACCATCTTACGAGACCTGCCAAGTTCCTACCACTTATACATGGTTAAAAGTCCATTACTAATCAAAGAAATTATGCATAAACATAAAGAACGGTTTAATTTAATACAAAAAAGACTACAATTTCTTCGACAGACATGAGGAGATTTACCGACACATTCATGTGACACTCACCAACTTTGCCTACTTGTTCTGTTAGATGATAGTGCTCAATCTTTAACGGTTTGATGAGAAACAAATGAACAATTTTTAGTTCATCACCGTACCTACACGAAAAACCACTTACGTGGTAAATTGAAGTGAATCTGTTTGTCCAGACGGATAAAAGTCTCCATCAAATTATGCAAAATAACGCCACCCAACTTATTTAAATCAAACTTCGGTTAAAAAGCATCAACCTGATTAACTGGCTTAATTTGCTTTTCACTTCAAGCAGTGAGATATTAAACGGGTCCATTTAAATATATAGCTAATACAAGACTATTGTAATCAGAGCAGAGTTAGTATACACATGCATAAACCGCAGGTACCACTTTAAATTTGCTCTCACATTCCTGCTTATTAAGCTGTGTAAAATCGTCCCTGGCAAAATTAGTGGACATGGTCGTGATACATCTGCTACGGAATAGGTGGTTAACATCTAATGGAACATCCATCCGCACAGAGTAATTAAGATGCTATCCTTGCCATGAAACGTATTTTGAGGTAGTACATTATATTTGAGAGGAATATTTTTATGTGAGTAGACGTTTCTTCTAAGAAAAGTACACTAAGTTGAAGCCAACACTTGATTGACAAAAGTCAATTTGGCCCAAACCATGTGTTATCGAACGTTTTATGCAGACGAATGTAAAGTTAAATATGAGGCCGTTTTTTCTATATAAATAACATGCATGTCAAATAGGAGCATCGTGGATAAATAAACGAATAACACACCAATATCAAAACCTCACATGTTTACAAAACATACAGCTATGGCAAAAGAAAAGCAAACAACTACGTACCTGTGGATTGATAGTGGCGATTAATTACTGAGAAAAGGTCTTGTCTATTTCAAACTACTCTTCAAACAAGCTGGATAAATGTGATGATGAATGTTCGTAGATTCCTACGAGTTTAATAAGTATTAGGATATTAAGGTATTCGCAGAACGGTTTTTAGTATTATTGTTTTACTTTACGCTTGCATTTCAGCTAATTTTATGGTAGTCCTTAACTGATGTTGATTTAGCGTATATCACTAGAGAGCAAACACAGAAAAGAGAAAATTTTACATGTTTTCGTAAATATAACAGAAAGATTTTTATATGGTTAAAACTAACATTGTTATAAAAGATATTGGCTGTGATTTACAAAAGTTAGCTTAATTTTTATAAATGCAATTTGTAAAGGAACTGTGCATTCCGAATTAAAAAGCTGAAGTTTTGTATTTCCATTCGTGTCTTAAACAGTAAAATTTCTCATATAAAATGACACCTGCTGAAATGAAGTATTTATCCAGGATGTCTGCTTGTTGTTTTCACAATTTACGTTACGTAAGATCAGCTTTCTGAATGTACAGACATTAGCTAATTCAATGATAGTACATGGCATAAAGTACCATCTAGAGTTTTGGGTCATTCGACCAAACTGAATACCCAATTTTAGGAAATTGTATAAAAACAAGAAAGATACCAGATAATGTCTGTTTCCATAATTGCAATAAGCGAAGAAACTCTAGAAGGGTTGCTGACGCAGGAGCAACCAGTTTTTACATTTATTTGAACACAGCTAGGGAAATCTTTGTTACTTAGCCGTGACCATAGGTTACGAGCCATCAGTAAGTTAAATTTCATATTTTTCGTGCTCATGGTGTAGTAGATTTTCTATCTGTGGTTAAATTGCCCTTGTTAAATGCTATATGGCTTTGTGCAAATCTTTAGTTATTTTAATTCCTAGATTTTAATTAAGCTTCCATGTACCGGTCACCAAGATGTATATTACCAAATTTAAACTGGCACTTTGCATTTTTGGACGATAATTACGTCGGAGTGTACACTACTTACCAAGAAAGACCTTGCTCCAGATAAAAGTAGCAACTTTTTGTAACGTAATTTACATAATTCTAAATAACGGTCATATACTTAGAGGTCACATATCTAGGCGAGTAAGGGACGAATCCTCCAAGCATTGTTGATATTAGTTTTGATTTTTACCTATTTTCCTCAGGGAATGCAACGGTGACAGTACTTATCTTTCTATAAACATAGTTTATTTAAAAAGCATCTGATAATTTACAAATTAAAAGTTTACTAGCGCAGTCAATATTGACAGTGGTCTCCCTTTTATTAAAGTATTTCCGTCATTCATACATGTGAATTAAATGGTAATCCATATAAGTAACTTAGTAACGAAGCTACATTTTGCTCAACCCGTAGAAAAAGATGTTAGAATAATGACAAGTGAATTAATACATAACTTGAGGCATTTTGATTTTAGCTAAATTTTCTTATTCACTGTTTTATTCGCTGCATTCATGCTGTACGTGGAAGTCTGCAAAAATTCTAAAGGCTTAATTTGATGTTAAAACATTCGATTAAAGCGTTTTACTGTATAACCAAGAACCAAATGGAAATTGACGCTAAATGTCTGATACTATATTTACACTTTTCTACTGATATATGATACAAATATCTCTTTACGTAGCGTTTCTAAATGAAAGCTTCTCAGAAGTAATCATTGATATGGGATCCTAGATAGCTTTAGCAAACACCACGTGTCGTCTGGGTTGAAACAAATATACAGCTGCTTGAGTGCTTGATAGAAGCGGTAGCCTGCAAGCTGCGTTTTGTTGACCAACATGCTGTGCGGGTGACTCACGTAATCTCTTCCAGTGAACATTTAGCAACTATAATTAGCAGGGCATTTTTCTCTTTGCTCACTGCATTTCTTTTATTAAGCTTCGAATAATCGCAGATTTATTCTACTCTTTGGGTAAGGATTTAAGCTGCAACTATAATTGTGAATCATTTCCTACGCCACCGTTTATTTGAACCATTTTACGCAACTAATAACAAGTGTATTAATATCGTCGGTCTGATTTTGGCAAGGAGCAAGTATTTCAGCGCCAAATGTTAGCAGCGTTTTAGTACCAAGAATGTCAGCTAGTAACAGGCAAATAGTAGGTCATGCCAAGGTAATAAAACAGAACAGAGAACAGGCGCAGTTATATATACATCAGTACTTGACACAAATGCAGCAGGCTCCAGGCAATCTGTGGGATATTTCGCCAATGATCCGAGCGGCTGTGGTTTTAGCTAATAAACTTGCTTGACAAATGTTTTCCACAAAATGATACTAAGTGTACAACTTGGTTTTTATGCTAAATACGAAAGACTATTACATCAGTAGAAATCAAGCAAACTGTCATGATTGCGGTGCTGCTGGCAGTACGTATTGCATTTCGTCAACAATGACCTCAATACCGTCTGTTTTCATTCCTTAAACACTGCAACATTAATAAACAACGTTATAACACAGGGCTCCTTTTTAAACAATCGAAGACTTCCTGCTCGGCATGACCTGGGCATTAAGTTATCCTTAGCGATCGAATTAATCACATTGCATCTAGGTTTTCTCATGCCTTGAAATTGGAGCGCTGTGTGTAGACTTACGTTTGTGAACGTCACGCGAGTCGTATAAATTATGCAACCTCTATTTTCCACTAACTTTATTCCAGCAGGCGCTCTAGGTTTTCTTATGCTGAAAAATATGCATTTCCCGACCCAAGGGATATTACCTAAAGCTTTCTTAGGTTAATCTTGAAATATATGTATGCATCGCGCATATATAAAGCGGTTTGTTACAAAGCGCGCGGTACAAATTTCATTGTTGTCATACTTGGGATGCATTACTGGTGATTACAAAAAATGTTTGGCTGTGCTAACCAATTTTTTCTTTAATACTGCAGTACACATCTATTAACTGACGAGTTCTGGGCAGCCAAAACAAAAAAACGGTAGACTGACGGTTTTAGCATGTTTCAGCCTAATAATTAGAACTAAATGAACTTTGATAATCTGCTATTATCTCAAGGTATCGCTTTTATAGTGAGACAAATAATGATTAATTCGCAATTTTAGCCGTTGATTTACAAGTATACACATATCAAATGACTAGCCTATAGAGAAAAGACCCCCATCATTTGACTATATCATTATTGGATCAAAGCAGTCAACAATTGTATGTTGTTGACATATATAGGTCTGTATGCCTCAGGCGCATTTAACTCGTTTGGGTATTTTACATTGGGTTACAGTTACTACAACGACCTCTGTTATTTTGAGCACTTGTCACATCAAGGAACTTACAGCACTAGTTTGGAGTTATCCCTGATTTTATGTATTATGGCCCAACCGAAAGCCAACCAAGTGTGCCCTTACGCTATGTTTCGAATGCCAAAGGGATCGTAGGATAACTATGTCGTTATGATTATCTCACCAAATGCACACATTCAAGTGTACGGATATTGAGAATTTGACTTCTCCAAATGCACTCGATGTTTCAAAACTTCACCAAATTTAAGCACAAGATTGTTGGTCCCTGAGAATACGGCAAATAAACCGTGTATCCAGTATAAGTAAACCATTGCATAACATCGTCAAGCAAACAACTACTTTCGTTCCATTTCTTACTACAGCACGGAACACCGTCATTTGCTTGATGGAAAAATATTGCATCGATAGGCAGTATAAATAACCTACAGCGCGCATTAAATTGTATCACCCAAAACTTTACGCACGTTTTACCCAAAAAGTTATTTTTATGCGATAATCAGCATAATGAAAAGTCACTTTCTCTGACTATTCATGGGAATCACCTTCTTGTAACGTCGAAATGTAAACAAATAATTTATATCTTAAAAGTACGGAACCTCTTTCAGGTTTCTTTAAATTTATCTGCGGAAAATGCAAGAACTTAACTTTTTAGGGGCAGTTTTATCCAGCAAGATATAAGTTTATTTACCTCGTATTTTTGTATCCAATTTGTTATGCAAGTAGATGTTATCCTGCGTCTTAGTACATTGCTATAGAGGATTGGGGAATCTTGCTCGCACATTTGAAGCCAAATGCTTGCTATAATAAAATTTAACCCATGCATATTTTTGCAGTCATAAGTTAAGTATAGGTTAGGATTATTCAATATCTCCTTTATGACTAGTGAAGTCTAACAGAGTTCTGGCTGAAACGACCGGTTACAATTCCGCTACCGATACTTTCATGAATAAGCTGCAACCTCTAAGCTATAAGCCTATAAAAGCACTTTTTTACACAAGCATTAGGGTTTGATACTGAAAAGGTTACAACTTTGTAAGCATTATTTTTTCTTTCCTATATCAGAATAAAGCTGCAAGGCATCCAAGATTTGCTTGCGCTTATGAGAACGCGAACTAAATCGGAATAAACTTTAGTTCTACTATCCATAGCTTAGGCAGTGTATACAGTAAAAGCAAAAGTTTCTTGAATCTGAAAGTCAGGTGGCTGAACTCTGCTTTCCTTGGAGCCGGTATTTCATGAGCAATTGTACTTTCATATCCTTTCTTAATACCTACTGGGTCGGCTATTTGTCTCGGTTTAAACCATGATTTCAAAAAGAGTAGCCATTGTTGCCCCGTCCGCCACAGCAAATGAGACATATTGGACAAACCAAAATTATTATTTAGTCACACATGTACAACTAACTAGAAACGCGTACTGGCTTTATCGTCCAATACAGCATGTTAAGAAAAAGGCTTTCTTGTATGACAATGAGTATATCAGTCATGGTTGAAAATCCAATTGAGAAGTTGCGCCTAGTAACATGCTACTATCTTTTCGGTAAACTCTCATCGGACTCAAACGTCTTCATGACACTGATTTTGGGGGAAGCGTCAACTCTGGCTGGGATTGACTTCTGGACTTTTTGTACAATCAAAATCGATAACTTGAGACAGGTACATAGATGGTATGTCAGGTGAATTAAATAAACGTGCATACAATACTCAGTAGTCCGAAGTAATTTGGTAGGTAACGTAACAACCAAATAACTAAGTAACAGTGTCCGTTAGCCAAGGTAGTAGTGTCGTCCGTATGAATATTTTGTACGCATAATTCTGGCTTCAGATAATGAGTGTAGATAGCGTCGGCGATGGATGAGAGCTGTTTGCGGAGGCCTTGGGGGAAATGTTCAGGTAGTGAGTAAATGACTTTGAAGTCATTCTCTGAAGCTGTATGGAGATAAAACATGATTGAGCTGTCTGAGGACCTCATTGCGCCTTTGTAAAACCATGCCGGGATGTGTTCCCGAAGCCTCTGAGATAAGCGCCTCGTAGTGCGACCCACGTATCGTGCACCATAGGAGCACGAGTTTTGATAAACGATCATTGAACGGGTCAACGACGGCAGTCTATTTTTCAAGAGTTTTGTAAGCAACGGCTTGTTGTGAAAAACGGTTCTCAGGCGGGCCACGAAATAAGTTTTCTCAACAGCATCTTTCAAACATCGGGATAACATATCAGCTGCAGAATCACCCTTAGATGGTATATGTATGAAAAGCTCTTTCTTAGGAGCAATGCTCCCAGGTGGTTTTAGATTACATTTCTTCAAATGCTTCACGATAAATTTATCAGTATAACCATTTTCCCTGGGCGTCGCTGATTCTCTGTAGTTCTTTGTTGACGGTATCCGGTGTACAAATACTGCGCGCCCTGAAGGCGAGAGATCTGACTGAACTCCGCTTATGCTGTAGAGGTACTGCGCTGTGGAAGTTACTGTATTGCCAAGTCCATGTGTGCTATCTGTGTACCTTTCTGATGCATGATCCGTCCGAGTTGCGGATAGCCTCTACATTCAAGAAAGTAATCGTTTTCCGAGTTCGGGTTCACAAGTGAAGTAATGATTCGCGTGTGCTTCATTGAAAGCTTTCAGCATGCTTTTCGGATTTGCAAAGTACGGAGGTGTCGTCAACATACCGTGCGTACATTTCAGTTCCACGGATGTCCGTTGCAAGTGGGCTATGTTCCAATTTCGCCATGAAAATATCAGTCAGCAGCAGCTGCAAAGGGGATCCCATGTCCACTCCGTCAATCTGACGGTACATTTCAAGAATGATTTCCTCTTGAAGCTTCTAGGCAGCAGAAGAGCAAGCGAAACTCGGCATGTGTTGGACCCTTATCTTGGTACTGGTGTGATGCTGCCGTTACCCAGAATAGACTGTATATACACTTGGTTCAGACTGCTTAACTCTTTCTTGGTACGAACGGTGAGAGAGCTCACTGAGATGCTGTCCTTTTCTTTAAATACTCTCTCCTTAAGTCCACACGGCGTTTTCAGATGGGGGAGGAGAACCTGTCCGCGCGTACGTTGAGAGATGTTCAAGGACAGCAGTTGTCAGAACAGAGATCTAGATAGCTAGTCACGTTGTCACAATACTTGGACACGCCAGTGTCACATTATAAACCACGTTATGTGGATGATACCATCCCACGAGGTCGACCAACATTCTTTGAAGAACATTGCCTCCACATCAGCTCAATAATAGCCCCCGCAGAAGCTACCCTAATGAAGTACGCCGACGACATCGTCCTGGGAATCCATCATCGAAACGCCGATTGCTCTCTGAGGTTGTAAAATCATCTGAATGACCTCAATATTTAGTCCAAAGCTCGTCATCTGTCTATTAATCCATCCGAGTGTCACAATACACTTTTTATTGCGACACGTAGAAGTCAGCTGCGAGCAGCTGCCTACACAGTGCCCCAAGTAGCTTAGTGACAGTCATGGATTGCCCTCTGGTTCATCTGTGAAATACTTAGGTATGGTACTTGAAGTTATACAAGTTGACCGACAGACAATTTTATGTACGATATGGCCCTCTTTGGGTCTGACCCAGGGGCTAGGTAAGCAAACAGATTCTACTGACTGTAACGCTGCACGCTTCGGAATGTGTTTGTACCTTCACAATGCAAAGTATTGTGACAGCATCGATTCGATCAACCACTTGTGGTGACTGCCCTTATTAAGGTGGATCTTCAGAGGCAATCCGAAAGGTATTAAACGAAGAACAAATAAGTATGATTTACCATTAGAGTCAAACGGTCCATACGACTCAGGTGCATTTGAAAGACTCAATCCCGGCAGGTAGGACGACGCGGGGCATGAAATTGAATCATAGCGTCGAGATCTTTAGAAAGGATTTGTGATGCACTCTTTTAAGGCTGACTGCTGAGGCGCCGGAAATTGCCGAAGCCAACAGCTATGTAGGCAGTGGATGGAGTGGAGTGCTCGAGTGCGTGGCGGGCAGTCATATGATGTCAGTCTGAGGGGCGTTGGCGAACGGATCTGAGGTAGAGCGCGAACATCAAATCACTCCTACTCCCCTAGCAGGCAGCAACGTAAGTGTGATGACTTCGTACAGTGAACCACCTGGGATCGCTAATGCGGCATTGAAAATGACACTTTGACACGTAAGGTGACTAACATCCTACTGGCATCTCGATAACCACAATTATGGTCCCTTCTCGTAATGAACGCAGTACCAATAACCCCCTGGTTCACTTGGCTTGACGGAACTTTTGTCTCGAACGCAAAACGTTGGTTGCTTTTTCAAGAAGTGTGTACCTTCCTTTATTTTTTTAAGGTTGTGCGTTTCGAACAAAACATCTTTGCGGGGGATGAGGGTGTTAAGAAACGTAAAGCTGCCCACGATCTACGACGAGCCATTTCGTCACAGGTAGTGGCCTTGTACAACCCACGATCGAACACACCAAACGGTGGTGATAGTTACCGTAACCTCATTAACCAGTACGGCCCGCTTGTATCATTCCTGCGTATCGACCCGGATGGCAATCGCGCATGCACAGGGGCTGCAGAAATCCACAGTTTGCAAGCTACCCACTTAGCTAATTTCCAGTCCCATGCGATATTTTACAAGTCAGCAAATGAGAACCGATGCTATTTCATTAGTCCGCACCATATTTGGTGCAGTGCCACACTGCACGTAGTATGATGGACACTTACGCTGCACATGAAGCTTTGGACGATCCCGATGACGTCAGTTTTGAAACAATGGTATATTATTGGCAAAAGCGTTGCTTCTTAGCAAGTCCCGTAGGATGGCGAAAAAGAGAACGACAACATGGTGAATAGAAAATAAATAGATAAAATGGAAATCTTTCTGGTGGACTCACCACAGTGTTAACACAAGGCACGCAGAAAGAGCCACCCACAGTTGTTAAGGTCAATTCTAGTTGCGCAACGTTTCTCTCATTAAATCGTCTGTCGAGACACAGGCTATATCTCGTAGTGTAGGTGGGTTAGGGCAATATCAAGGCGTTTTGTAAAAACAGGTAACGCCGGGGCGGAAATAACGTAATTTGGGAGGGCGTTCCAAGGTTGACACACACGGTCTTTGACGCCTTCTCAGACTGTACTGAGCAGGCCAGATCAGTCTGAACTAATACCCCAAGGTCGTGCTCTTGGATGACTGTTTGATAAACATGATCTCCAAGCTTGTATGTGATGTTCGGCTGGTAGCGAATGTGAACAACCTAACACTTCCCCGAATTGAACTGGAGCAGATTGTGGAGTGACCTCCCATACCCTTTGTCCAGTTCTCGCTGAAGTGCATCGTGATCTGCTGGGTCGGCGATCATCCGCCACATCTTAACATCGTCAGCGAACAGCAAGAAATCTGAACTAATCAAACGCGTAAGCTCGTTAATGAACACGAGAAACAGGCGTGGACCCAGAAATGATCCTTGTGGAACTGCGCATTCGAGATAAATCGGATCGGACTGTGCACTTCGAACTCTGACCTGCAGTTGCCGATCCTGCAAGAAATTCCTGATCCACCCAAGGACAGGATCAGCAACTCCATAGTTTTCGAGCCTGTGAAGCAGAATGCGGTGGTCCAGTTGGTCGAAGGCTTTAGAGAACTCATGACGTCTGTCCCTCTGCCTGTGTCGGCCGCTTCCGTCCAACTACGGCATGCAAGCAGTAGGTTGGTGGTGCATGAACGGTGCTGACGGAAACCATGTCGCTCAGGTGCTATGATGTCGTGGCGTTCTAGATGGTCTACTAAAGCCTGAGCAATGATTGCCCCATCACCTTTGAGAGCACAGGGAGGAGGACGACTAGGCGATAGCTGGCGGGTTCCGAGCGATTACAGCTTTTGAAAATTGGAGTGATTAAGCCATGTTTCCACATAGTAGGCACAATTTGTTTATCCAAGCACGTTTGGAAGAAATGCGATAATGACCCGGCCAGCGTTGTTGCTGCTGCTTTCAGCACCCTTGGGTGAATATAGTCGATTCCGGGAGAGCTATAGGTGCGTAGTGAAAGCAGTTTCTTCAACACAGCTGCTGCAGTAAAACCGATGTCAGTGAGTGTTGCATTTGCGGATAGAGATGTGGGCATGTAACACTGGAGGACGTTCCTTTGGGGCATACTGCATTCGTAGGGTGTTGGCTGCCTCTTCGGCACTCTGTGCCACTCCGACTGGCGTGTTAAGTGGGGGGGATACCGAGCTTCACTTTCCGGATGGTAATAACATGCTTGTATAGGAGCTTTTTGTTGTTAACAAATTTATACACCAAATGTTGTTGGAGAGTCGACTTGTGCGCACGGACAAGTCTGTTACAGTCGTTGCGCTGGGTCACGTAATCGCTCCAGGTTTCGGGACAAGGACGAGCTCTGTAACTGTGCCAAGATGCGTTCCTTATTGGCATGCCTGCGAGTTCTACTTCTGATGAAAGACCAAGGACTTGTGGAGGGAACTTTCTTTATTTCCAAATCAGTTGCGCTTAGATTGCTGAAACGTCCTACAAACTGAATCCAGACTCTGCCAGATGAGCCACCTTTCAAGAACTCTCAATCGGTCGTCCCAACTATGTTGTTCAAGATATCGTAATGTGTAATAGTACGTGTTAGTTCTGTGTGTTCCTCAGCATATTCAGCTTAACATGCATAGATATAAAGTATGGTGACATGATCGTTTAACCCTAGTGGGTGTCTATAAATGGCCTGTCCATCTAGCGTTTTTCATTTGTAAGGACGAGGTCAAGTACCGATTGTTTGTTATCAGCTCTGTACATAGTAGGTGAGATGGTGTGATTGTTGAGCAGGTTGTTTGCGATAAGATCTTGCAGTTTGGCCTTGTATGTTTCTCTGGGGGATACCGAGCTTTCCAAGTCGTGCACGTTGAAATCACCGGAAATAAGAACGTGGCTGTAAGTTGGGAGTAAACATTTCGTCAATGATGAAATTAGGTGAGAATCCATCTCTGGAATGGGCGATGGGGAGCGATATACGACTGCCACGAAACAGTTGCCGTTGTGTCTGAGACGCAAACAGCATCATGGCAAATCGGGGACCCGCATCTCCGGATCATTCAGTGATTCGCATTGTACGTCGTTACGATAGTATAGGGTAGCACCACCTCCCCTGCTGGGACGATCGTGTCGGAACAAGGACATACCCTGAATCGCCATTTCGGCATCTGTTTTCCCTGAGTGCAGCCAAGTCTCGATTATGGAGATGAGATCCCAAGCTTTTGTTGCCTGGCGCAACTGAAGCTCGGCGATTTTGTTGAGGAGGCCTTGGGCATTCTTGTACATGCAGGAAAATGTCTCGGTTCTCAGCAACGATTCGAGACACTTGTGGCTGGGACGATAGGTTGTGCCGACCGTTGTATGTTCGGCCGCTAGACGTTTTTGTGATATTATCGGAGAGTCGCTTGGAGATGGTTTCGGTGGAATTGTGTTCACTCCCCTGACAAACTCAGTTTTCACAATGTATGCGAAATGGCAACAGGATTACACAGGAAACTCCTCACTTCTTTCACAATTGCTTCTGGTGTGCACATCGTATCAGACCACTAATTCGTATGCCTGCTGTGGTGGTGCATTAAGTCTGACGACAGTTCCGGTCGCCGCTTTGAACCGGAGCACGGTTGGCAGTCTGTTCCAAAGTGAATGCCAGCCTTCCAGTAGCGTAAGTATCCGGTTGCTTGAGTGGTTCATCTTCTCTTGAACGCCACACCACTAACAATTGGCGGGCGACTAATGATGCACAATATACATTGGCACAACTTAGGCGCTAAATCGATCTCAGTCGACCGCATAGCCCTTTGAACTGCTTCACAATAAGCGACTAACTTCGATCTAGCATCCTGAAATGGATCATCGCTTTTGTAGGACTAGTTAATACTAGTCCGAGACGGTGCGCGAAATTAAGCACGGATATCAGAAGTCAATTGGAGTCGGACACAGCGGACTGTATTCGATGGGCTGCAAGAAGACGCGGACGGATGAAGCGAGACGAGAGCGAACACGTGAGCGCGGGAACTTATAAGGCGGTCGAGTGTCGAGCTGGTTGTAAGGAAGATCAAAACAAGAAGGAATAATGTATAATCGGTCAACAATCAAATTGTACATGAAAGATAGCAGTTATCTTTTTGGGCGCTGCAGAGCTTCCCCCCTAGAAGGCTGAACATAGAAAGTCTTCTATTTCGAAAAGGACTGTTAAATCGAGGTTCGTAAGGCAAAATCGTGCCAAGTAAGAATGAGCGTGCGTTTTTGTTAAATGAGGGTTCGCCGGAACTCGGAGTTCGCTGTGCCGTTTGTGATTCGTTATTTATTGTTAGCACTGCAGGGTGCATTTCGGCGGGCCGTTGGAGCGGGCTTGTCGGACTACAAAAACTGGCTAGCCCAGAAAAAGACCGACTGGACCTCAAACTCCGCTACTTCCAAACGGTGCGCTTGGGAGTGGTCTCCCCCCGCCGCATCCCGCCCAACGCCAAAACCACCCTCGTCCTACGGAGAAAGGACCATCGTCCCACGATGAAACGACCGTCGTCCCGCGGAGAAGCGACTGTCGTCTCACGAAGAAGCGACACTCGTCCCGCGGAGAAATGATCAGCGTTCGCGTCAGGGTCCTGGAAAACATTCCTCGTGTGGGGCATGTAGTGACGAGAAAATAGGAAAACATGCGCGGAAAACACCAAAAAGAACGCACGAATGCTCTGCATCTTTAAATCTTTTGGTTCTTGAATATTGGTTTTAAAGGTTCTTCGGAGGTTTTTTAATGTTTTTATTTGTTTTCAAAACGTTAATTGACCCAATATTGGGCAAATATATACAATATCTACAGAGCTAAACGTATTTACACTGCACATAGTCAGAGAAACGAACCGGCTTACGCACCTCCCGACCACGTCTATTGGTCATGGGAGGTGGCGGGCTAGATTCATGAAATCTCGGGGCGGCTGTAGCTTGTAGACCGAGAGCGTGGTCTGGTTGCACGGCACTAGGATTCTGTAAGCTGGTGCGGTGAGTTGTGACGTCGCACGAAGCATTACTAGACGAAGTAGGCGAGGTGTTTCTTCCATAAAGGCGGGTTTTAGACGGTTGATGGTGACGACTTCGCGTCGGCACCCGCGGTCAATAGTGTACGTATTCGCACAGTGTAGCACTTTAAAGGGTCCTGCGTACGGTGACTGAAGAGGCTGCCGAACACCGTCTGCGCGAAGAAGGACGTAGACAGCTTCTCGGGCACGTATACTGTGTATTCTGCGATCGAGGAGCGGGTGGACGTAGCTCACGCATCTGGTGAGCCAATCGATCGGTGTAACTTCCGTAGTCAAAAGAGGAAGTAGACGGGGCTGGTGCTACCAGCTGTCCGGGCAACCGCAGCGTGCAACCGTAGACTAGCTGCGCTGGTGTTGCGTCGAAATCGGTTTTAACAGTGTTTCTTAATCCTAGGAGGTTGAGGGGAAGTGTTTCAGACTATGAAGGATCTGCGTGCGCACGTAGCGCTACCTTCAACTGGCGGTGAAAATACTCCACCATGCCGTTAGCGGCCGGATGATACGCCGTCGTCTGAACGTGGCGACAGCCTAAATGCTTAAGCAACGTGGCAAATGTCGACGAGAAATGTGACCCTCGATTGGTGGTCACGATGGCGGGTCAGTCATATTGAGCTACCCAGAGCTTCAGAAAAGCTTTCGCTACCGTTTCCGAGGAGCGCTTTGGGATTGGGACGGCCTCAGGCCATCTAGTAAATCGATCGATACAGGTCAGTAGATATACAGAGCCTTTGGAAGGCTGCAGAGGACCTACGAGGTCGACGTGCACGTGATGAAAACGTGCGTCTGGCGTCGGAAACGTGCCTAATGGGCTTCTCGTGTGCTTGTGCACCTTCGCGCGTTGACACGGAAGACAAGGAGCTGCCGAAGTACAGACGTCCTGCTTGACATTGTGCCAAAAGAATCGTGCGGTTACGAGTTTAAACAACGCACGAACGCCTGGATGAGACAAGCCGTGCAACGTCTCGAACACAGGCGGCCGAAACTCGCGTGGGACGACTGGGTGCCCAGAGATAAATCTCATAGTGCCGTCTGATGTTATCAGCGGAACGGGTCGTATGCCCAATGAGGCAGACCTGCGTAGTAGATCAATCTCAGTGTCGTTGAGTTGTGCTGTGACCATGGCTGCCATTTCGATAGCAGTGCCGGCGTCAGCAGAGGTAGCTTGGATGCGGGAAAGTGCATCGGCGACAGCGTTGTGCAACCTGAGACATACCGTATATCGGTCGTAAACTGAGCGATATAGTCAAGTTAGCGTGACTGTGGGAGGGTATCGGTCTGTAGTCGAGCCGAGCACGTTTGTCAGGGGCTTTGGCTGGATGTGGACGGCAAGGGAGCGGTCTTCTAAGACTTGTCGAAAATGACGTATCGCTAGATATACGGCTAGTAATTCTCTAACGAACGTGCTGTTATGAGATTCGGTAAGTTGTAGACCTTTGGAGAAAAACGCTAAGGGTTGCCACATGTCGGCTACTCGTTGCTGCAAAACAACGCCGACTGCCACGTCCGAGGCGTCAATACTGAGGGACAGTGGGGCGGTCGGATCCTGATGCGCTGTAGAAGCTATGTTGGCGATAGCATCTTTCAGCGACTTAAAAACAGCGCGTGCTACGGCAGGAAATTCGAATGTCTTGAGTTTTCCTCGGAGGAGGTCCGTGATGGGTTGCATTAGCGAGGAGCAGTTTGGTATGAACCGTCGGTAAAATTTGATAAGCCCATCAAAACGCCTGAGCTGTTTGAAAGAATGAGGCTCGGGGTAGTCGATGATGGCTTAAGGTTTATCCTGCAGTGGCACGACGCCTGCAGAGGAGATACCATGCTCGAGGAAGTTTATTGAGTCGACACCAAACGAACACTTTTCTGCGTTGATCGTCACCCCGTGTTGAGATAAACGATCAAAAAGTGTCCGCACGTGGCGCATGTGCTCTTCTTGTAAAGAGCTCGCGATTAAAATGTCGTCGAGATAAGCGTAAGCAGAGTCTAAGCCGCGACAAACTTGGTCGATGAAGCGCTGAAAAGTTTGTGCGGTATTCCTTGGACCAAATAACATGCGCGGAAACTCGAACAAACCAAGTGGAGTCGTCACGGCAGTTTTAGCGATGTCCGCTTCGGTTACCGGAATTTGGTTGTGTGCGCGTACCAAGTCGATTTTGCTGAAGATATTTTTACCCGCCAGACTGGCGGTGAGATCCACTATGTGTGGGATCGGATAGCGATCAGGCGTGGTAACCGTATTCAAGATTCGATAGTCGTCGCAAGGACGCCAGTCCCCCGTGACCTTCTTCGGGACCATGTGGAGAGACCACGCCCATGGGGTGTTGGACGGTCTGCCGGTACCAAGCTGAAGCATATGGTCAAATTCAGCTGGTGCTGCACATAGTTTGTCAGGAGCATGCCGTCTTCGTCGTGCGCTAATTGGCTGACCGCGCGTGACTATGTGATGAGCGACCTCTGTCGTGACTGGCGGAAGCTCTGTAGCTGGTCGTACCAGTCGCGGGTATTCAGACAGTAGGTTCGCATAATCTGATGCTACATCGGCAACTCGAAAAAAGGGACTGATTATCGGGGCGTCCGTAAGAACGCCTTCAACCCCTAGTTTAGTACAGTCGTCTAAAAGTCTGTAGCGACCACCATCAACAAGCAACCCAAAATGTCGGAGGAAGCCGACACCGATAATTACGAAGGGTACAGACGCAACCATGAAGACCCACTGGAAAACCTCGGCGAAGCTTGAGGTCCAGATTCATCATGCGCTGACCGAATGGAGCTATCGGAGAACCGTTGGCCGCACGCAAATTGTACGTAGGCTCTGATTGCTTGTCGTTAGTGGTCGCTGGGATGACGCTGACTTCTGCTCCCGTGTCATTGGGGAACATAATAGAAGAACATCGATCCTTAACGTGAAACAGGCGATTTGCTTGGTTATTGACTGATAAGTTGGTCGTGCTAGTATGCAGGCTATTCGCTTTCCCTGAAGCAGCTGAGTCGTGCCTAATGCAGTAGCCCGACAACGTCTAGCTCTTCCACCGTATTGGCGGTGATACCAACATACTTCTTCGACGGGTTTGGTATTTTCTGACTGAGAACGTGCAGGAAAAACGTTGCACTTTCGTGTCGAACGAGACGTATTCGGTGCAGGAACAGACGAGCCGCAATGAACGGTAGCCAAAACATGGGCAGCATTTGACCGTTGCACACGCGGTTTCGGAGCCTTCATTGCTGCTATCCTGCTGCGAAGTAGCGCAATTTCCTCGTCTTTAGGGTCAGATCAGCCTGACGACTGGGAACAAATATGGGATTCGGTTTTAATCGGTGAGAGTACGTCACCGGAGCTACTGGTCGTCTTCTGCGGAAAACGTTCGAACACAGCGTCTGCCCTGGTAGCTAATTCAGGGGTGTATCTATAAACATGGACAGCCTTACCGACAACATCTTTGGAAGACGTGCAAATCACAGCACCTTTATCTCTTTTTTGCTCAAGAATAAGGGACCAGCGATGCGCTAAATTGCGCGGAGCAACGCCGACGGCTTGCGATTTCCAAGCTTGAAACCATTGAGCTGTTCAAATCGAGCTCGTGCGCTGGGACGTAACTCTTTAAAAATCGCTTGCTTCATCGTTTTATATTTTGCCTCATACGATGGGCAGAGTAGAATGTCCTCAATCAGCGTCACAACCAACGAAGGAAGGCGTGGGACGAGCTGATTGTATCTCGGACGATCCGCCGTAATGCCCTATTTTCCAGTTCCATCTCGAATATCGTAAACCAAATCTCTGTGCTGTGTTCCATGAAAGTTGGAACAGCCAAAGTAGGCATGATTACGCTGAGAAACGACTCAGATGCCACTCTCGAAATGTGAGTCGAAAAGATAAAGGATGCACAAAAACACGGTAAACGTATTAAAATTACGCAAGAAACAAATGAATACAAATATGTAATCGAGAAAAGAATGAACTCACCAAAACGTACAAACGAGGAAAATAGTTGAATTCGCGCGTGCGAATTGGGATCATCAATTTGTAGGACTAGTTAATACTAGTCCGAGACGGTGCGCGAAATTAAGCACGGATATCAGAAGGCAATTGGAGTCGGACACAGCGGACTGTATTCGATGGGCTGCAAGAAGACGCGGACGGATGAAGCGAGACGAGAGCGAACACGTGAGCGCGGGAACTTACAAGGCGGTCGAGTGTCGAGCTGGTTGTAAGGAAGATTAAAACAAGAAGGAATAATGTATAATCGGTCAACAATCAAATTGTACATGAAAGATAGCAGTTATCTTTTTGGGCGGTACAGCTTACATCCGATACCTTACGGTATCTCACCGCGTATGCCCTCACGCGGCGTTATGTAACTCATAACAGTATGCAACTTCGACATTTCCGTAATACTGCTTAACCGAACTATCAACAAAATTACTCTTCTATCCTGTGTGCGGTAGTACTCTTCATTATACTAACTACGTGCCATTTCGCCTCCACGAACTAGCGACCTAACAGTACGTAACAACCCTTGACGTCTCCTCATTAAGAGCAATGTAGTCCTGATTGCCAGGAATCATCCGGATGCCCTCCGGTTGTCACTGGCAACGTCTGACGCGGAAACATGCGCGAACTCTGCGAAAGCGCTTAGCCTGAACACTATTCTTTGTAATAGCTGCTATGCATAGCAGTGACAACGTTAGTTGAGACTGTAAGTTTGTGTCAATAGAATGGGAGAGATGTACAAATCTGTACAATACACTGCGTGGAAGTAATCTCTCTTCACGTGAGCTATCATCTGACAGTGCTGAGACGTCCCACAGGCTCGCATCTCTGACACTATTCGCTCCAGGAAATGTATTCTGCATTCGGTCTTGCAGAGTACATCCTCAAGATCACCGTTAGGCATCTCGGAAAATTGGTCTAATCGCCTGCTTCAGATATGCTTTCATGATGCTCCAAATGCCCTTTGTTTGGTTCAGTGATGGGGAATATAGAGCGAGGCGCAGGATGCTGCCCGAACGGTACGACTCCTCTTGAATTTTGTAGAAAGTAGAAGTCACGATTAAAATTTACGCACAATAATGTGCCTCGACGGGGAATCGAACCCCGGTCCACGAATTTCCGGTCCGCTGCTCTACCACTGAGCTACCGAGGGCTGACGATTAGGTGCGCAAATTTTAATACATGACTTCTGCTTGGTGCGCGACGTATTGAATTAAGCACTCCAGGATCGTGTGGCATGGCGCGTTATCGCAAATCATGGAACAGCTTGTGGGCTTAAACGCAGGCGGCCACATTCCGATCCGTATTTCACTCTCCATTTGCACAACACCCACTTGTCACTTTACTCGCGAGAAAGTGGGAACATTTTAGCACCACAAGCCCCCATCAGCTGCAGTCATTCATCTGTGAACGTTGGTATCCGCATACACCGAACGTGTGCAGTCATGTGCCCATTTCGGGGTGATCGTGTCCCGTAACCTGTACTACGTGCAAGCGTGCTGCGGTCGTACACTTCAGGTAGAGTATGCCTTAATGTGTCTGTATCCACAAGGATAGGTGAGGCGTCTAGATGAGTCTAATGTTCAGTGCCAACCGGAATCATTTGTTTTCACACGGCTGGTATTCTCATTATACATGTTTGGAACATGGATGTGGTGTCAATGAATCAAACCTGAGCCTCACATACACATATGTTCCGGAATCATACTGTCTCCGGAAATGACACCTGCGTTAACTGGTAGATGAATGGGTAAGGTAGTACAATGAGTGCCAAGGATGCATGTGTCTTAATAATGATGAATACGGGATGGGTTCAATAATTGGGGTAGGAGAGCCTGGTTTAGATCTACGGAACACGGGGTTGAGTTGCAAAGTCCCCCATGGAACGCGGACGCAATTATTGTTACAGTAGGTGTTGCCGAGCTGCTTGCTATGCGCAGTTGTGTTTCAACCCATTAGCTGGATTGATGAGGTGACCACCCGAGAAAGCCGGAGCCTAGCGGTGAGGTTTAATCCACAGGTACGTTTATGTGCACGAAACCGTCATATGTTTCCTACATTACGAAGCTGGTGTAGACAGGTAGATATTTAAAACAGCCGGGTGACTTACACTTCTGCAGTACTCAGAATGGCACAAAGAAACCGCCGTATCCACCACACGGAGGATGTGCAGAGCAGATTATTGATGACTTATGGGGAGGACGATAACTGGGAGCAACTTGCAAGTTTACTGAATGTTAACACGAAGACGTACCGCAGTTGGATACAAAGACGGGAATGAGTCGAACAAAGAGTGAAGCATGGTGGGGGTGTGATGATGATTTCTGGCAGAAATTCACATTTATTGCCTGTTAGAATGGGTATTGTCGGAACGCACGGTCCCTCTCCAAACACATCGCCTACGGTTGAAAGCGGAATTCATTCTCGAGGTGAGCGTAAACACAATAGTGCAACACTTGGATGGGAGGCTGATAACAGTGAATAAATTACACTCAGTTCCTGAATTCACGAACACACTGAAGAACAAGCGGCGCAGAAACTTACATCTTGGCACCGCTGAAATCAGGGGTCGTAGCGAGACAAGAAGAGTGGATTGCTGAGACGAATTTAACCCATTTTGTGCTCGTAACCAGAGGCCATTCTCCACCAGGAACACGGGCGCAGTGTAAAGTGCCTAACACTCAAGAACAGAAAATTCATCGGATTGATGCCCTGATGACCGACGGCTTGGTACATTGTACCACCGTGTGTTGGGAAATTCTTGTACCCGGCTCCTATATGGCGCGATAAAAAGCTTATTATGACACTCGGATGCATTAAGAGACAGATGGCGGGATTTGGACCAAATATGGGGACCATTCAGGTGATTTTACAACCTCAGAGCAATCGACATTTCTATGATGGATTCACAGGACGATGTCGTCGGTGTATTTCCTTAGGGTGGTTTCTGTAGGGGCTGTTATTGAGCTGATGTGGAGGCAGTGCTCTTCACAGAATGTTGGTCGAACTCGTGGGATGGTATCATCCACGTGACGTTGTATATAATGCGACCCTGGCGTGTCTAATTACTGTGACAACGCAGCTAACTATTTATACCATTTTACAGGCATGTTAGCGCATTGTACCAAAGTTTTAGGCTGCCACACTCTCGAAATCACCTGCTGTGCATTTAATTTCGCGAGGCTAAGAAGGCTGTTCTCGTGTCGTTGACACTCTCATTGGTCATGCGCCGTTAGCCAATGGGATACTGGTTGGAAGCCCCGAGCATGAGCGACAGACAGGCCAATGAAACTTGTCGAGAACTCCTTCTGTGCTGCCTTGACGCGCGTCTGAAGGAAACCCCGGTTATTTCGCTCCAAACTGAAACCGTGCAATTGGCAATTTGTGATGCCTGTCTAATGAGGTGATACTACCTACCACTTGATCCGAAACTTACACAGTAATCAGTGCGGACTGACATACAAATCACCACATGAAGCGGTCTATACTTATTAATCGCTAGCTGCTGCCTGGTGGTGGCTTAATTCAGCGACCTAACCATGCTTACGATGTTGGCGTAGTCAGGCATTCTTCTAACTGGTATTCCGCAGACCCTACGGTCTGTCAGGCGGGCCTGCATTTGCTGTTGGTCTGGTTGTTGCGTGGCTAGGACACTGCACACCCTAAGCTGAATCAGTAATGGCTGCTAGGCAGTTGGACACTTTTGTGCGATTGTTATTGCAACGACCATGGGGGCCATTGTTCTCATTGAAATAGGTAGCCCAACCTGAAGCTGAACAACGAAAGGCCTGTGGGTGCTTACTTCTATCACAGTTGATGACTAAACACAAAGTAAGATGATTCCAAGTGTGACGGTGACATGACAGTAGTGAGTGTTCCTTTGTCTCCACACCCATGGGCGACTATGTTAATCAATTATCGCTTCAGTCCCAACTGGTATGTCGTTATGTAAAGTCTATTGTAAGGATGCGGAACCTTTGTACTCATCGGATAACTAGGCTTTACTTCCTTATGTTCTCTCATAGATATGGAGACGCTTTGACAAGTAGCTCTCCAAATGGCACCATTACAAGCATAGTTAAAGCAGATGGAACTTCCCTATTATGTCCATGGACTGGAATGCTATCCTCATGGGACCGACACTACTCAACAAAGAAACACCTTAAGGGGCTACAATGACTATCATATTTATAAATGCCACATCGTCCCGCAAGAAAACGTCAAAGGCGAATAATTAGTGGCGGCGCACGCATTTTATTCTGTTGATTCAGGTGACTAATTGAACACTGAACACTGAACACTGAAACACTATTTTCTCACCCACGGGCGTTCCTACAATGTGTTTGTAATCATTTACAAAGGCAACCGCGCCTACTACTTCTGCTATGGACCACTGTTTCAGCCGGTCTTAGTAGCACTCATGTATGCACATCGTGACACACGTTGTTATCGACTTAGCAACTACTCGGAAATATTTTGCCATTGGAAAGTAGGTAATTCCGTAGGCATTGTTGAAGGAGGAAAATGGCATATGCGGTGCTTGTTGGCAGGTCATCCCAGGGCCGTAGGGTTACTTGGAATTTCAAGCTTATCAATCACTTGGAGGTGAAGTATAAACATCATGTTGAAACGCAGGGTTGACATGCATCTACGACCTTTAAATAACCGCAGATCCATGGGTACTGACTGAAGCGGTAATTGATCACCGAAGTGGCTCACAGATGTGGAGACGATCGAACACTCACGAATGTCGTGTTACAGCCACACTAGGAACCCTCCTCGTTGGAACAATGACTACAGATCCACTGGTGGTCTTACCTACTCAGCGAACTTGACCTTAGTATACAACGCGCCGACTACAGCAGCAGTACGTAGGTACCTTATTCACATGAGTGTACGACCCACTGAAACAACACAGCACTGGACCTTTGTAGCTGTAGACGCTTCAAAATTTCTATTTGCGAACAAGTCCTAGTTTTACCTTCATACAAAGTATTGTAATTTTCTGAGTACCTCACTGCCTTAACAACCACATGCTTTTCCTAAACGAAATCGCACACGTATCGATTCTCCAGATTGTTCGCAGTTGCACGATTTCACTGCATACCATGTCACGTGTGGCCAGATAGGCAAGCGAGCAAGGAAGACAACCGCCGTACTGTCCATACGTAAGCCTTCAATGCTTCTCTTTCAACAGCCTGCAAGCGTTGCAGCCTCAACACAATCAACCAATCCGCTTCTTATTACTACTCACTTACATGTGATCTCGCTTGCGTGTAAGTAAATCCTACTTACGCCAGATTGGCAACATGACCAATCACGTATTACGTCTCCGATTGGCTGATCGCCCTCGACACCATATACATATGCTGGTACGCCGGTTGCGGTCAAGAGATAGGCGAACGACCAACTGATCCAATCGTACAGCGAACCTGCAAGCCTGCTACCAGGCTGGAGGTAGTTTTAAACAAAATGACAATCGTTCCAAAATGTGCTCATGTCAAAAACTACCAGCACATTCTGTGTCGCATCAATGCGCGCCTGAAGAAAAGTCAATGCATTCTCTCTGAGGTCAAACAGTCCAATCGACATGACCGCAAGCGCCCGTACGACTGCACGCGCGCGCACAGCGTCACACATATTGCTCTTCCCTTTGGTGTGGCCGCAGACTCGACCCCAAAGTGGATCGCGTGATACGCAGGGGACCCATGTGGTTAGATGTTCGAGTAAACGGTCATCAATATAGTTTTGACGCTTTAATTCCTTCAATAACTTAGTGAGTTTAATTTCGTCATTCGCGCTGCTATCCTTCTGTGTCGGAGTAAGCATGAATTTGGTCGTGTCCCCGGGCACACGACCAGGCGTCTGTCCAAAAGGATAGCGGAACACTGTCCTGCCTCTACAACAGGGTACGGCTAAGAATGTCCACAGCGCTATCCTCGAGCATCTGATTACTACTGGGCATCAGATTCGGACAGAAGACGTAGTCAAGGTGGTCTACACTGTGTCGAGACGCCTTCCCAAAGGAATCAGGAATCGCATGCTTGCCACTGCCGAAGCAATGGCGATTAGGATACTACAATCTGATGCAAGCAAAGGACGCTAGTACAATCTCTCAGTTTGCTCTGGCCGTGACAAGGATTCTGTCCGTATCTGACAGATCCCCCGGTCCAACTGTGTTTTGTTCCTCATTGGCCACTGCGTTCTAGCTATCACTGTTTGCCTATTGGTATGCACGATACGCGATGTCGTAACTTCTACCACCTGACTTCATTGATATATCTATCGAGTGGCTTCACTGACTCTACTTAAATTGCCATCTAAGCACTATCACTCGAGCTCTAGATAGCTTCCGCATTTGCTTGATCTTCATGTAAATGTCTGAGGAGAATTATAGAAAAGAGATATCTCTTCACAACTCTCCTTATGCCTTATTAGAGATGAGCAGTTTGTGGTCCCTGCAACCCTTATTCCTCTGGTGGTTACATATGCGCATGAAGGTTATCCAGGGATTGTGCGAACAAAAGGTCGGATACGACAATACTATTGGTGGTCGAAGTTGAATTCCAGAGTCGCAGTGGTTATTCGGGAATGTTACTCTTGTCAACAATCCGGTAAGAGTGCGAGGTCCCTGAATGCTCCAGTCCAACATCCCATGTACCCATTGAAGCCATGGGCAAAGATTGCCATCAGTCTTTTGGGCCCGTTTGCAAATGCATCCCTGTAGAAGCGAAACAGGCTAGTGGCTACATGTTTCTACAGCAAAGGGCCAGAAACTATTCTATGCGGGGACGTAACTACAACCGTCATCATAAAATGGCTCCGTTGTTTGTTTGCAAGGTACGAACCAAGCAGAAGGTACGATTTGCCAGAAAATATATTCACTGATAACGGTTCACAGTTTCGAAGTAACAAGTATGCTGAATTCCTAAGGCGCAGTGGTATCAGACACACGAAGACTGTATCCTATAACCCTGCCTCGATTGGACTCGTCGAACGACTTAATCATACATTGAAAGAATCTCTACGTCGTTTGGCTTTCGGGAGAATCCTGGGATGACGCGTTGGTATGTGCATTGGAGGTATACAGAACCACTCCAAATAATGCAACGTCAACGACCCCTCGGAGCTAATGCTAGGGCGAACAATTCGAACTCGATTAAATGCAGCCTTTACATCCAAAAACCCGCCGATCACAGAGCATAAGAAAGGCGGACTGTTTACCAGGTTAAATATAAGCGTGTTGGGAGAAGGTATCCTCCAGGGACATTTCTTCGTGTAAGACTACCCCATTCCCCGAAGGGAGGCAATGTGCTCGATCCCCGACCCGTGTGGAATCTGTGTGCACGCCAGGAACTTACAATTTGGCTGATGGGACAAAGGTGACTACAAGACAGTTGCATACAGTCTTTTTCCAACGGGCTATTGTACAGACGTACACACCTACAACACAGCGCTCCGTACAAACTAATGCAAACTTACGACGTTCCGGTCGGACACACCGGCCTCTCTACCGATACGCTTTAACGGGTAACACCACATGACACTTCTTCGGGGTGCTGACATTAAATTAGATTGTTCATGGACATGTAGTGCTTATGTATTTACGAAAAGAGAGGACAATGTGGTACTAAAATGATTTGCTTTATTTTGCCTTTGATTCGCTTATCCTACTCACACTTCTATTTAGCACTCCTTGGCCCGTCATGTGATCATGCATTTGGTTGGTTACAATTCTAACTTCTATCGATTTAATTGTAACATGCGTATAGGCAAACAGCTTTTTTCCATACATACGTTCCGGTGCTGTTCTGGTCTGCTGCTTTTTCGGAATACAACAGATGGTTAGGCCACGTGTTGCGTATACCAGCACGCTGACTCCTGCGACTTAAGTTTTATGCGCAGCCGGAGTGTGGATAAAAGATTAGGAGGGGAGCCAACTGATGGTGTGCTGGTGGCTCTCCCTTCCAACTTACGTGTTAGACGATCACTCTGTAACCCAATTGAGGTGGAAAGTGGTGTTCCACACGGCTCAGTGCTGGGACCGCGCTTATTTCTGGTATTTATCAATGACCTGGCATCAGTTATCTCCTCAAATTTCCTGCTTTTCGCCGATGACGTCAAGGTATGGCGGGCGATTAGTAACAAGCCAGATCACGATCTGCTCCAACCTCACCTAGATTGCATTCACGAATGGTAAAAGAGGGACATGTTTCAATTGAACATAGCTAGGTGCAAGGTGATACATCTGCGTCACCAGCTGGTGAGCAATTACAAGCTTGGAGAGCACACCTTGGAGAAGGCCTATCAGGAGCGTGACCTAGGTGCATTGGTACAGAAAGATCTCCGGTGTTAAACACACGCAGATAAGGCAACGAGAACCGGCATTCAACATTTCGGCCTGCTTAGCAGAGCCTTCGGTCGGTTTTAACCCTCAATCTTTCCCCAAATGCTTAACGCCTACGTGTGACCACACGTGGAATATGCTATCCGGGCGTGGCAGCCGTGGTAGAAACAGGATCAAGTTGCTCTCGAGACTCCTCAACAACGGGCAACCAAGAACCTCGGGGGCCTCTTTCATCTGCCCTATCAGCCCGATTTGAAGCTTACCCCACATAATCCGTGTCATGTAAAAGTTTGGGTCTGACGAGATTTTACCGAAAAGATATCTTAACCCTGAACTCTTTTCTGGCCTTGATTCATTTGATTACAATGGGAATATTTGCTGTGTTGTAAAGCAGCATTGCCCGTGATTCCTTGAGACTTAAATCTCTAAGAATATACGGCAGTCGATATCGGCTTTTGCGGGGGATCTCCTAATGGTCTACCGGATTCTGAATAATCCAAACCACATTTGCCGTCCGCTGCTGGAATTGAACCACAACACTAAACTGAGAGGTCGCCTTCTGAAACTGAAAATACAGTATAGCCGGCTTGAATGCCGTAGAAATTTCTTTCCCCTCCGCGGGTGTCAGCCTTATGATGCCCTCCCTAACTATGTCGTCTCTGCTCGCAATTCAGCGATATGTATAAAACGTGTTAACGATGCATTGTCTCACTTACATTTCATTTTATGACTTGTTAGCCAAGGGCTACAAAGCGCAATCAAACGGTTTCTTGCCAAACGCCTAACCAATGGATTTATACATTTAATACGCGAACATCTCCGCTATTCCACATAAGCCTATGGTTAGTCCACCACAAAACTTTTCACTTTATAATGAAGTTGATTTTCACAATAATTTCCATCCTACGGGACTTGTTAAGCAATGGTTTCTTTACCCGTAATAAACTATTGTTCCATAGTCCCCGTTGAGGCTTTCAGACTCTTTGGTTGGGGTTTGAAAACGGATGTATACGTCTGGTTGGAGAAGTTAGCTGACATGGCCAAAAATCAATCCAAATGGTATCTGTATGGAGAGTTTCTTTGTCCCTCCACTTAGTTCTGGGCCCTTTCAACCGCAATCTAACTGTCAATGTGTGTATCAAATGCAAGCGTATTGGTCTATAAGGGCACTTATAGTCGTAGTAGTAATAGAATCAACGGTCTAGTACATAAAGATAGAACCAGATAAAACCATGAAATTCAGCGGATGACAGCTGGAGTCGCCGCAGCTTCATCATTATAGCATGTTAGTTGGAGGTTAGCAACACACTGCAGCTATTGTGCCATTATAAAAAATGAAACCATTTGTTATTTTTCCGTGCGCCATTTTTTTCTTTTATTTTTTTATTATTTTTAATTGTTAGTGCTTAAGTGTCTGCACCAAACAAGTATGTACACATATCTTCCCCTGGTTTCGGTTGCGAGCGATATCCTGTAATGTCTCGAGCCATCGGCACTCTTCGTCCTTAGGCCCCTGAGCAGGCAGGCGTGTGGATCCTATGGCAGCAATACCTGGAGTTAATGATTCCATATGCTGTCGCCAGGTGGATGGTTGACCACCATTTGCTCTTTTCTTGTCGTGTCCTGCACGAGCGAACAGAGTGCGATAGGGCAAACGCTCAGCTGACATACACAGGACATAACCGAGCCATCTGCACTGACTTAACTAAACCAGCTTCTTGATGGGGAATACTCGCATTCCCTAAGACATGACGTTCGACTTCACCGGTGCAGGTACGCAGTTGCCAATACACACGAGCGATTCTCCTCAAGCACCCATTATCGAAGGCCGAGAGCCGGCACTTGTCATTTATACGAACTGGCCATGACTCACTGCCGCATGCAACAACCCTCAAACGGCCGTATCGTAAACACGACCCTTTATCAAGAGGGAAACATTTCGATTGCACCACACGTGTTGCAAGTGGACAAATTCAGACCGGGCTTTGGCGATACGGAGTGAAATTTATTTACTGACAGCTTCACCAGCAGTCAAGCAGCTACCAAGGTATATCAAACTGTCATGTTCCATCCGTGTGTCTTTAAGATTAGGTACAAGTACGTGAGTTGCCAATTGTGGAGCAGCACTTTGTACTTCGATGGGGTGAAGCACATTCCGTACTTAGATGCCTTCATCGCCAAATGGTTTAGTATGATTTGCATACTCTGCGAATCGTCACCAAGTAGTGCGATATCATCAGTATGAGCTAAGTCGGTTTCCCGCTTACCCGGTAGTATTTGCAGACTAAAATGATGGTTACCCTTCAGAGTTCCCCGCAGGACGTCTTAAATCTCAACATTAAAGAAGAACGGGAACATACGGCAGCCCTGTTGTACACCGCTATTGACAGCGAAGGAGGAAGAAGGCTTGTCATAGACTCTCACTCTGCAGGAGTGGTAAAGGTAGAGTGCACTCAGGATGGTTGTGTTCTTTTCTGAGACCCCGTTCCTTAGCAAGCAATATCATAGCACAGGTAGATCAACCGAGTCGCATGCGGCACGGGTGTCTAAGAATGCAACGGTGGTAGGCGTCTAGTAGAGGTGGTGAGGTTCGAAGACTTGGCGAGGTGTGAATATTTGATTCACGCATCCACGGTCAGGACAAAAGCCGACTTGTTCATCCCGGTGCTATGATACTCCATGAAGTAAAGTGAGTGCCAGCAGCTTTGAGGAGACCGAACTGCTACTGATACCTCGGTGATTAACACATAAATTGCGGGCACTCTTTTTAAAAATTTGGACAATGGCTGACTCTCCACATAAGGAAGGTACCTCTTCTTCGTGTCAGATTTTGGAAAACCATGAGACTAGCTGACTGGTGATAACGGCGCCATCATATTTGAACAGTTCCGGACGAAGTCTGTCAGTGTCGGCAGTCTTGAATCGCTTCAGATGCCGAATCGCTTGACTAATTTTTGCTTCGCTGGGTGGGTCAACTGTAACGACTTACGGCGGGCAGCTGGATCTGCATGGTATACAAGTGGGCGATGAGGACCAACTGAACTGCGAATGACGATGTTAGGGGTCCATCGATCCAAGCGTATCTGTAGGTTAGTAATCGGCAAACCGTCAGATCCGCAAATAGTCTCACTGACGCCGGGCTACCTGTGTCCAGTTGAACGGATTAGCTGGAAGAACTTGAGTGTATTGCTAGAGAGGGCAGCGGCCTCCATTTCCGAAGCACTCTGAGAGCACCAATCTTCGTGGTCACTGTCTAGGCTTTGTTTGCGCTGTTGACTGGCAGAACCACGTACTTCCTTATGCTTGGACTCGGCGTAGATGTTTCTACGGCGGTCTAATAGATTCTACTACCCTTTGGAAATCCAGACCCTCATATGTTGCTGAGTAAGACCATAGATGGATTGTCCTCAAGCAATCATAGTCTTCTGCATGAACTTCCATTGTTCATCAATGGTTTGTGCTGGGTCGCGGCTGAGTGCTTCGGTTATGGGAAGCTTGATACCTCTGCTGAACCGAAGAGGTAGATAGTTTATTTATATGTACTTTACACTGCCTCTTTCTCGTAGACTCTTCGAAACTCATGCGGATGTTCGCGCAAACCATATTACGAACTAAGTCGAGAAATGTGAACCAGTTGGATCTGCAATCCTTTACACTACCTCGCCATCTGTAACTAATTTCTATGTGGTTAAACTGAGAGCATGACTGAATCGGAGATGGTGGGCGCCAAGTAACGGAAAATGTCCTCGAATGCCTGAAGCTGGTACTCGAGAGAAGTAGACGATTGTTTTCGCACAGTGTGCGAAGTCTTTTTCCATTATCTGAGCGGCTCTCATCGAGCGCATGGTGGCCATCGAGGTGACTTTCAAATGACGATAGGCGATAAACTCGTGTGTTGAGATCTCCAGCAACCGTAACAATATCTGATTTGTACGCTTTGCTCAAAAGCTAGTGAAGTTCACGATAGAAATCGTCCTTGACCGAGTCACAAATGTAACCGGTTGGAACGTAAGCTGAGATCACAAACAAGTTGCATCTCTCCTCACAGTATCTGTTGGTCCTGCAAGTTCCCCGAAAGCCGAACTGCAAATATCCGGCTGTTAATCGGGAACCGCTGCAGCAGTGCGGCTTCGACTTTGCTACTTAGTGTTACACCAACACCAGCCAAGCCTGCTGCAGCTTCTCCTGTGCCACCAGATAGACGTAGGTGAAATGTGGCTCCGTGGTCGGCGAGAGATCTCAACTCAATCACGGTATTGGGATCCTGCAATCGGGTCTCGGAAAAACAGCAAAATTCGGTGGCGAGGGATTCCAAGGTGAGCATGAGACCAGCCTGTTGTCCGACTTGCATGAGGGTACGTATCTTAAAGTATGCCAGACTGAACGAAAATCGAGGCCGATTAAGGGCCACTGGGCGAGCTCTGTGGTCATCGACGAAATCATCAGGAGTACAATCATGGAAACAGGAATCAGCTTGCAACGGATGAAAATGCTTGGTAAAGAACAAACTGGTGGCATGTGAAGGTGTGTGAACAGCGGAAGCAAATGTAGTTACGCACTAGATAGCAGTAGAACGGTCCATGGTCTTGTCACTAGGGGTGATACTACGCGGATATCCAAGCAGACGTAGGTTGTTCTAGGTGGACACAAACCCGGACATTTGACTAAACAGCTTACTCGCAAGGTCCGTGGACGAATTTAGGGAATCACGCCATTGAGAGCCGGTGAACGAGTACTCAGTTCATACGCTTCTCGTTTGATCAGTTAACAAACAGGTGCCCAATCCTCCCCATGAATTCAGCAGATACTTGCAGGAGTGCAATGCTCCACCGAGGAGAAGCAAGAGGCAGTGATTTTATTGAATTGCGAGTGACATGATCCCCGTCACAGTGTTGTAAAACGGTATGTGTGGCTTTTTACAAGGAGAATGTTATAGGAGCGATAATAATGCAGATAGTCTTGACTGCAGGCTTTCGCTTTCCTCTAGCACTTCAAAAAAATCTGTTTCCCTATGTAGAAGAACGCATGAGTCATTGTCCGCGGTCAGTCTAATAATGGTGTATTACGGGTAGCAAAGCAATGTTAAACATGTCTAGTGGGATTGAAATCATTACGAAAGCAACTTGCATGATAAAGTGAAAAGCGTTTCGGTGGACTCACCATGGACTTATGTATAAAAGCGATGTACGCTTATTAAAAGTATAAATCCATAACCCCATTGGTTGGGCATTTCGTAAGACACCGTTAGATTGCGCTTTGTAGTCCTTGGCTAACAAATCATTAGAGGAAATGCAAATGGGAAAAAGCATCGTCAACTATTATATGAAATATCGCCAGTTTGGGATCAGAGACGACATAATTAGGGAGAGTGTTCCAAGGCTGGTACACGCGGAGGGAAAAGAAATTTCTACGGCATTCAAGCCGGCTATACTGTATTTTCAGTTGCACAGGATGACCTCTTAGGTTAGCGTTGTGGTTCAGTTCCAGCAGCGGACGGCAAATGTGGTTTGGGATCTACAGAATCTGGTAAACTATTATGAGATCTCCCCGCAAAAGCCGATATCGACTGCCGTACATTCTTAGAGATTTAAGTCTCAGCTGATAGGGCAGATGAAAGAGGCCCATGACGTTCTTGTTTTCCCTTCGTTGAGGAGTCTCAAGAGCAACGTGATACGGTTTCTACCACGGCCGCCACACCTGGATAGCATATTCCATATGTGGTTGCACCTAGGCGTTAAGCATTTGGGGAAAGATTGAGGGTTAAAACCGACCGAAGGCTCTGCTAAGCAGGCCGAAATGTTGAATGCCGGTTCTCGTTGCCTTATCTGCGTGTGTTTAACACCGGAGATCTTTCTGTACCAGTACACCCAGGTCACGCTCCTGAGACGCTTTCTGTATACACATTTGGTGACCATGGGCTCCGATTCTAGCAGGTACGACAAATGCACACTACCGACGATTTACGACAGGGCATGGCTGTCTAGTGTCTTTCTCGGAATGTAGAGAAGCGTCAGTTAGAAAACTGGTGCGAAGAACTCACCATAATGAGCAACGTCAAAAACCACTAGCCATAAATTGCCATGAGTGTAACGAATCGAATAGACATCAGCGCCAAAAATGCAGCGTGGTCATGAAGTACAGCTCAACACATGCCTGATTTCTATCCCACTGTGTTATGATCCCGTTGAGAATTGGAGTTATTCTTACAGTTGGACACAACACCTTATTCAAGTGTTTGTTTCATCATTTGAGAGAAAAACTGATGATCAGTGATCAAGAGTAGCCACGTTAGCATGGTATCCGTACCCCGTTTGGACATCACAGCAATATAATCAATACCGCTAATGTTCCTGTATATTGTTCAGTGACATCTTTGGAGCAGGGAATAACGGTCCATAATCGTTAGCCTGACAGTTTCTATTTCGCACCCAAAACAAGTCAAGAATTCGTGTTTATGCACTCAGGAAGGGTGAATTTGCAGCTATAACATACGCACGATCAAAACGATAAAGAAAAAGAATGTAATAAGTAGAAAAAATAAAAACGGCAACTAAGATATTGTTTCTTGTGTGGTACAGGATCACTAACATAATTTGCTGTTTAGTTCTTGAGTGATTATATTCGGATCAAGCAGACATCTGGCTAGATAAGGTAATGACAGCTGAGCCGTAGGACCGCGCGCAGACACATCCGGCTCTGTAGTTACGTCGCGTTGAGTAACTAGGTTTGCAGTTGGATAAAACGCTAGGTAAAGAATGACTGATATCAGTATTTTCGAAGTATGTTTTGCGTATGAATTAACACGAACAGATAGAATGTGTTGAACTAAGGTTGGCGTGAAAACGTCACTGCGTTGAGATATGTGTTTCAGCGACCTATGAAGCAGTATGAAATGCCTACCCAATAGGTCCGAAAAGATCACAGAGAACAGTAGGTCCAGTGTGGTAAAACACATGCAAGGATGAAATCACAGGACCAACTGGTGGGAGGCTTAGGACGAACGAAGAGATGAGACATAAAAGGATAGTCACCTGACATTGGTGAATACTTCATTCACGTGAATTGACCGCGATAATTCATGGCTCAGTCTGATTCTCAGCTACTTCACTGACATCGAGAAGCTCAGGCTGTCACCGCTGATTTGCAGTCGGAGACAGTCAGTAGCGAGTTTTTGGTAAAGATTTGCCTTATGCCGCGAAAACAGTACAAAATTGCACTTGGAAGCATTCAGCGTTAAGCCGCGGGAGTTTGATCAAGGCACGATTTTATGAAAACAACATTGTAGTATGGTCGAAGAGGCTGAAATTAGATGATTCGCACCGATTAGGACGTCATCGGCGTATTTTAGCATTATGGCTTCTTCAGGGACAGAGATGGAGCCAACGTAGTTAGAGAATGAGAATGACGACAAGATGGCTCCTTGAAGTACACCGGAAATAGTGGTAAGAGGCAAGGAGCTCCTGCCGTCGAACCTAGTTATATAACTTCATTTGCCATAATGATCTTACAGCAATAAGGATAAGGATGGTTGGATACAGGAGCCAGGACATATTGCAAGAAGATTCCACGGTTAGCACAATCGAAGGCGTTGGTGTAGTCAAGGAAACATACACGTGTGGTTTCGTTCTTGCTGTCTGACAACGATAGTTTATGATCACGCTGAAAGCCTTAATATTTACCCCACTCGTAAGCAGCTGTTTGAGTAGATTTGTTCTGTTGACAATCCCAAAAGTATCTGAGTAATCGAGAAACAGTAGACGCATTGCTCTGCCTTTTTCATCCACTGGGGATGACCCCGAATGTACAATGTACGATACTGCATCCAGTGTTGAGCTGTTGGGTTAATAGGCAAACTATTATACGTCGTCTGTCTGGGTGCGATTGAAGATCCGAGGTACAATTAGTTTCTCAAAGACTTTTAACATCACTGACGTACGTGCAATTGGAAAAGTTTTCGAGAACCGGGAACCAACACGTTGGGCTTTTGAAGCGGGCTTTTGGGCAAATAAACAGCTCCATATTTCGACAAACGCTCAGCGCGTATGTTCGTCCCCATGTTGAATATGCGATTCAAGCCTGGCACCCATAGTTGAAACACGACCTTAATGCACTGGAGCAGCCTCAACGCCGGGCATCTCAGAACGTAATTGGTATACGCAATCTTTCCTACCAGGTGAGGCTGCAACGACTGGGATTGTTCAGTGGAAGCTATCGCAGACTACGAGGAGACCTGATTATGGCATACTTTATTCTGCGAGACCCACATCATGTGTAATGCCCTTTACTGCAACAAAGCTGCAATACAAACCTGATGGGCCAATCATTCAAACTGGCAGAACAATACAGTCGTCTGGAGTGCCGCAGAAATTTCTTTTCCATCCGTGTCTGTCACCCGTGGAATGCTCTGTCAGCATCGGTCGTCTCTGCACCAACACTAACAGTATTTCAAAGACGGTTGGACGATGCACTCATCCACTTACACTTTGTTACTTAACACTACGTCTCCATCCTACACCTGGAGTTTACCATGGAATTATTTGTTGTTAACTGTGGGTGCTGTGAATCTAAGAGGATCGCAGGACTACAACGAAGCAAACGATATATCCATATTATGATATTTAAAGTATTAACTATTTTATTATCCTTAGTATCATTATTGTTATGTTGATATCCCCACCAACTATCCAACGGGACTTGTAAAGCAACGTTTCTTAACCCGTATAAATTCCTTGTTCATTGTCCATTGATAGCATTGAGATTCCTTCTTGGGTACTGGCGTTATCCCGTCTAGGTCTTCAACTGTCAAGGATTGTGCCACTCATATGACAGCGGTTGAATAGAGCGTTTAAGGGTACAGCGACATCATCCGCACACTCTTTTAGAGTGAGTGAGGATAAAGCATCAGGTCCAGCAGTTTTAGTGATCTCTAATTTTTGAGTTCCGTATACACGTCAAGGTGATCAAGGGTGACTACGAGACCGGTGTTGCGGACGGAAAGTACGGAAACGAAACTCTTCGGGGAAGAACAAAATGCGTCATTGCGTCTATCCACATCCCCATTATCAAGACGCTGCAGGGAACTTTTACCACATAGCTGCTTTAAAAGCCTCCAAAGGTCTCGATGATCATGATTAGCTAAGAAGTTTCAGTGTACAAACTATTCAGTCGCATTAACTCTGCTTTTCTTGCTGACAATAGTCGTTTAACAGGCGGTCAATTTGAATTTGTATGCCCGTTTCTTCTTTCTTCTAAGTCGCTTCAGTATTGGTTAAATGTATCTGTTTATGCTATGTACATAGTTTCAACGGGGAAGCATAGATCAAATCAGAAGTAGATATAATCAGTAAGGTGCTCATACTCCAATGATCGGTTTTTACCTGTGAAGACTGTAAAATCAGTTGAAGCCAGCATCGCATGGAATTTGACAAAATTTTCTTTTGAGCAGTCTCGCCTACTGTTAGCTGTTATATTTAACAATATACGACTAGTACGGTCCCTTTGCCGCGGCCTTCAAATTTGTCCGTGTCCTACGTTGTTCTTTCAAGGTATCACCAACACTTGCGCCTTCCACAAAAACATTTTTAAATCGATAAATTAATAAATAAATAAATTGTATATGGCTCGACGATGCGAGAAGCCGTTCCCAGAAGGGACGGATCAAATAATGGTACAGCAGTTTCATATCATGATATAATAAATTTTTAAAAAAATGTGGGCACACAATGAAAATTTGTGTAGCGCGAAGCGGTCCAAAATATTTACATTCATCTTGTTCTATCGTCTGATAAGTTTTTAGCAGTCACATTAGAGTTGATCGCTCACGAAAAAAAGAGAGAATGAAGTGCTGCGGGCCAACAAAATATAACCACTTGTGCACTTGACCACATGCATTTTCCGGCACCGTTAACTCCGTTCTCAAAAGCATTATCTAAGGGCTGTGCTGTTCGAAACATTATTATCACATTTTGAACGGTTAAATGATATTCTTTCGAAAGCTTAAACAAACGCAATGTGCAACAAGTTCTAATAGCTCTTGGAAGTTTGTTCCAAAGCTTTGAGCAGTGTATTAAGAAGAAACGCTCCCTAATTCGCGCATTGAACTTTGGAATCATGACCGTTGTCTCCTTATTTCGTAGCTCGTATCTAGTGTTAACGGCCATATGGACACAGTTAGCATAATTGTGCATGTGATGGTGAATTATTCTGTACAGGAAGCACAAGTTCATCTTCATTATCTGTAGCCAAAGTGGATCAAGTCCAAGTTTTTCACTGCGCTCTCTGTAGGTCATCTTGGAGGAATATCCGCACAGCTTCTTTGTAAAGCGTCGCTGTACCCTCTCAAGAGCATGCTCGTCAGATTTCCGCAGATTCGACTGTAGTAGTGAGCAGTATTCCATGCCAGGTAACACATATAATTTGTAAAGCCAGATACGAGATTCTGTGAGCTGAAATTTATGACAGCCTATAGTCTTCATGGCTTTCGAAACTTGGAAGTCACAATGTTCCGAAAAGTTGAAGGTAGTGGAATACCGCACACCCAAGTCGCGAATCCCTTTGCACTGTGATATAAACGTGCCTTGTAATAATAGACTGCCTGGTGGAACTTCGCATTTGTACGAGAGAATATTACACTTGTCCACGGAAAAGGACATCTGCCACAGTTTGCACCAGGATTCAAGTGCCGATAGATCTTCCTGCATGTGGCACAAGGCTGCGCGGGTATCTGCACGTTCTTGTGAGTAGACGATTTTAATGTCATCAGCAAACAGAAAAGTAGCACCATGTCTTATTCTATGAAATACATCGTTGACGTAGAGGGGAAAAAGAAGTGGACCAAATACACTTCCCAGAATTACTCCACTGGTAACTGCTTTCGGTTTAGAGACACGGTCGCCAATACGCACCACCTGATGTCTGTCAGCTAAGTATGACGACAACCAAGAAAACATTGGTTCTCCAGTACCTATTTCCTTCAGCCTGAGAAGTAGTCTTCGATTCGGCACTCTGTCGAATGCATTTTGCAAGTCTAAGAACAGGACAATAACACTGTTGCCTTTGTCAATGGCAGCCTTTGTGTGGTTTAAGAAGTCCGTCTGGCATGTCGCACAAGATCTGCCCTGCAAAAACCGTGTTGTGAATTGTTGATGAAGTTTTTCTTATTCAAGAAAATAAGTAATTCATCTTTCAGTATCCTTTCCATAATTCTAGATATTACAGGTGTGTGATTGATGGGGCGATAGTTTTTAATTTCGTGAACGTTTCCATTCTTATGCTGCGGGATAACAACGGAAGTCTTCCAGTGATTAGAATATGGTTGGCGGCATCAGGTTTCGGATTTGCCTGTCACTGTGGCAAGCCACAGGATGCTTGCGCCTACAGTGGGACCATGGATGGCTTGTGCTGCACCACCCACAGCTCTAACCACGTACCCCATATCCAGTGTAAACCCGAAGGAATAAGACCGGGAGGCATGCGGATGGGAGCCACGTTTCATCAACGGAGCAGGCCCACACTCCTTCACAGGCAAACACAAGCACACTGTATTTGGGAATCAAGCGCACACAAGGCGGTGGCTGGACCGTAGTCCGCTCCACACTGACTGCTTGGAACCACTCTTTGATCCTAACACGACCACAAAGACCGTGCACCCTGTCCCCTCCAGCAACGACCAACTGTCTCCTGGAGCCAGTATGGACGAGGTAGTGGGTAATAGACAGGTAGGCACCTTGTCAACATGCACATCAAGCGCATCCACACCGGTGATATCAAACAACAGCCAAACACTTAGAGAGAGAGAGAGAGAGTAAAAGAGAAAAGCTCGGTTAATGCATATGAAAACGGTGATATAAACCTTAATTAAATAGCATATGTAATAAGTTGTTTACAAACGAATCCTAGCTAAGTGCACGAGGTCAGGAAGTATAGTTCACGGAATGCCACGAACACAAAAATGTTATGGAAATCGAATACAATTGGCTGAAGCGATGTGTGCAAGTTAATGGAATAGAGTACAGGGAGATATTTATATGAGAAAGAAAGGCATTAAAGTAAAAACTGTAAACCCACCACCTGAAATAAAGAGACTTAGCATGCAAGCATGCGGTTAGTAAATCGAATTCAGCGTGCCTACAAACGCTGCGCCGGTGCTGCCTACGTTCACTGCGGGACCCGTCGTCGCTTCGGCAGTGGTCCCGAGTGACCTCTCTCATGGCTCACTAGGCCTGCCTGACTAAGGCACTCGCGACCGCATGTTCTACAGCACCATGCGCTCGATGTCGATGGAGTACAATTCATTGGTGCTTGCCGCTTCCGCACTTGCCGCTTCTTCTCTGCATGCATGAGGGCTTTCTCCCGCACTTCAGCAACTGCCTTCGTGATTAGATCGCGCCATGCACCACGATCAACCACCTTCGATTCCCATGATCTGCAATCAAGGTTAGAACGTGTGAGGCACACTTTAATCATGTCCTGGTAACGTAACTTTGGTTTCCCAGCATGCCGCTTCCCAATACTCAGCTGACCGTATAAAAGTTGTTTCGGTGTCCGCGCCGAATCCATACGGCTCACATGACCGAGCCATCTCAGGTGTCGCAGTAAAATTATGCAGTCCACTGCATACATCCCACTTCGGCGCAACACTTCCGTGTCTGCAACTCTGGCGCCCCAGCCGATCCGCAAAATGCGTCGCAGACACTGCTGATGCAACCGCTCGAGATATCGCACATCCCGACGGTACATCGTCCACGTTTCACTGCCGTATAGAAGAACGGACAGTACCATGGATTTGTACACCATCAGCTTCGTGCCAATGCTAAGCTGATGGTTGTTCCACACTCGGTACTCAAGCATCCCGAATGCCGCTGCCGCCTTCGACACGCGATTACGCAACTCAACGTGTAGCTGCTGATCGGTCAACATCACACTCCCAAGGTAGCTGAAACGGGAGGTGGTTTCCAATACTTCAGCACCAGTGCTGATTCGCGGCAATATTGAAGATTGCACCTCCGGTGAAGGCTGAAAGAGACAGACAGTTTTGCTTGTATTGATGGTGAGCCCGAATTTGGCCGCTGTCGAAGCCAGAGTACTAGTCATGTGCTGCAACTCATCCGCGCTGTGTGAAAACAACGCACAGTCGTCAGCAAACAGCAACATACGGATATTTGTCTCACAGACTAGAGTTCTCGCACCGAAACGACGGACATTCAACAACCCAACATTAATACGGTGCTCCACACGAACACCGTAAGCACAAGCCGCATCAAAAGCACAAGACAACATTGCATGAAGATATATATTAAACAGGGCAGGAGCTAACACACAGCCTTGCTTCACACCAGAGACAACTGCAAAGTCATCCGAGGTCTCTCCATTCAGCTGCACCCTCGCTCGCATACCACTGTGCAGACATTCAATGAAACTTACAAACTTACGCGGGCAACCAAACTTACCCAGCACCAGCCAAAATGCCTCGCGGTTCACCGTATCAAATGCCCTGGTGAAATCAACAAAAAGCGAGTACAATGGCTGGTGTCGTTCTCTGCACTTCTCTTGCAACTGACGAGCCGCAAACACTATATCTATAGTGCTGCGACCCGAACGGAATCCACATTGCTCTTCCGCCACGTTCGGTTCCACAACCTGACTCACGAGGCGGTTGAGCAGGATTCGGGCAATCAACTTGCCCACACAACTCAGCAAGTTGATGCCACGATAATTCGTGCAACATTGCTTGTTACCTTTGCCCTTGTACAGTGGTAGCACAAGGGCATCCTTCAGCTCAGCAGGCACCTCCTCCTCAATCCACACGCGTTGCACCAAGTGGTTCAGCGCAGTCAACAACGCGGGTCCGCAGTGTTTCAGTACTTCAGGTGGGATCCCGTCACCTCCGGCACATTTGCCGTTTCGCAGCTGAGCAAGTGCTCTCTGCGTCTCATCCAGTGTCGGCGTATCCGCCAGATCCGCCTTCACATCGTGCTGCTTCAGGCCGTTCAATGTAGGCCAGTCGATCTCTGAACGGTTGTTCAAGAGACAATCAAAGTTTTTCCGCCAGACCTGCATTATGTCTGCAGTCTGGGTGCAGGTAGCGCCTGAACTACCATCGATCAGTGTCCTCAGCGGCTCCAATCTCGGTCCATACAGCGCCTTCAAGGAGTTAAAGAATTCCTTGTGTTGGCGGCGTTCGGCGTAGCATTCCATCTGCTTCGCCTTCTCCGTCCACCATGCATTTTTAATGCGACGGAGCTCTCGGGTCAGTCGCCGTCAAAGTTTGCGAAACTGACTACTCTTTAACAAATCACTGGGGTCTGCCACATGTGCAGCAAATGCTGCATTCTTCTCTGACACCAATGCGCCAATCGTCACATTGTTGTCATCAAACCAATCAGGCCGCTTACAGTTTGCGCGCCCGATGGTCTCCTCGGCAGCAGCTGTCAACTGATTGCGAATTTGGTGCCGCAGGTCGCCCACTGTGGCTATGCATTCCACATCACCACACAGGCGTGCAGCCATCGCCTTCTCCAGCTTAGTACGTTTCGCTACAGTACCGAGGGAGAGAATGTTAAATTTACGCCGATTCAAGGCGGGAGTGCAATACATTGATTTGCAAAAATATATGTACAGTTTGGTCCGCACCACTTTGTGATCAGCGCTACACTCAGCTCCACGCAGTACACGTGTCATGCGCACTTCAAGCATATCACGCTGACGTACGATGACATAGTCGAGCAGGTGAGCGTGACCACTCTGTGGGTGCGTCCAAGTTGCTATATCACTCGCACTCAGTGCAAACCGAGTGTTCGTGATCGTCAGGCCGTGAGTGGCACACAGTGAGAGCAGCCTGTCACCGTTCGCATTCGCTGAACCAATGCCATGCGAATCGATAACATCTGTCCACACCGATGCATCACGCCCAACGCGCGCGTTGAAATCACCCAGCAGAAATAGTCGGTCGCTCCTCGGCACAGACCGTATCACGGAGGATAGCTCAGTGTAGAACTGATCACGCGTGTCATCCGGATAACACATGGTCGTACCGTACGTGCTTATAAAAGTAGCAAACTTACCTCTTCCGAGTCGTAGGCGAACAGTCATCAGTCGCGCGCTGATGCCCGTTGGTTCACCCACCAGCTGGCCACGGAGGCGATCGGATATTGCAAATCCGACCCCATGTTCACGTGGTGCTGAGGCGGCGTTCCCCACCCAGTAGAATGTGTAGCCAGCACCTGCTTCATGTAACTTACCTTGCTCAGCGAGCCGAGTTTCACTGAGCGCCGCAATATCGATGTGGTAGTGCGCCAGCTCCATTGCGACCAGTGCAGTGCGTCGCTCCGGGCGCTCGCTGGAGTTCCGGTCCAGTAGTGTGCGCACGTTCCAGCACCCGATGCTGAGTGCTTTACGCGCAGACATACGATTGCATTGGTGGGCAATGGCACGTGAGATGGTCGTTGTGCTTCGGAGGTTTTCTTTAGGGACTCCACCCGGAGCCTTTGGCTCAATAGCCTGACCCACAAGGCAGTGGGTGGTTTGGAGGTTTGCTTGAGGGACTCCAACCAAAGCCTTTGGCTCAATAGCCTGACCCACAAGGCAGTGGAGAGCAGATCCAGCTCGGGAATGTGATTGCAGAGACAGATTGCGATCTGCTTGACGGCCGTCACACGCAGCCTTTGAGGTTCTGGAACAATTATCATATGTTTTGCGACCGTAATTGGACACGCAACCTGCGACCACGTCCAGACGCAGGTGGGTTTTTGGCGGGTTTGCACCAATTTGACCAGGGGCTACCTGGCTTGAGGCGGGCAGTAGCAAACCATTGAACACCCGGAGGTGTCCTCCCACCGTCAGAGACAATGCGTGGCCCTCGTGCTCTACGTCAATCGAGCTGTGAGATTATTACCCGGAAACATGTTGTCTCCCATGACTAGGTTTTACGGGAAGTGGGCCATCGACCACTTCCTAACCTCCGGAGAGGATGGACTAGCATACTGCCAGGGCGCCCAATCCTGACAGGAGAACGACTCGGGTCCTCAGCCAAAGCCTTCGATTAAATGAACACCCGAAAGGCAGCTGGTCTACCACACGGTCAGTTAACTGACTCATGCGGATTGGTGTCCTGGATCTTAGCAGGGAGAAGGGCGAAACCCAACTCCCACCCAGCGGTCGCCACGAGGAGGCGTCCAGGACATGAGAATATGGCGCAACGGTAGCAGCAGTGGGTAGACCATCTGTCAGGATCTAGCCACCACCAGCCTCAGCGCACCATAGGCTCTCCCGTTTAGGATATACTGCACTGTTAAAAGAGAGCGTAAAAAGGTTGAGCAATAGAAGAGGCAAGTCGCTCCTACCGCTTTTTAACAAACAAGGGGGAATTCCATCAGGTCCTGGGTAAGTCGAGGAAGACAAGCGGGAGACTTGAACGGAGATTTTTGCAATAGTGAATTCCACTGTACATAAACGTTCAGCAATGTGTGGTGTGACAAGCGCTGGTGTGGCTAGCGGTTCATCAACCATTGATTCGGCGAAATAGGCGCTGAAAGTCTCACAAATTTCACCCGGAGCATCAAGGTATGTGCCATCCGGCATAATGATAAAATTGATGGAATTACTGCAACGCAAACCTCTGGCACGAAACAGTTTGGACAGTTCCGTTGTTTTACTCGGGGCATTCAAAGCTTTGTTTTACTCTCTTACTGTTCCGTTTACGATTAGTGTTATGAGTATTTCCACTCGTGAACTTTCGAAATCGTCATAAGTTTACGCTTAAGTGACATATTTAGATTTATCCGAAGCAAAGCGAGGAAAATTTTCAAAAGTAATGAATTGGCAAAGAAGCGTCGTGCTGGATGGAGGGTTGCTCTACGGAATAACTATTTACCGAGTATGAGCATACCTGTTTTTCTCCACATCAATTTCCCTTCACATCTTGGAAAAATGGAAGGACTTAAAAGCAACATCTGCTGTCTCGAATACGGGCACCCAGGATTAAGTATGCTACAGGACACGTGGCTTCACAAGGATGTTGCAGACGCTATTGCAGCAGTTGACGGTTTTATTTTCCACTGTGCTGATAGCTCATGAACATTCGCCAACCGGTTTGGTGGTATTATCACCTTTATTAATGTTTCCTGGTACTCATCATTAAAGAAAATTTTCGGCTATTCATCGCAATATATCAATTGTCTGGTTCTAAAGTGCATGCCAAAATATCTAAGTCGATACAACCCACTCTTGCTGGATAACGTTTATATATCCCCCAGTTTTCCAAGATCAGAAGCACACCAGTTTTGCGATGACTTCACGGCTGCTGTCATTGTACACATCCATCATACCCTATGCATATGTGCTGGTGATTTCAATGGGTTTGGTGCCACATTCTTCACAGCACTTGGACTACAGAACATCGTGAAATGTCCCAACAGGTTAGAAGCAAACCTGGAGTGTTCACCTTCTGGAGGATCTTCACTTTACGAACGCCATCTAGTTCGAAGACTTCCTTTGATTCCTTCATACGCCGATGAACAAAGCAAACAAACGCAGGAATTTGAGCACACTTCAAAAGTACACTCACCATGCCCACTAAAACTACGTATATATATATATATATATATATATATATATATATATATATATATATATATATATATATATATATATATATATATATATATATATATATACAACTCCGGTATGTTACTCCTTAACTTGCTATATTTTTATTTAGTAACCGACCATACCTGTTGGTATTATGATCACGTCTTCCCAGACGTGCCCCGCACTGCTGTGAATAAAGCATTTATTTATTTAATATTTGTTAACAAGCTGAAAATATTTTCTGTAAGTACTCGGGAACCACTTAGTAGCGCTGATCTTTCGATAGTCAAGCTAGCTCCTGGCGTCTACAGTAAGACGAACCACAAGCAAGGTATTCGCTGCAAGAAACGTAAAATTAAACGGAAACAAACCAATCTCAAAGACATAACACAACTGCAAAAATGGTTGTCCCTACAGATTTCAGTTTTTTTCCATGCAGATATCTCAATATATTGTGACCGAATGACAAGTTAACTGAACTTCTGTTTTGATCTCTGCTGTTCGATGGAAAATTTTCTGATTCGTGCTGACCGGTTCTCCTCACCACTCCTCAAGTAGCTACGTCGATTAAGAAGAGAGACTTAAAACTCAAAGATCTTACCTTAGTAAAACTTCTTTCGCTACACTTCAGAGAACAAATGCACCACTTTAATCATGCCTACGTCCAAACACTTCTGAGGAACAATAATTGCCGTGAGATTTGGTGGATGATGAAGTAATTTAGTGGAATCGCTCGTCATAGTACGAACTCTGACATGAACGTAGAAAAATTAAACCGCAACTTCTGCTACTCCATCAGACTCACTCCCCAACACGTCATCTGCAGATTCAGAGACCTAGAGATTCATCACCACTTGTTGACGTTGTAGCACTTCAAAGAAAGCTTACCCAACGAAACTCAAGAAAATCAGGCGGACTAGAACGGTTGTCTCCCTTCGTCCTTAAGGAGTGTGCAGATTCACTAGTCCAACCGTTAGCTAACTTGTACACCATGTGCCTAAACCAAGACCAGTTCGCAGACTGGTGGAGGGCTGCTAGCGTAACTCCAATACCGAAGAAAGCGACAGCTACATATCGACTTATTGCGTTCCCTTCGGTGGCTTTAAATGTCTTCGAGAAATTCATTCTTGAAAGATTACTAATCCAGCCCTTTATGAATGACGTACATCAATATACATACCAAAAATCGAGGTCGACGCAAGATGCAGTGGCTTGTCCAGTGCTTTCCGTGCTATCGTTGTTAGACAGCAAGAACGAAACCACACGTGTATGTTTCCTTGACTACACCAACGCCTTCGATTGTGCTAACCGTGGAATCTTCTTGCAATATGTCCTGGCTCCTGTATCCAGCCATCCTTATCCTTATTGCTGTAAGATCATTATGGCAAATGAAGTTATATAACTAGGTTCGACGGCAAGAGCTCCTTGCCTCTTACCACTATTTCCGGTGTACTTCAAGGAGCCATCTTGTCGTCATTCTTATTCTCTAACTACGTTGGCTCCATCTCTGTCCCTGAAGAAGCCATAATGCTAAAATACGCCGATGACGTACTAATCGGTGCGAATCATCTAATTTCAGCCTCTTCGACCATACTACAATGTTGTTTTCATAAAATCGTGCCTTGATCAAACTCCCGCGGCTTAACGCTGAATGCTTCCAAGTGCAATTATGTACTGTTTTCGCGGCATAAGGCAAATCTTTACCAAAAACTCGCTACTGACTGTCTCCGACTGCAAATCAGCGGTGACAGCCTGAGCTTCTCGATGTCAGTGAAGTAGCTGAGAATCAGACTGAGCCATGAATTATCGCGGTCAATTCACGTGAATGAAGTATTCACCAATGTCAGGTGACTATCCTTTTATGTCTCATCTCTTCGTTCGTCCTAAGCCTCCCACCAGTTGGTCCTGTGATTTCATCCTTGCATGTGTTTTACCACACTGGACCTACTGTTCTCTGTGATCTTTTCGGACCTATTGGGTAAGCATTTCATACTGCTTCATAGGTCGCTGAAACACATATCTCAACGCAGTGACGTTTTCACGCCAACCTTAGTTCAACACATTCTATCTGTTCGTGTTAATTCATACGCAAAACATACTTCGAAAATACTGATATCAGTCATTCTTTACCTAGCGTTTTATCCAACTGCAAACCTAGTTACTCAACGCGACGTAACTACAGAGCCGGATGTGTCTGCGCGCGGTCCTACGGCTCAGCTGTCATTACCTTATCTAGCCAGATGTCTGCTTGATCCGAATATAATCACTCAAGAACTAAACAGCAAATTATGTTAGTGATCCTGTACCACACAAGAAACAATATCTTAGTTGCCGTTTTTATTTTTTCTACTTATTACATTCTTTTTCTTTATCGTTTTGATCGTGCGTATGTTATAGCTGCAAATTCACCCTTCCTGAGTGCATAAACACGAATTCTTGACTTGTTTTGGGTACGAAATAGAAACTGTCAGGCTAACGATTATGGACCGTTATTCCCTGCTCCAAAGATGTCACCGAACAATATACAGGAACATTAGCGGTATTGATTATATTGCTGTGATGTCCAAACGGGGTACGGATACCATGCTAACGTGGCTACTCTTGATCACTGATCATCAGTTTTTCTCTCAAATGATGAAACAAACACTTGAATAAGGTGTTGTGTCCAACTGTAAGAATAACTCCAATTCTCAACGGGATCATAACACAGTGGGATAGAAATCAGGCATGTGTTGAGCTGTACTTCATGATCACGCTGCATTTTTGGCGCTGATGTCTATTCCATTCGTTACACTCATGGCAATTTATGGCTAGTGGTTTTTGACGTTACTCATTAAGGTGAGTTCTTCGCACCAGTTTTCTAACTGACGCTTCTCTACATTCCGAGAAAGACACTAGACAGCCATGCCCTGTCGTAAATCGTCGGTAGTGTGCATTTGTCGTACCTGCTAGAATCGGAGCCCACGGTCACCAAATGTGTATACAGAAAGCGTCTCAGGAGCGTGACCTGGGTGTACTGGTACAGAAAGATCTCCGGTGTTAAACACACGCAGATAAGGCAACGAGAACCGGCATTCAACATTTCGGCCTGCTTAGCAGAGCCTTCGGTCGGTTTTAACCCTCAATCTTTCCCCAAATGCTTAACGCCTAGGTGCAACCACATATGGAATATGCTATCCAGGTGTGGCGGCCGTGGTAGAAACCGTATCACGTTGCTCTTGAGACTCCTCAACGAAGGGAAAACAAGAACGTCATGGGCCTCTTTCATCTGCCCTATCAGCTGAGACTTAAATCTCTAAGAATGTACGGCAGTCGATATCGGCTTTTGCGGGGAGATCTCATAATAGTTTACCAGATTCTGTAGATCCCAAACCACATTTGCCGTCCGCTGCTGGAACTGAACCACAACGCTAACCTAAAAGGTCATCCTGTGCAACTGAAAATACAGTATAGCCGGCTTGAATGCAGTAGAAATTTCTTTTCCCTCCGCGTGTACCAGCCTTGGAACACTCTCCCTAATTATGTCGTCTCTGATCCCAAACTGGCGATATTTCATATAATAGTTGACGATGCTTTTTCCCATTTGCATTTCCTTTAATGATTTGTTAGCCAAGGGCTACAAAGCGCAATCTAACGGTGTCTTACGAAATGCCCAACCAATGGGGTTATGGATTTATACTTTTAATACGCGTACATCGCTTTTATGCATAAGTCCATGGTGAGTCCACCGAAACGCTTTTCACTTTATCATGCAAGTTGCTTTCGTATTGATTACAATCCCAGGGGACATGTTAAGCATTGCTTTGTTACCCGTAATGCAGCATTGTTCTACTGAGCCGTGAAGGATATCTACGGACCATCACAGCCTACCGATTAACTACGTTATAGTGCGACTTATCTTTCACTTCCATGCATGTTACGAACGTTGCAAATGACAAGCTTGGTTCCGACTGACATTATCGTCATCAATTAACCCAATAACTAGATTTGGGAAATACCTCAGCTATTTTGGCGCAATACATTAGCAAATAAAATAAAATATTTAACTATAGGACGCCGGCTGAGTCACCGGTGTCGGATGAACCTCTTTCTGGGGAGTAAACAGCCAGCTATTACGATGCAAAAGAAGTGTTACATCATACATATTTACTGAGATTGTCGTTGGAGATGGAGTCTATTCGGCAGAGGGGTTGATAAAGAAACCCACAACCCGGACTCCTCGGAGGTGGATTCCTAGCCATTTCAACAAGTGTATCCAGCCAAACGTGTTCATCGTCTTTCGGACCCTAACCAGAGAGCTGCGAAACTCCAACCGAGGCTCACTTCGAAATAAGCGCCTTCATTCCTCTTGACCAAGTCGTACCTTGGCCATCTATTTTTTTCTTCCGCCTCCTTCCAGCGCGCATACAACACAACTCGAGAGAATCCGTGGGTTGGCATGCGCGACACATGGCCCTGTCATCGAGGTCTGGTGCATGATAAAACGGTGCCGAACGGTTCGCTACTTCTTCTTGCGCCATAAACGAGATGTCAAGCACGCTCATTGATCACACGGTGTTCCCACCAAATATGGTCCAAATTGCGAAGCGACCGGTTTTCGAACGTCACTAGCCTGTTTACGTCTGCCGTATTAATGGGCCAGACTTCAAACCGTACAGCAGGGTCGAACGTGCGGCTGCATTGTGCACTTTAGCCTTTAGGGAGAGATTGCTGACGCTCCGTCGCCATAGGTGGCGATGGTTAGCTAAAGTGCTCCGAGCTTTTGTCATACAGTTTGTGAGCTTGTCTTCAATTCCAGCGGCGCTAATACAACTGCCGAGGTAGTTGCATCTTCGAAGGACTTCTAGCTCATCCTCACAAAGGGTCAGCGCATGAAGCAGTCCTTGCCAATTTAGCAGGAAAAAACTTTGCAATTCGAGGGAGGAAAGCATGTCCCGAAACGGCTTACAGCCATTGCTAATCTGTCCTGTGCTGTTTGAAACGTTTGTGAGCTGGCACAAATAAAAGCAATGTCATCAGGCCACGCTCTCAAGAAGTCGTTCACTTGGGAGCAAGTTCACATCTTCTAAGTCGTGTTCTGTCAACAGTATCTCCTTGACGTCGTCAACAGCGAAGTTAAATAAGAAAAATGATAGCTTGTAGCCTTCTCTCACAATGCTGGAAATATTGAATAGCGGCGGCAGCTTGCCGCAGACCCTCACTCTGCCCGAACTACATGCGTATAGTGTTGTTATAGCATTTTCACACCTTTCTCTGTAGAAAATTCCAGAGGGCATATCGATCCACCGAATCAGAGGTACCTTTGATGTTTAGAAACACGACAATGTTGGGCCTCCAATATATGTGACGTTGCTCCAACGAATGACACAAGTGAATATGTGATCGACCTCGACGAAACACTGCTTGATCCTCACGAATCTGCTCTTTACAAGTGCTAGTCAGTTTGTGAAGGATAACAGCGGCAAGCAATTTGGAAGAGATGGAAATCAGACTGATTCCTCGATGGTTGCTTCGAGAAACACGATTAAGCAGTTATGCACGACATAGCACATAGAAAATATTGGGATGCATATTTTGATATCATCATAAGTAGGATGCAATCTGCTAACAATTTAATGCTCTTCTGGTTATGTGCAAAGCTTTCTGATTTAAATATTGTAGACATGTGGGTTCGACGTTGTCTTGTGGTGCATTTATACTTTGCATAGCTGCAATGTGCTTCAGCTTCTCTCCCTCAATTTTTAGTTTTCTTAAGCGCACCTTAGGAAATATACCTTTTGAGTATCTCTATGTTTAGTTTACTTGGTGCGCCATGTCCCCCTTGGGTTGGATTGAAGTGGGTCCACTTACCCTTGTGTACACGTAGCCCAGCGTCCTGAAAGTGATGTGATCATCATCAGCAACAACAGCGATACATCGACCATTTGAACTGATGCTTCGCCGCCATACAACTATGATGACCTATGAAATATAGGATAATAAGGGCGAGAGAAGTGGGAGTTACTTGAAAACATTAATGCCCTATGCAAACATTTAGGGTCAAGGCGCCTACACCTTGTGTAGAAAACATACCGTCACCAACAGCTTCCTTGCGGTTTTCAATGCCCGCGTCATTTTCAGCCATTACTCCGCGGATAACTCAACACTAAACACACGTTAAATAGACAATCCGATGTGATACTGTTCGCTGATAACATATTGTATGCTGATTTTGCGTTATTGGGATTGGTCACTTAGAACTGCTTTGGAGAGTCGAGCTTCAACAAACTGCCTGTCTACTTGTGATAAAGCGTTGGTTGGAATTGCTCGACTTTGCGGTTCCGCAATATTGTACACACCTAGACGTAGCGAATTAAGTGTGTCAACCAGAACCTCCCAATGGCCGATCACAACTTCCATTTTTCTTACGCAACAACTGACTACTATCTCGAAGTTGGTCAGATAATATGCGTGCCGGATCTAGTTGTAAAGCCTCCATTTGGACACTGTACGTTTATGATAGCCAGGTGAAGATACCTACGTGCATATCCCATTGTTTTTAAAAATTCACCTGTTACTATGGGGACAACCAGCTGGAGCGTACTGATCGAATTATGTGTGTCCGAATGAGAGAAAACATGTTGAAGTGCTTTTGCTAACAGCTAGAATCTACAACGGTAGAACCTGGCGAGCTGGGAGGCTGGACTGCCTCAACAGTCACATGGTATTTACTGAGCAGAATTCCAATGTGAGATCAGACTGAAATTGCATAAGGCAGCTGGTGGAGATAGAATACCCCCAGTTCTCTACAAATTTATAGAACCTGCTCTTGTAGATAAGTTACACGAGTTACTAGTGAAACTGTGGGCGCAGGAAACTGTCCCAACAGACTGGAACCGCTCTGTCAGAGTCCCAATTTTCAAGCGAATCTCTCGTTCTGAATTCGGTAATCATGGAGAGATCAGTCTGATCACAACTGCTTCTAGATCGCTTGTGTTTGTCATTCCCCACAGAGTGAATTACACTTTTGCAAGTCAGCTTCGTGAGGAGCAAGCCGGGTTTCGTTGAAATCGAGGCTGCATCGACCACAAGTTAACTTTGCGTCAAATGTTGAAGCACCGCCGTATTTATTGGCGACCCGCCGTAGTCGTGTTTCTCGACATCAAAGCTGCCCTCGATTTGGTGGATCGATGTGCTCTTTGGCACTGTCTGTTTAGGAAATGTGTACACGATAAATGCGTAAACGTTGTCAGAGCGTTGCATATGCATAGTTCGAGCAGAGTGAGAGTTTATAGCAAACTATAGTCGCCCTTTATTTTCTCCAGCGGTGTAAGCCAAGGTTGCCCACTGTCACCTTTCCTCTTTTACTTTGCCGTTAACAAAGTCATGGAAACGGCCCTCGCCGTGGACCTGCTCTCAGGTGACCGACTTCTTGACTTGAAGTATGCTGCCGACATTACCCTAATCTGTGACAGCGCCAAAGCGTGCCAAGCAGCACTGAAGAGATTAGCACTGTTTATTGCTTTGGGCTATGATTTGTGTTACACCCAAGCGAAATCAGTACTGTGGTATGGTAGTAGGAAAACTTTAGTAGTAAGTGTAAAGTGGTGCACTCTACTCAGCACGTGTGAGCAGGTATAAACTGATTGCCTCGAATTCACATGAACGCGAGGACGTTCCAGTTCGAAACGATTCAATAGCGGACACGGATCGGTTGCGACATCACTCTCGCCCTGAAAGGCAGAGTTTATAATGCACTCGTCCGTTCAACCCTACTATACGGTTGTGAAACCTGGCCCATCAGGTCAACAGACATAAAGAGGCCCGTCACGTTCAATCATCGCTGCCTTCGCAGCTTAGCTCATGTCTAAAGGGAGCACCGCGTGAGCAATGAGCGTGTTCGGCGTCCCGTATTTGGTGCACCAGGCTACGATGGCTTGGCCACGTATTGCACATGCCAGCACACCGACTGCCGAGACGTGCATTGTTTGCGTGCCGGATGTGCATTTCGAAGAGAAAGTGGGGAGGCCAAGCGATGAATTGATCGAGAGAAATGAAAACCCTCACTTCGAAACTGGCGTCGGTTGGTGTATCCCAACTGCATGACTGGGGTTCGAAGGACGATGAACACGTTTTGTTGGACACACTTGCTGATATGGCGTTTATGTTGTGAGTTCCCTTGTCCATCCCCCTCTTAATGCAATCTCATACGCTATGTACCATATTGCACTTAACATCATCTTACTTGCCTTTTAATTTTTTCTGTAGTGTAATATTTTAGTCGCTTGTCTTTTTGTATTGCGGCGCATTAGCTGAGGTGTGTGTGTGAGGTGTGTTTCGCACCCTCAGCTAACGTGTATTAATGATGTTGATTTCCGAGCACTGGTCATAGTTGCAACCGCGCCTCATCATTTACCTCCTTCATACACAATCAAAGACTTCGCACTCTCGATTCCACTGAAGACTATATTCTGAACATTACAATGAGATGATGTGTGCTGCTACGTGATGCCAGTTCGTACTATCTGACCACAGGAAAACTAGCAACACACACGACAATCAATGAAAGTGAGAACATCGGTATTTTAAATGCTGTCAGACAGGATGAGAAACATGTAAACGTAGGGCCAAATAATCACAGTAAGGATTTGTGAAAGGACTGTCACAATCCCCATGGAAGCTTGAGTGTGAAATTTGACTGTTTTTGTACGCCTAGATTTGTACGCTCCTAGTTGATGGCAGCGACCTCAGCGCGCCTGTCTATTTCGACATTTGTATTGCGGTAGCTAACGGTGAATGCCATGTTGGAGTCAATGGTATATGGGGGATAAAAAAAAGCCGAAGCTTGACATGTCTCGCTGGATGATCGTTTTGGTGTGTGCAAAATAAAGGCAAAGATAGCAATAAGAAATAGTGAACAACTGTAAATTGCGAACTTACCGGTTACAACGTTCCCGTTCCTTTTTATGTACTCTCCAAGATTATCGTCTGTGGTTTTCGAGCAACCATGCAGTTGGGTTGGTTTTTCCGCTCTTTGTATTGGCAGTTTGGATTAGGTGATATGGTGTAGTATGCCCAGTTCACTACCGACACATGCTTTGAACACAGCTAACGTACGGGCTGAAATAACAGCTTCTGAGAAAGTGTTCTACATGTGGAAAACACGTAGCGGAAATATTTTTTTGACAATCCAACCGACTGTATTGCTCTGCCGATTTGCGATGATGACCTCTCAGTTGTTTTTTGCGACTCAGCTTCCATAGGTGATGGCTGGAGTGATCAGTGTTGTTTGCTATTTAGTAAACCATAATTAGGTCATTATGCGAACGGCGATAATGTCCGCCGAACATGCCAAGCACTCTGAGACGCTGTTCCTATGACTAATGGCGTAGCCCGTTGACATCTTTGGTCACCTGGCGTTGTGGTATCTCCAAGGCGGTGACATCACGCTTTAGCCATGGGCGCGATGCTTGAAGTGCATATTCAACATGAGGGCGTATGTAAACTGTAGTAATGGCAGCACATCGACGGCTCGAATTGCCGGGAAGCTCTTCGTAATAGCCCTACGATTTGGATTCCATTCTTCGATGCATTTTTGGACTGCTCCGATCAGCCGAAATCACCCTGGAACAACACATGAGATCATTTCCGAGCGAACGATGTTGCTGCTCTTGGTCCCCCACCTTGTATGTATGAACCATTCAGGGTCTTCAATGTAGCACTCGACATTTAGCCACAATGTAGAAAAGGCGATTTTGAACTGACCATCCATAAATCTTGTCAAGGTCGATTTGAAGCTGGATCCCCTCTTCTGGAGCTCTGATCCCTCGCCAAACGTTGATGTCATCGGCGTAGAGTAAACAGTTTAATGCGGTTTGATATACTAGCTTCTTTCTGAGGACCAAGAATAGACGAGGCCTTAGTACCGAATACTTTGCCCTCCGCATTCAACTTGATTTGAGTCGGACCTGGATTCACGTACACTCAATTCCAGGCGCCTGTGCGACAGAACATTGCAAGTCCACCCGATTAGAGGGTCCGCAGTGCCACATCCTTGAAGTTCGGCGAGAAAGGTAAGATTGTCCAACCCATCGAATGCCCTAGAGAAATCAAGCTAAGCCACATCAACTCCTGCACCAACATCCACATTTTCAGTCCAACCGTCTCTTTCTACCAGTAGATTGGTTATGCACGACCATTTATGGCGGAAGCCGTCCAGATATGACATGAGTGAGTCGACAATGACGGCCTCCATAGCTTTTGAAAGAACTGGCAATGGAGTCACTGGTCGATAGTTAGCTGGGTCGTAACGATTACTACCCTATGAATGGAATATTAATCCGTGTTTCCACACTGCAGGAACGTGCCGCTCGTCTAGGCAGTGCTAGGAAAGCCGCGCCAAACATTCAGCCAAAACAGTAGCTGCCACAGCAAACGTATTTGGGTACATGTCAATTCCCGGGCAGGCGTGCAGGCGCATGGATAGTAGCTGACAGCTAGGCGAGAAAGCTGATTACCAACGCGCGCGTGTTTGCCACACATCGTGCTTGGGACAGACCAGGCGAGCGTGTTGACAGGGTCCAGCCGAAAGCTGATAAAATCGCGCATCAGACAGCATGCCTGTTGCTAAGGTCTGACCGGAAGCTGGTGAAGTTGCGCGTCCGCCATCACGTGCGTTGCCATGCCCCCGGTAGGCGGATGAAGATTGGCGTGCCCGAGCAAGACGGTGAACAAGCCAGACGGAGCGGACAATCAAGAGTGGAGCGTGGGCTTACAGCCAAATCCGCCAGGCGATGTTTAGAGTATTGGTGAGACCGACATATAAATATGACCGTCCTTGGTCTCAATACAACTCTGGTCGGCTGAGTCTTCTTCTTTCTTCCTTCCTGTCGGGTTTGCTATGGCGTCAAACAGAGCAGGCGTAAAGGCGCAGCTTTACATGCAGGCGTGCATCAACCGGTCGATTGCGGCTACAGCGTTATAACAGCAGGTTTCTCCCCAGGATGCCTGCCGCAAAATTTAAGTGTCCTGGTTTGGGCATCATAGATTCTAAAGCTTCAGGAGACCAAGGAATGCAATGGAACGTTGGTACATACTGTTATTGCAGGACATTCGACGCTTCTTTAGCAGTCCTAGTTAGACTATCCGTTGTTTGAAGAGGGGAAATCAACTTTTCACTTTTGGAGACTTTTCACGTGCTTGTACTGAAGCTTAGGATTTAAAGTTAATCGCCCGGCTAAGGCATGTTCATAAGCTACTTTGTCCTCGCTCACTAATTGGGTACATGTCTACGGTGGATAACATATGCTTTCCAGTTACTCGGACTCGCATCGGATTTATGGGTATAATCACGCCGCTTTGCGCATCACCATGCGTTGGCGTGTCCTACTCCGTATAAACGACGCAATGTTTCTGGAACTGATTGTCTTGAATTCCGATGCGCCAGCAACTAAGGTGTTAAACTTACTGACGAAACGTTTCCAGGCAAAGTCGTGTGCATCCTCGGTTAGGAAACTCTAGTCGGTCACTTCAACGAGTCGGGTTAAGGTGTCGTAACTGGTTACGGTTCGCGTC
>OX104070.1:18551038-18637604 GCA_944474145.2 Dicrocoelium dendriticum
GCGTTACAACACAAAGGTGGTGGGGTAGGCCTATACTTTCTTAACAACCTGCAGTGGCGAAACCATGCACAATTCTGAAACCGCTGTACCCGACTCCATTTGGTGCAGCTTCCGGCTAAGAAGGAATGATCTTGGCCTAGTGGCTGTTATTTACCGCCCACCAGCGTCTGCACCTGATATGGACTGCAACTTGGTGGCTGCGTGGAGGCAGGTTAGAAACAGGAAGTACAGTCACGTTCTAGTTGACGGCGATTTCAACTTACATGTTCTGGAATCCAAGGTCATGTCAGGAGAATAATACAAAGCAGACCTGCAAGACCTCATCACAGACTTTTCGATTTAGGATCACGGCACTTCGCTCACTAGATTCAAGAGAAATAACCGGCCATCAATATTGGACCGAATGTTCAATAATGAAGAACTGATGATCGAGAGAGTGATACTCGATACTCCTCTAGGCCGTAGTGGTCATGCGACGTCGCATTTCTTGTGCACTTGCCATGCTTACTATCCCGAGGACAGAACTCAAAGGACGCGAACCGTAACCAGTTACGACACCTTAACCCGACTCGTTGAAGCGACCGACTAGAGTTTCCTAACCGAGGATGCACACGATATTGCCTGGGAACGTTTCGTCAGTAAGTTTAACACCTTAGTTAGTGGCGCACCGGAAATCAAGACAATCAGTTCCAGAAACATTGTGTCGTTTATACGGAGTAGGACACGCCAACGCATGGTGATGCGCAAAGCGGTGTGATATACCCAAAAATCCGATGCGAGTCCGAGTAACTGGAAAGCATATGTTATCCACCGTAAACAATGTACTCAATTAGTGAGCGAGGACAAAGTAGCTTATCAACAAGCCTTAGCCGGGCGATTAACTTTAAATCCTAAGCTTCAGTACAAGCACGTGAAAAGTCTCCAAAAGTGAAAAGTGGATTTCCCCTCTTCAAACAATGGATAGTCTAAATAAGTCTGCTAAAGAGGCGTCGAATGTTCTACAATAACAGTATGTACCAACGTTCCATTGCATTCCTTGGTCTCCTGAATCTTTGGAATCTATGGTGCCCACACTAGGACACATAAATTTTACGGCAGGCATCCTGAGGAGAAAGCTACTGTTATAACGCTGTAGCCGCAATCGACCGGTTGATGCACGCCTGCTGGTAAAGCTGCGCCCTTACGGCTGCTCTGTTTGACACCTTAGCAAACCCGACAGGAAGGAAGAAAGAAGAAGACTCAGCCGACCAGAGTTGTATTGAGACCAAGGACGCTCATATTTATATGTCGGTCTCACCAATACTCTAAACATCGCCTGGCGGATTTGGCTGTAAGCCCACGCTCCACACTTTATTGTCCGCTCCGTCTGGCCAGTTCACCGTCTTGCTCGGGCACGCCAGTCTTCATCCGCCTACCGGGGGCATGGCAACGCACATGATGGCTGACGCGCAACTTCATCAGCTTCCGGTCAGACCTTGGCAACAGGCATGCTGTCTGATGCGCGATTTCATCAGCTTTCGGCTGGACCCTGTCAACACGCTCGCCGGGTCTGTCCCAAGCACGATGTGTGGCGAACACGCGCGCGTTGACAATCAGCTTTCTCGCCTAGCTGTCAGCTGCTATCCATGCGCCTACAAGCCTGCCCGGGAATTGACGACATGCACCCAAATACGTTTGCTGTGGCAGCTACTGTTTTGGCTGAATCTTTGGCGCGGCTGTTCTCGCACTGCCTATACGAGCGGCACGTTCCTGCAATGCGAAACACGGAATAATATCCCATTCATAGGGTGGTAATCGTTCCGACCCAGCTAACTATCGACCAGTGACGCTACTGCCAGTTCTTTCAAAAGCTATGGAGGCCATCATTGCCGACTCACTCATGTCATATCTGGACGGCTTTGGTTACATTGCTCAGCAGCAACACAGCTTCCGCCAGAAATGGTCGTGCACAACCAATCTACTGTTAGAAAGAGACAGTTGGACCGAAAATGTGGATGTTGGTGCAGGAGTTGATGTGGCTTAGCCTGATTTCTCTAAGGCATTCGATTGGTTGGACCATCTTACCTTTCTCGCCGAACTTCAAGGATGGCATTGGGGACCCTCTAATCGGGTGGACCTGTAATTTTCTGCCGCACAGGCGCCTGGAAGTGAGAGTACGTGAATCTAGGTCAGACTCAAATCAAGTCGAATGCGGGGGGCAAAGTATTCGGTACTAAGGCGTCATCTATTCTTGGTCTTCAGAAAGAAGCTAGTGAGTCGAATGGCATGAAACTGTTTACTCTACGCCGATGACATCAACGTTTGGCGAGGGATCAGAGTTCCAGAAGAGGGTATCCAGCTTCAAATCGACTTTGACAAGATTTATGGATGGTCAGTTCAAAATCGCCTTTTTTACATTGTGGCTAAATGTCGAGTGCTACATTGAAGACTCTGAATGGTTCATACATACAAGCTGGGGGACCAGGAGCAGCAACACCGTTCTCTCGGAAATGATCTTGGTGTGTTGTTCCAGGGTGATTTCGGCTGATCGGAGCAGTCCAAAAAAGCATCGAAGAATGGAATCCAAATCGTAGGGCTATTACGAAGAGCTTTCCGGCAATTCGAGCCGTCGATGTGCTGCCAACTACCTCCGTTTACATACGCCCTCATGTTGAATATGCACTTCAAGCATGGCGCCCATGGCTAAAGCGTGATGTCACCGCCTTGGAGATACCACAACGCCAGGTGACCAAAGATGTCAACGGGCTACGCCATTAGTCATAGGAACAGCGTCTCAGAGTGCTTGGCATGTTCGGCGGACATTATCGCCGTTTGCGTGGTGACCTAATCATGGTTTACTAAATAGCAAACAACACTGATCACCCCAGCCATCACCTATTGAAGCTGAGTCGCAACAAACAACTGAGAGGTCATCATCGCTAGTTGGCAGAGCAATACAGTCGGTTGAAGTATCAAAGAAACTTCCCGCTACGTGTTTGCCACATGTGGAACACCTTCTCAGAAGCTGTTATTTCAGCCCGTACGTTAGCCGTGTTCAAAGCACGTGTCGGTAGTGAACTGGGCATACTACACCATATCACCTAATCCAAACTACTAATACAAACAGCGGAAAAAACCAACCCAACTGCATAGTTGCTCGGAAACCACAGACGATAACCTTGGAGAGTACATAAAAAGGAACGGGAACGTTGTAATCGGTAAGTTCGCAATTTACAGTTGTTCACTATTTCTTATTGCTATCTTTGACTTTATTTTGCTCAAACCTAAACGATCATCCGGCGGGACATGTCAAGCTTCGGCTTTTTTTTATCCCCAATATACCATTGACTCCAACATAGCATTTACCGTTAGCTACCGCAATACAAATGTCGAAATAGACAGGCGCGCTGAGGTCGCTGCCATCAACCATGAGCGTACAAATCTAGGCGTACAAAAACAGTCAAATTTCACACTCAAGCTTCCATGGGGATTGTGACAGTCTTTTCACAAATCGTTACTCTGATTTTTTGGCCCTACGTTTACATGTTTCTCATCCTGTCTGACGGCATTTAAACTATCGATTTACTCACTTTCATTGATTGTCGTGTGTGTTACTAGTTTTCCTGTGGGCAGATAGTACGAACTGGTATCATGTAGCAGCATACATCATCTCATTGTAATGTTCAGAATATAGTCTTCAGTGAAATCGAGAGTGCGAAGTCTTTGATTGTGTATGAAAAACGTAAATGATGTGGCGCGGTTGCACCTATGACCAGTGCTCGGAAATCACTATCATTAATACACGTTAGCTGAGGGTGCGAAACACACCTCAACTAATGCGCCGCAATACAAAAAGACAAGCGACTAAAATATTACACTACAGAAAAAATTAAAAGGCAAGTAAGATGATGTTAAATGTAATATTGTACATTGCGTATGAGATCGCAATAAGAGGGGGATGGACAAGGGAACTCACAACATAAACGCTATATCAGCAAGTGTGTCCAACCAAACGTGTTCATCGTCCTTCGAACCCCAGTCATGCAGTCGGGATACACCAACCGACACCAGTTTCGAAGTGAGGGTTTTCATTTCTCTCGATCAATTCATCGCATGGCCTCCCCACTTTCTCTTCGAAATGCACATCCGGCACGCAAACAATGCACGTCGCGGGAGTCGGTGTGCTGGCATGTGCAACACGTGGCCAAGCCATCGTAGCCTGGTGCACCAAATACGCGACGCCGAACACGCTCATTGCTCACGCGGTGCTCCCTTTAGACATGAGCTAAGCTGCGAAGGCAGCGATGATTGAACGTGACGGGCCTCTTTATGTCTGTTGACCTGATGGGCCAGGTTTCACAACCGTATAGTAGGGTTGAACGGACGAGTACGTTATAAACTCTGCCTTTCAGGGCGAGAGTGATGTCGCAACCGATCAGTGTCCGCTATTGAATCGTTTCGAACTGGAACGTCCTCGCGTTCATGTGAATTCGAGGCAATCAGTTTATAACTGCTCACACGTGCTGAGTAGAGTGCACCGCTTCACACTTGCTATTAAAGTTTTCCTACTATCATACCACAGTACTGATTTCGCTTGGGTGTAACACAAATCATAGCCCAAAGCAATAAACAGTGCTAATCTATTCAGTGTTGCTTGGCACGCTTTGGCGCTGTCACAGATTAGGGTAATGTCGTCCGCATACTTCAAGTCAAGAAGTCGGTCACCTGAGAGCAGGTCCACGGCGAGGGCCGTTTCCATGACTTTGTTAACGGTAAAGTAAAAGAGGAAAGGTGACAGTGGGCAACCTTGGCTTACACCGCTGGAGAAAAGAAAGGGCTGCGATAGTTTGCTATAAACTCTCACTCTGCCCGAACTATGCATATGCAACGCTCTGACAACGTTTACGCATTTATCGTGCACACATTTCCTAAACAGACATTGCCAAAGAGCACATCGATCCACCCAATCGAGGGCAGCTATGATGTCGTGAAACACGACTACGGCGGGTCGCCAATAAATACGGCGGTCTTTCAACATTTGAACGCAAACTTAACTTGTGGTCGATGCAGCCTCGATTTCAACAAAACCCGGCTTGCTCCTCACGAAGCTGACATGCAAAAGTATAATACAATCTGTGGGGAACGACAGACACAAGCAATTTAGAGGCAGTTGTGATCAGTCTGATCTCTCCATGATTACCGAATTCAGAATGAGATTACCTTGAAAATTGGGACTCTGAGAGAGCGGTTCCAGTCTGTTGGGACAGTTTCCTGCGCCCACAGTTTCACTAGTAACTCGTGTAACTTATCTACAAGAGCAAGTACTCCAAATTTGTAGAGAGCTGGGGGTATTCTATTTCCAACAGCTGCCTTATGCAATTTCAGTCTGATCTCACATTCGAATTCTGCTCAGGAAATATCATGTGACTGTTGAGGCAGCCCAGCTTCCTAACTCGCCAAGTTCTACCGTTGTAGAGCCTAGCTGTTATCAAAAGCACTTTAACATGTGTTCGTTCATTCGGACACACATAATTCGATCAGTGTGCTCCACCTGGTTGTCCCCATAGTAACAGGTGAATTTGTGTAAACAATGGGATATGCATTTAGACCTCTTCACCTGACTATCATGAACGTAGTGTCCAAATGGAGGCTTTACAACTAGATCCGGCACGCAGGTTATCAGACCAACTTCGAGGTAGTGGTCAGTTGTTGCGCAAGAAAAATGGAAATTGCGATCGGCCATTGGGAGGTTTTGGTTAACAGAGTTAATCTGCTGCGTCCAGGTCGGTTCAGTATTGCGGAACCGCAACGCCTAGCAGTTCCAACCAATGCTTTATCACAAGCAGACAAGGATGGCACCTCTTCGAACCTCGACCCTCCAAAGCAGATTTAAGTGAAAAATCCCAATAACGCAAAAACAGCATCCAATATGTTATCAACGAACAGCATCACATCGGATTGCCTGTTTAACGTGTGTTTAGTGTTGAATTATCTTTGGGGTAATGGCTATGACGCGGGGCAGTGAAAGGCGCAATGAAGCTGTTTGTGATGTTATGTTGTCTACACAAGGTGTAGGCGCCTTGACCATGAATGTTTGCTTAGGGCATTAAGGTTTTCAAGTAACTTCCTCTTCTCTCCCTCTTATTATTCTATAATTCATAGGTCATCATGGTTGTATGGCAGCGAAGCATCAGTTCAAATGGCTGATGTACTGCTGTTGTTGATGATGATCACATCACCTTTAGGACGCTGGGCTACGTGTACACAAGGGTAAGTGGACCCATTACAATCCAACCCAAGGTGGACAAGACGCACCAAGTAAACTAAACATAGAGATACTCAAAAGGTGTAGTTCCTAAGATGCGCCTAAGAAAACCAAAAATTGAGGAAGAGAAGCTAAAGCACATCGCAGCTATGAAAAGTAAGCATGCACCACAAGACAACGTCGAACCCACATGTTTACAACATTTAAATCAGACAGCTTTGCACATATCCAGAAGAGCACTGAAATGTTAGCAATTGGCATCCTACTCATGAAGATATCAAAAAATGCATCCCAATATTTTCTAAGTGATATCTCATGCATAACTGCTGAATAGTGTCCCTCGAAGCAATCATAGAGGAATCAGTCTGATCTCCATCGCTTCCAAATTGCTTGCCTCTGTCATTCTTCAAAGACTGATTAACACTTGTGATGACCAGATTCGTTAGGATCAAGCAGTGTTTCGTCGAGGTCGATCACATATTCACGTGTCAGTCGTTGGAGCACCCTCACATATATCGGCGGCCCACCGTTGTCGTATTCCTCGACATCAAAGGTGCCTCTGATTTGATGGATCGATATGCCCTTTGGCATAGTCTACTCGGGAAAGGTGTAGAAATGCTACAACGACATTATACGCATGTAGTTCGGGCAGAGTGAGGGTCTACGGCAAGCTGTCGCCGCCATTCAATATTTCCAAAATTGTGAGAGAAGGATGCCAGCTATCATTGTTCCTATTTAACTTCACTGTTGACGGAGTCAAGGAGATACCGTTAAAAGTGCACGACTTAGAAGATGTGAAGTTGCTCCTAACTGAATGACTTCTTGATGGAGTGTGCTGATGACATTTCTCATATCCGTGCCAGCTCATAAACGTCCCAAACAGCCCTGGATAGATTAGCACTGGCTGTAAGCCATTTCGGGCTATGCTTTGCTCCCTCGAATTGCAAGGTTTTCCTCCTAAATTGGCAAGGACTGCTTTCTGGGGTGACCATATGTGAGGATGAGCTAGAAGTCCTTCAAAGATTTAACTACCTCGGCAGTTGTATTAGCGCCTCTGGAAATGAAGACAAGAACACAAACTGGATGACAAACGCTGGGAGCGCTTTAGCTAAGCATCACCACCTATAGCGACGGCGCGTCAGCACTCTCTACCTAAAGGGAAAAGTGCACAATACAGCCGCATGTTCGACCCTGCTGTGCGGTTTGAAATCTGGTCCATTAAAACGGCAGATGTAAAGAGACTAGTTACGTTTGAAAACCGGCGCCTTCGCCGTTTTGCTCACAAACGTAAGAACCAACAAGGTCTAGCGGAAATATTTTACTCCGATCCCAAACTACTATACAGACGCGTAAACAAGTTGCGCCCTGTTAAGCGCAGTATTCCTGCTCTGCACACATCATGCGGCTTAGTCCAAACCGCAAAAGAGGCGGCCAACGTCCTTGGACAAAAATTTGGCCTTACCTTCCAAAGCTCGCAATTATCATACATCCTGCCTAAGCAGATAACGCCGCCATCAGGGCTTAATCACATATCGTTCACCTCCGCAGCTGTAGGGAAGACGCTGATGTCTCTGCGCGAGTTCAGCTCCCCGGGTGCGGATGGCATTCGCCCGAAGGCGTTGAAAGTTGCTGCCATGAGTTTGGCAGGACCACTAGCAATTTTCTTTCAACGATGTTTGAACGAGATGCACGTCCCCACGATGTGGAAGCACGGAATCATCACGCCTATATACAAAAGTGGTAGCCGTGCTGAAACAACAAATTATCTCTCGATAACACTACTCCCTGCGATCTCCAAGGTTATGGAGTCCATTGTAGGTGAGGCTTTAATGGGTACCTGGAGAACAACAAAGTTCTCGTTCCGGAACAGCATGGATTTCGCCAAAATCACTCCTGTACAACTAATCTCTTGATTGCTCGTACAAACTACACGGAATCTGTGAACGCTGGTGTAGGAGTCGACGCGGCCTACTTGGATTTTTCAAAGCATTCGACCGTAAAGAAACCATCGCATTCTCCTCCACAAACTCCAGAAATATGGAGTCGGCGATCCTGTTCTGGACTGGATAGGAGACTTTCTCGTGCAACGTCACCTGAATGTGAGGGTTAGAAGCAACCTGTCGGAATCCGTCGAAGTTCAGTGCGGCGTACCTCAAGGCTCGGTACTTGGACTCCGTCTGTTCCTGGTTTTCATAAATGATCTCGGGACTGTGCTATCTTCTAACTGTTTGCTATGTGCTGATGACCTGAAGGTATGGTGCACTATAGCTGCAGTGGAGGATCACACAGTCTTATAGGAGGACCTGGAGAAAGCGTACAAACGGTCCATCGAAAACATGCTGCATTTCAACGTCAGCAAGTGCAAAGTTCTCAGTATACGGCACAAGAGTATGCACAACTACCGCCTAGGACCACAAATTCTATAGCGGGCTCTTCACGCGTGCGATCTCGGCGTGATAGTTCAAGAGGACCTCGGTTGTTTGAGGCAGACTGAAAAGGCAGCTAGGAAAGGAAACCAGTACCTCGGCTTTCTTCGCAGAGCTTTCGGGAAGTTTGACCCTTCAGTCTTTTCAAAAATGCTTAGTGCGTACGTGAGGCCGCACGCAGAATGCGCTATGCAAGCGTGGCAACCCTGACTCAAGCACCATCTCACCGCGCTCGATACTGCACAACGTAGGGCAACGAAGAGCGCCAGAGGCTTGACCAGCTTCCCCTACCCACTCAGGCTGAAGAGCCTCAAAATATACAGTGGACGTTATCGGCGTCTAAGGGGCGATCTCATAATGGTCCTGAGAAACCCCAACCACCCATGCCATTCCCTTCTGGTACTCAGTCAAAACACCTCGCTAAGAGGTCACCAGTTTAAGCTAGTCACGCAGTACAGCCGCCTGGAATGTCGGCGAAACTATTTCTCCCTTCGAGTGATACAACCTTGGAGCGCTCTCCCGGAACATGTAATTAATTCACCCACCCTATCTCTTTTCAATAAACGTCTTGACGATACTCTGTCACATTTACACTACGTGCTATAGCTCATGATCACCAGATGCTGGCACTAATGCACAACAGACAGGGGAGTGTGCCATAACCCTACTCGAGATTGAGTCACTCCAAACGTCTTGCACGAAATTTGATAAACGCTACTACTATAGAAACTGGATTTCTGTACCCTGTCGACCCAAGATAGTTGCACACGAGTAAGCGTTGTCCTTGCTATAATTTTTTATTTTCCTCGCCTATGATGTGATCAATAACCACTGCCCTGTTGCTTGGTGTGCGTACATTCTCATTTCAAACTCGCTTTGTACGACAGCGCAGTTGCTTCTGTAAGCGCCCGAACTGACGACTCCGTTTTCCCTTCGCTATCTTTTTTTGTCACGCTAAACACACTACGGGATATGTCAAGCACCTGCTTTTTTACCCGTTATAAATCATTGTTCATTGTTCATCGTCCATCTGGTGGGAACAACGTGTGAGGAATGAGCGTGTATGACGCCTCGATTTTGGCGCAAGAAGAAGTAGTGAACCGCTGGGCACCGTTATATCATGCACCAGGCCCCGATGACTGGGCCAGGTGTCGCGCATGCCAACCCACGGATTCTCTCGAGTTGTGTTGTTTGCGCGCCGAAAGGAGGCGCAATAAAAAACGTGATGGCCGAAGTATAACTTGTTCAAGAGGATTGAAGGCGCTTAATTCGAAGTGGACCTCGGTTGGAGTCTCTCAGCTCTCTGGATACACTTGTTGATATGGCTAGGAATCCACCTCCGACGCGTTCGGGTTGTGTGTTTCTTTCTCACGCCCCCTACCGAATAGGCTCCATCTCCAACCACAATCTCAATGAAGATGTATAATATAATATTTTCTTTTGCATCACAATAGCTGGCTGTTTACTCCCCAGAAAGAGGTTCATCCGGTACCGGCGATTCAACCGGCGTGCCATAATTAAATATTTGCTTTTCTTTGCTGATGTATTGCGGCACAATAGTTGAGGTGTTTCCCACATCTAGCTAATGGGTATGATGATGACGATAATGTCACTCGGGACCAAGCTTGTCCTTTGCAATGTTCGTAATTTGCATGGAAGTGAAATATGAGTTGCACTATATCGTAGTTAATCGGTAGGTCGTGATGGTCCGTCGATATCTTCCACGGCTCAGTGGAACAATGTTGTATTACAGGTAACAAAGCAATGCTTAACATGTCCCTTGGGATTGTAATCATTACGAAAAGTAAATTGCATAATAAATGGAAAAACGTTTTGGTGGATTCACCATAGACTTATGTGGAATAGCGGAGATGTTCGCGTATTAAAGGTATAAATCCATAAATCCATTGGTTGGGAGTTTGGTAAGACACCGTTAGATTGCGCGTTGTAGCCCTTGGCAAATAAATCATAAAATGAAATGCAAATGAGACAACGCATCGTCAACTGGTTTTTTAAGTATCATCAGATTGGGAGCAGAGACAACATAAGTAGGCTGGCACATGCGGAGGTAAAAGAAATTTCTACGGCATTCAAGCCGGCTATTTTGCATTTTCAGTTTCGGAGGATAATCACTTAGGTTAGCGTTGTGGTTCAATTCCAGCAGCTGGCGGCAAATGTGGTTTGGATTCTTCGGAATCTGATAAACCACTATGAGATCTCCCCACAATCGCCGATATCGACTGCTGTACATTCCTAGACATTTAAGTCGCAACTGATATGCCAGATGAAAGAGACCCCCGAGGTTCTTGGTTGCCCATTGTTGAGGAGTCTAGAGAACAACGATATCCTGTTTCTACCACGGCTGCCATGGCTGGATAGCATATTCCACGTGTGGTCGCACGTAGGCGTTAAGCATTTGGGGAAAGATTGAGGGTTCAAACCGACCGAAGGCTCTGCGAAGCAGGCCGAAGTGTTGATTGCCGGTTCTCGTTGCCTTCTCTGCTTGTGTTTAACACCGGAGATCTTTCTGTACCAGTGCACCCAGGTCACGCTCCTGAGAGGCATTCTGTATAAACATCTGGTGACCATGGGCTCCGATTCTAGCAGATAAGATGAATGCACACTACCGACGAGTTACGACAGGGCATGACCGTCTAGTGTCCTTCCCGGAATGTGGAGGAGCATGAGTAAGAAAACTAGTGCAAATAACTCACCCCAATGAGTAACGTCATAAACCACTGGCCATAAATTAACATGAGTCTAAGGAATGGAGTAGACATCAGCGTCAAAAATGCAGCGGGGTCCCGAATTTCAGCTCAACACATGCCTGATTTCTATCCCACTGTGTTATGATTCCGTTGACAATTGGAGTACCTTTTACACTTGGACACAACACCGCATTCAAGTGGTTGTTTCATCACTTGAGAGAAAGATTTATGATCAGTGAACAAAAATATCCACGATAACATGGTATCCATCCCGAGTTTGGACATCACAGCAATATAATCAATTCAGTAAATGTTCCTGTATATTGTCCGATGACATTTTTGAAGCAAGGGATAACGGTCCATAATACATGGCCTGACAGTTTATATTTCGTACCCAAGTTAAGTCAAGAATACATTTGAGGCACCCAGGAAGGGTGAATTTTCAGCTATAACACACGCTCGATCAAAACGATAAAGAGAAGCAATATAATAAATGGAAAGAATAAAAAGCGGCAGCTAGGACAGTGTTTCTTGTGTGGTACAGGATCACTAACATAATTTGCTGTCTAGTTATTGAATGACTGCATTCGGATCAGGCAGATGTCTGGCTAGATAAGGTAATGCCAGATGAGCCGTAGGCCCGCGTGCGGTCATATCTGACTCTTTACTTATGTCGAGTTGAGTACCTAGATTTGCAGTTGGACAAAACGCTATGTAAAGAATGGCTGATATCCGTATTTTCGAAGCATGTTTTGCGCATGGATTAAAACGAACAGATAGAATGGGTTGAACTAAGGTTGGTGTAGAAATGACATTGCATCGAGATATGTGTTTCATCGACCTATGAAGTAGTATGAAATGCTTACCCGATAGGTCCGGAAACATCACGGAGAACAGTAGGTCCAGTGTGATAAAACACACAATGAAAGCGCAGGACCAACTGGTGGGAAGCTTAGGACGAACGAAGAGATGATACATAAAAGGATAGTCGCCTGCCTTTGGTGAATACTTCATTCACGTGAATTGACCACGATAAATCATGGCTCAGTCTGATTCTCAGCTACTTCACTGACATCGAGAAGCTCAGGCTGTCGCCGCTGATGTGAAGTTGGTGACAGTCAGTGGTAAGTTTCTGATAACGATCTGCCTTATGCAGCGAAAACAGTACACCATTGCACTTGGAAGCATTCAGCGTTAAGCTGCGGGAGTTTGACCAATGCACGATTTTATCCAAACAACATTGTAGTATGGTAGAAGAGGCTGAAATTAGATTATTCGCGCCGATCAGTACGTCATCGGGGTATTTAAGTATCATGGCTTTTTCAGGGAGAGGAATGGAGCCAACGTAGGTAGAGAATAAGGATGATGACAAAATGGCCCCTTGAAGTACACCGGAAGTAGTGGTAAGAGGCAAGGAACTCCTGCTGTTGAACCTGGTTATATGAGTTCATTTGCCATAATAATCTTATAGCAATAAGGCTGTGGATGGTTGTATATCAGAAGCCAGGAGATCTTGCGACAAGATTTCAAGGTTAACACAAGCGAAGGCGTTGGTGTAGTCAAGAAAATATACACGTGTGACTTTGTTATTGCTGTCTAGCGACGACAGCACGGAGTGCATTGGACAAGCCACTGCATCTTGTGTCGATCTCGATCTTCGGTAAGTAAACTGATGTGCTTCATTCAGACGGGACTGGATTGGCAATCTTTTAAGAATGAATTTCGCGAAGACCATTAAAGCCACCGAAGTGAAGGCAATAAGTCGATATTTACCTGTCACTTTCTTCAGTATTGGTTTTACGCTGATAGCCCTCCAACAGTCTGCAATCATGCATTGGTTTAGACACATGGTGTACAACTCAGTTAGTGGTTGGGCTAGTGAATCTGCACACTCCTTAAGAACGAAGAGAGACAACCGGTCAGGTCCGCTTGGTTTGATTGAGTTTAGTTGGATAAGCTTCCTGTGAAGTGCTGCAACATCAACAACTGGCGATGAGTCTCTAGCTCTCTGAAGCTGTGCAGATGACGTGTTGGGGAGTTAATCTGATGGAGCAGCAGAAATTGCGCCTAAATGCTTCTACGTATATGTCAGAGTTCGTACTATGACGAGCGAGTCCACTAAATCTCACGGTAATTATTGTTCCCCGGAATGGTTTGGACGTAGGCATGATTATAGTGGTGAATTTGTTCTCTGGTGCGTGGAGAAATAAATTTTACTGAAGCACAACCTTTGAGTTTTAAGTCTCTCTCCTTACATCGATGTAGCTGCTTGAGGAGTGGTGGGTAGAACCGGTCAGCACGAATGAGAACATTTTCCATCGGACAGCAGAGATTAAAACAGAAGTTCAGTTAACTTGTCAGTCGGTCACAATATGTTGAGACATCTGCATCGAAAAACAAACTGAAATCTGCAGACACAACCATTTCTTTCAGTTGTGCTATGTCTTTGAGATTGGTTTGTTTCCGTTTAATTTTACGTTCCTTGTAACGAGTGTCTTCCTTGTGGTTCTTCTTACTGTAGACGACAGGAGATAGCTTGGCTATCAAATGTTCAGAGCTTTCAAGTGGTGCCCGAGTACGGACTGAAAATATTTTCAGGTTGTTAACAAACACTAACTAAATAAGTGCTTCATTCCCAGCAGTGCGAAGCACGTCTGCGAAGACATGATCATAATACCAGCAGGTATGGTAGGTACCTATATAAAAATATAGCAAGTTAAGGAGTAACCTACCGGGTTTGTGTGTCTGTATGTATATATGTGTAGTTTTAATGGGCATGGTGAATGCACTTTTGAAGTGTGCTTGAATTAGTGAGTTTGTTTGCTGCGTTCGTCGTGTATGCATGGATCAAAGGAACTCTTTGAACTGGATGACGTTCGTGAAGTGCAGATCCTCCGGAAAGGGAAAAGTACAGGGTTGCTTCTCACCTGGTGGGACATCTCACGATGTTCTGTAGTCCAACTGTTGTGAAGAATGTGGTGTCAAACCTATTTAAATCATGTGAAAATATGTATAGGGAATGGCCGACGTGTACAATGAGAGCAGCCGTGAAGTCATCGTAAAATTTGTATGCTTCTGAGCTTGGACAATTGGGGGATATATAAACGTTGGCTAGCAAGAGTGAGTTGTAGCCACCTAGATATTTTGATGTGCACTTTAGAACTAGGTAACTGATATGTTGCGACGAATAACCGAACATTTTCTTCACTGATGAGCACCAGGAAGCATTATTAAAGGTGATAATACCACCAAACCGGTTGCGGAATGTTCCTGGGCTACCAGCAGTGGAAAATAAAACCGTCAGCTGCTGCAATAGCGTCTGCAACATCTTTGTGAAGCCAGGTTTCCTGTAGCATAATTATTCCTAGCTGCGCGTATTCGCGACAGCAGATGTTGCTTTTAAGGTCTTCCATTTTTCCAAGAAGTGAGCGGACATTGGTGCTGAGAAAAACAGGTATGCCCATACTCGGCAAATATTTATTCCGCAGAGAAACCTCCATCCAGCAAGACGCATCTTTGCAAAGTTAGCACGTTTTTTGCAAATTTTTCGCTTTACTTCGGATAAATCTAAATGTGTGTCATGCGCGGAAACTTATAACGATTTCAATAGTTCAGGAGTGTAAATAAGCATGCAACTAATCGCAGATGGAGCAGCAAACGAGTAAAACAATCGGTTCATAAATGTTAAAATAGAAGGCGCAAGTGTTGGTAATTCCTTGAAAATAGAAGGTAGGTACGGCCAAATTTGTAGGCCCCGCCACAGGGACCGTACCAGTCATTTATTGTTAAATATAACAGCTAACAGAAGGCGAGACTGCTCAAAAGAAAATTTTGTAAAATTCACGCGATTTTACAGTTTCCACAGATGAATACCTATCATTTGAGTGTGAACACCTTACCGATTATATCAACTTCTGATTTGATCTATGCTGCCCCGTTGAAACTATCTACAGAGCATGGACAGATACTCCTTACCACTACTGAAGTGACTTAGAAGAAAGAAGGAACGGGAATACAAATTCAAAATATCTGCCCGCTATAACGACTAAGGTTGGCAAGAAAAGCAGAGCTAATGCGACTGAATAGTTTGTACATTGGAACATTTTATGTAATCATGATCATTGTGACCGTTGGAGTATTTTAAAGCAGCAATGTGGTGAACGTACCCAACAGAGTCTTGATAATGTGGATGTGGATAGACTCAATGACGAATTTAGTTCTTCCCTAAAGGGTTGCTGTTCCCTACCCTCCTTCCGCAACACTGGTCTCGTAGTCACCCTTGATCACTTTGACGTGTATACGGAACTCAAAAAGTAAAGATTAGTAAAGCTGCTGGACCTGATGAGTTATCCCCACTCGCTCTAGAGGAGTGCTCGGATTATCACGCGGTACCCCTAACTGCTCTATTCAAACGCTGTCTTATAATTGACACAATCTTTGACAGTTGGAGACCTAGACGGATAACGCGTGTACCCAAGAAGGAATCTCAAAGCTGTCTTCCGATTGCATGTACGTCAGTGATGTTAAAGTCTGAGAAACAACTTGTACCTCGAATCTTCAATCGCACCCAGGCAGACGACGTATAACAATTTGCCTATTAACCCAACCGCTCCACACCGGATGAAGTATCATCAGTATCATCGCCACTGGATGAGAAATGCAGAGCAATGCGTCTACTGTTTCTCGATTATTCAGATGCTTTTGGGATTTTCAACAGATAAATTCTAATCAACAAGCCGCTTACGAGTTGGGTAAATACTAAGGCCTTCAGCGTGATCACAAATTACATTAATAACCGTACCCACTTCATGCAATTTAGCGGAAAAATCTACACTTTGCGCCTATGGTGATGTTTTACAAGGAGCGATTCTCTCTCCCGTGCTGTTTTCATGATACATCGAAGACCTCCCTATACCGTCCAACTTTACTGGATGAAAGTATGCAGATGACGCCGTCATAGGATGTATATCAACTGTTGAGATACCTATGCTTCAGAGTGGTCTGAATGTGTTTGTGCTGTGGTCATCGATCCGGTCTCCCATTCTAAACATTTCTAAATGTCGTGCTGTAAGATTTTCATTTGTTCGGGTTGATCAGCTGCAAGCTATTTCGAATGCCATTTGCTCACTGGAAGTGAGTGATCAAATCGTACCCAAGACGTCGACTGTCAAATAGCTTGGAGGTTTTATTATCCCAAAACCTATCTTGGTCTACCCATGTCACTGAAACATTTGGTTAGAAGACTATCTTTTTATACCATCAGAATAAAAATGCTTTCCGTACTTCGAGATTTGATTTTTAAATTTGTGACTGCCTACATATTGCCTTCTTGGCTTTACTGTTCTACAGTAATTCTTCCTGGGCTACTAAAGAAAGATTACATATTTTTCTTACGCTCGTTAAGTCTTATTGCTAGATGCAGTGAATCGTATAGAGAGGAAATTGTTGACTTTATTGTTAGTAAGCATTTAGACGCTTGCAACAGGTTTTCCTTCAAAGTTCCAAACGACCCATTTCATCTACTGCACAAAGCGCTGTTGCAAGCGCGATCTGTTTCTTCTACGCGCTCCAAATTCAGACACCTTTTTCTCCTTCGGCTTCTCACCACATTTCTATTCTAGCTTACTTATCACGATTAATTGTGGACTAGAGGAAACTCATCAGCATGATGCGCAGTTGTTTGCATGAGTGATACACAAACATTTGCGTTACACAACTTATTTGTTTTTGTTTATCAAATCTCCGGTATTTCTCAATTCGCAGTGGTATAAAAAGCTGAAAATGTGTCTACCCAGGTGCATAAAGCCTATTTAGACTAGACTTGACTAATCCAATAGCCAATGAGCCTCTACGTCAGAAGATTTGTGATACAGGGGCGTTCGACATTTTGATACAGCGAGTGCACTTGAAGCCAGCGTCTGCCTCAGCTTTAAGTGCATCATCAGCAATACCAGCAACGGCAGTACAACAGTATTTAGCAAGGACGCCTCGGTCCCAGACAACCATAAATTACGAGGTGATGATAACAGTTAAGAGGGACAAGGGGAATGGCTAATATTCGACACACATCCACAAAATCGAATGAGAAATGAGCTGAGTAGGAAAAAAGAGTTGCGTCGACCAAGCAGCTCTTACTCCATTGCGTAATAACCAGCTCATGCTATACAGAGCCCACCATAACACACAATTTATGAAGTCATCACGGTTGTGATGTGGCAAAGTACACGTCATTGAGGTAAGTTGTAAGCCATATACAGTGATATTCATTGCTAAATACAGGATAAATATCGGGCTAAATCGAAGGTGGGATGAACCAGTAAAATTCACATTATTTTACTTAGTTCAACGTAATTAGACTTTAAGCCGCAAAGCTGAGATAACAATCCGGACAAGCACCATAGGATCGTTTCGCTCTATTATGTCTGGTAAGTGGAGCGCATTCTCTCCGTTCCCTGCTGGGGATCGAACGCAGGGTGGGTCGGGGCATATGGCAGTTAGATTTCAATGAGTACTGGTTGCCTATCCTCCCCTGTGGCTTAGTGGCATAAGCTGTTGGCTAGTGATGAGAATCACTAGCGGTTATGAGTTCGCTTCTCAGCAGGGAGCCGCGCGAATGCGCACCACTGTCGAGCCCCAACAGGGCGAAGCGATCGTCCGATGCTTTTTCGGATTGCTAGTTCACCTTTCGGCATGTAATCTAATTGCGATAAACCAAATAAAAGCATACCTAAATTCGTATACTCATTAGTAATCAAATTTCAGATTGATCGTCATCCACCTCGGTCTAAATTGTGAAAGTCACGTCATAGAGTCGAGAAAATAGAACTATCCTGGGTAAGCAGAGGGTGGGTGTATGTGACGGATGCGCAAGCCAACGTAACATGTACCAACGAGTCTTGGGGACTCAGCGTGTTACCGGGAGGACGTATGATAGTGTGCTGCAATTGCTCACGCGGCATAAAGGACCTCTACGACAAGAGGTGGGCAGACACGTTACATGCACAGCATAGGAAATCAAATGTTAGGGTCAGATGTGCTGCAAAATTATAAAATCACCTAATGTCATTGAAATACATGACGCAATTCCAGTAGCCACACGCTCGCTGTAGCCAATGCATCCGCGAAATATTGGAGTTGATTAACTAGCTCTCGTTCCACGTCGTCAATTCCTAAAAGAATAAAAATTGCTGGTGGTAGTGTGAAAGCGCATTGCATTAGATGGGTACGAAGTGCATACCAGATGGTCGGATCACTCCAGAGATACAGTACAAAGCTGTGCATCTTCGCGATTGTCAGAGAGCAAGAATACATTGACCGAATGATCCAAACCCCTTGATTTCCTACAGGGGAACCAGAAAGTTGATCGTGACACTATTTAAATAAAAACTCCATGACGCAGCCGAGGAGGCAGCTGAAAACATGTGACGAGCGAGACGAACGATGCATCTTGCGAGGAAGACATCGGACAATTCATGATGGACCCTAGGGTGCCTGATGTTTTCAAATACAAGGCAAGTTAAACGCTAATATAATTCATGGGCATGCGCATAACACTAGCTTGGGGTGAGAAAAACCACGGCTGTAATGGAGTAATAAAATCGCTAAGATTACAGCAGAAAAAGATAACAAAATCAAAACATGACAAATATAACTGGAAATTCATCACACCTAAACTCGGTCAAATAACCATCACAGGCCCGGAAAAGCACTGCGCGATAGCCTCATGCTTTCGGGAATCGTGATGGGTGCGCATTCCACTTGGCCTCTATTAAATAAATAAATAAACGTGCTATGCTCTATAGAACGAGGCACTCCATGATACGGCATGATCATAAAATGGCCATCTGGCTGAGTCTAGATGCGATTAATTTCTCCGCATAGCACTTATCTCCCCATCCAAATAGTTCGGTAGCAGTGTTCAGGACGTGGTGGGTTTTCGAATGACGAGAGTCCTCTGTTGTATCAGAGCACCGTGACTAGTTCCACATATTAACGGTAGTGAGAAGACGAACTGTCACTGGTTCAACGAATTGTCACTGGTTCAAATCCAACATTGCTTGGTGCAAATACAAGTTTCAATGCGAATTTACTCCGCGCGATCCATAAGCTTAAGCGCGAAAATTCTCAATCACATTATCATGTAATCTGCCCCACGTTCAGGCTGCCACATTCGACTAGTACCTCGGAGAGGAGAGTCGGCGAGCACGCAACTGCAAGGTGAACACTGTGACCTTGCCGACGTCAGTAACAGAACAACTTTCTGCCGTAGAGGGTGAGTCACGCAAATGGTTCGTAACGTTTCCTCAACAAGCGCGATGCCCAGTGTGCTAGTCTAAAGACCTATATGGATCATGGTTCAAACTTGTTAAGGGGGGCATTCTGTGCAGCGACTGTTGCAAGCTTTTCCGTAAGAGATGCCTCCAAGTTAAACCTAGTCAGGCCAAGTTATCAAACAAACCAGCTTCTCTATGGTTCTGCGTGGAATGCATATCTATCCCACTGATAAAAGCGTGCTTCTATTATCTCAGAAGTACGACCAGCTATTAGTCAAGTTTGAGGAAATAGTGACCATGAAAATCACTACGGTTGCGGTAAGCATAGCGGACTGTGCAACCCAATCATCCCCCGTAAGTGCTGCTCCTATCCCGGGAAGAATGGCTAGTAATACCGTAAGCAACACGACACCAAGATCCCAGAACATCAACTGCTGTTCTAATACGATACGTGGCTCACATTTGACTAATGCGGTTTTCTGTTCGATCGGGGTAACTACATGTAAGGTTACTTGCAAACTCCCGACGGAGTGCGAAAAAAAGAGCAAGCCGGTAGTAGCGAAAATTGGGTTACAGTTGCTTCCAAGAAGAGCCGTCATTTAAAATAAACATCACCTTTAACTGGATCGGAAACTGAGGAGCGTAGCAGGGTTTTTCTAGTGCAAGCACCACCGGTTTCCTGCGGTACATCTCCGAGTACTTCAATCACTAACCGCGACATATCGAAAGGTGTAAAGAAACAACTATCTGTACCCAGCGTACTGTGCTCCAATATCCCAGAATCAAAGTTGACATGAATAAGAGGCAGGCAGTTGGATGACAACAACCAGTGGCACACTTTTATTAACCTTCTCGGAGTTGTACTGAAACCTGTACAAGTAGTACGTATTACGGGACACCCCAACTCTAAGCATTTCGGAGAGCCAAGACCTCTGCGTGTTGTGCTGAACTCCATCACTGAAGTAGAATCAGTACTGCCGTCTACAGGTAGTCTCAGAACTGAGCACTGCTCCATTCGTATTTTTCCAGTCATCCCATGAGGCGAGCTTTATCGATTTAACAGCACGAAGGAGGACTATCGGAAGAAGACTTCAATCAGAACCATACATTGTTTAAATATGAGAAAATTTCATGTATGTATACTAACGCCCAAGAGCTCTTCAGTAAACTTACCGAACTTCGGCTACGTCAGGTTGTGAATGCTTAGGACCTAATTTCTCTTACCGAAACTTGGTTACACCAAGAGGTGACTGATGCTGAGGTTGAGATAGCCGGAATATTAATGCTCCGGAAAGACCGCACAGGCAGAAGTGGTGGGGTCCTACTCTACTACTGCAGCGATCTACAAAGTACAATAGTTGTTGACCTGGAAACACACGTTACCGACTAACTTTGGAGCCGTCTCCGACTAAGACACAACGACGCATGTCTCGTAGGCGTCGTTTACCGCCCCCCAACGACCACTCCGGAAATGGATTCCCGCTTGATACGTGTCCTAAACAGAGTAAAGCGCACTAGGTACAGCCACCGTATCATCTCCGGGGACATCAATCTACACGATCTGGAGGTATCGGCATCATCCAGTGAACAGTTCAAAGCAGACTTGCGTTAACTGGTCGGTAATATTCCCTGGTACAATCGCGCCATCACACCCACTAGATTCAGGAAAGCAAACAAACCGTCTGTATCGGACCTTGTGCTCACGAATGAATAGCTCATGGTTAACAAGTTATCGATGGATAGTCCATTAGGTCTTAGTGACCATGTAGTGATAATGTTCAACGATGGGTGTTATGCAGAGTATCCAACTGAACACTAGGAGCTAACTCATAAAAACAACGCTACTACGTACTGTAAGAACTCATCGATGCACCTGCTTGGGAATTCTCAAACAACAGTTCCCTTGACAACGTTTCGACAGAGTTCGTTGATAGAAACAGCGACATCGTCAACAGAGCATCAGAGACCAAGCTCCTTCGTCCCACAAAAATGTCTTTAATTCTAAGCAGCAGGACCAGAAAATGCCTTGGGTAAAGGAGTGCAGCGTGGCATGCCTAGAAAGATAACCCCGACTCAGAGACTTGGGGCAATTTCCTGACCCATCGCAATTATTGAACTTCACTTGTCAGTGAGGACAAAGTAACTTATCAACAGTGCCTAGCTAAAAAAATTTCCTGGTGAACCATAAACTGCTGTATAGACATGTAAAGAATCTTCGTAAATTGAAGCATGGCATCTCTCCCGTTTTCACGACAAAGGATAGAGTACAAAGCGCCGAAGAAGCAGCTAATGCCCTTCGGCAACAATACGCCACAATTTTTGAACTCGTATCCTCTATTTGCCACAGAATGTCATGCATATTACCGACTCCACTGTTTACACATGTAATTTTCAGCCCATCAGTTGTGCTAACGAAGCTACTCTCACTGCGTGAGCATACTTCTCCGGGAGCAGACAACATCCGCCCGAAGGCACTAAAGGCTGTGGCCAACAACCTAGCTGAACCACTGTCACAGTTCTTCCAAAGGGGCTTCGATGAACAACAAGTCCCCACTATGTGGAAGCGCGGCATTATCACTCCAAATTTTAAAGGCGGTAGCCATTCAGAGCCTGAAAACTATCGCGCAGTGACTCTCCTCCCTGTGCTCGCGAAAGTGATGGAAGCGGTCGTCTCTGAAGCTTTAATGGACTACCTGGTACCGGAGCAAAATGGCTTCCGTGAACACAGGTCATGCACCACCAACCAACTGATTGCACGTGAGGTGGACGGAAGTGGTTGATAATGGGGTCGGAGTTGATCTCATCTATCCGAACTTCTCCAATGCTTTAGGCCGCCTGGATCACCGCGTCCTACGTCACCTGCTACAGAGCTACGGAATCGGAGATCCTGTAGCTGGTTAAACTGGCAACTTTTTTCGCCAACAGAAACTGCAAGTACGCGTTAGGGGATCGCTCTCTAACCCAATTAAGGTGAAATGTGGTGTTCCACAAGGCTCAGTGCTGGGACCGCGCTTATTCCTGGCGTTTATCAACGACCTGGCATCAGTTATCTCCTCAAATGTCCTGCTTTTCGCCGATGACGTCAAGAAATGGCGGGCGATTAGTAACAAGCCAGATCACGATCTGCTCCAACATGACCTAGATTACATGCACTAATGGTCAAAGAGGAACATGATTCAATTGAACATAGCTAGGTGCAAGGTGATACATCTGCGTCACCAGCTGGTGAGCGCCTACAAGCTTGGAGAGCACACCTTGCAGAAGGCCTCTCAGGAGCGTGACCTGGGTGCATTGGTACAGGAAGATCTCCGGTGTTCAAAACAAGCAGAGAAGGCGATGAGAACCGGCAATCAACACTTCGGCCTGCTTCGCAGAGCCTTCGGTCGGTTTGAACCCTCAATCATTCCCCAAATTTTTAACGCCTATGTGCAACCACACATGGATTATGCTATTCAGGCGTGGAAGCCGTGGTAGAAACAGAATCTTGTTGCTCTCGAGACTCCTCAACGAAGGGCAAACAAGAACGTCAGGGGCCTCTTTCATCTGCCCTATCAGCTGAGACTTAAATCTCTAAGAATATACAGCAGTCGATATCGGCGTTTGCGGAGAGATCTCATAATAGTTTACCAGATTCTGTAGAGCCCAAACCACATTTGCCGTCCGCTGCTGGAAATGAATCACAACGCTAACCTAAGAGGTCACCCTCTGAAACTGAAAATACAGTATAGCCGGCTTGAATGCCGTAGAAATTTCTTTTCCCTCCGCGCGTGCCAGCCTTGGAACGCCCTCCCTAATTATGTCATCTCTGCTCCCAAACTGGCGATATTTAAATAATTAGTTGACGGTGCGCTGTCGCATTTGCATTTCCTTTCATGATTTGTTAGCCAAGGGCTACAAAGCGCAATCTAACGGTGTCTTACCAAATGCCCAACCAATGGATTTATGGATTTATACTTTTAATACGCGAACACCGTTATTATACCTAAGTCTATGGTGAGTCCACCAGAACGCTTTTCACTTTATCATGTAAGTTACTTTTCGTAATGATTTCAATCCCACTAGACATGTTTAACATTGCTTTGTTACCCGTAATACACCATTGTTCGACTGACCGGGGACAATGACTCATGCGTTCTTCTACATAGGGAAACAAACATTAGTGAGCCGCTAGAGCAAAACGAAAGCCTGCAGTCAAGAATACCCGTATTATTATCGCTCCTCTAACATTCTCCCAGTAGAAAGCCACACATGCCGTTTAACAACACTGTGACGTGGTAGTACCACCTCATTAGACAGGCATCACAAGTTGCCAATTGCACGGTTTCAGTTTGGAGCGAAATAACCGGAGTTTCCTTCAGACGCTCGTCATGTCAGCACAGAAGGAAGTTCTCGACGACTTTCATTGGCCTGTCCGTCGCTCACGCTCGGGGCTTCCAAACAGTATCCCAATGCCTAACGTCGCATGACCAATGAGAGTGTCAACGACATGAAAACAGCGTTCTTAGCCTCGCGAACTTAAATGTACAGCAGGCGATTTCGAGAATGTGGCAAGCTAAAACTTTGGTATAATGCGCTAACATGCCTGTAAAATGGTATAAATATTTAGTTGCGTTGTCACAGTACTTAGACACGCCAGGGTCGCATTATAAACAACGTCACGTGGATGATACCATCCCACGAGATCGACCAACATTCTGTGAAGAGCACTACCTTCACATCAGCTTAATAATAGCCCCTGCAGAAACCACCCAAAGGAATTACACCGACGACATCGTCCTGGGGATCCATCATAGAAATGCCGATTGCTCTGAGGTTGTAAAATCATCTGAATGACCTCCATATTTGGTCCAAATCCCGTCATCTGTCTCTTAATGCATCTGAGTGTCATAATACGCTTTTTATCGAGACATACAGGAGTCAGGTAGGAGGATTGCCCTACACGATGGTACATTTTATCAAGCCGTCGGTCTTCAGGGCATCAATCCGATGAATTTTCTGTCCTTGAGTGTTGGGCACTTTACACCGCGCCCGTGTTCCTCGTGGAGAATGGCCTCTGGTTACGAACACAAAATGGGTTGAAATTTGTCTCAGCAATCCACTCTTCTTGTATCACTTCGACCCCCGATTTCAGCGGTGCCAAGATGTAAGTTTCTGCGCCTCTTGTTCTTCAGTGTGTTCGTGAATTCCGGAACAGAGTGTAATTTATTCACTGTTACCAGCCTCCCATCCAAGTGTCGCACAATTGTGTTTACGCTCACCTCGAGAATGAATTCCGCTTTCAACCGCAGACGAACTGTTTGGAGAGTGACCGTAGGTTCCGACAATACCCATTCTACCAGGCAATCAATGCGGCTTTCTGCCAGAGATCTTCGTCGCACCCCCACCATGCTTCACTCTTTGTTCGACTCATTCCCGTCTTCGTATCCGTCTGCGGTACGTTTTCGTGTTAACATTCAGTAAACTTGCAAGTTGCTCCCAGTTGTCTCCCTCCTCATAAGTCATCAATAATCTGCTCTGCACATCCTCCGAGTGATGGATACAGCGGTTTCTTTGCGCCATTCTGAGTACTGCAGACTGTAAGTCACCCGGCTGTTTTAAATATCTACCTGTCTACACAAGCTTCGTAATGTAGGACACATATGACGGTTTCGTGCACATAAGCGTGCCTATAGATTAAACATCACCGATAGGCTCCGGCTTTCTCGGGTGGTCACCTCATCAATCAAGCCAATGGATTGAAGCACAATTGCGCCTGACAAGCAGCTCGGCAACACCTGCTGTAACAATAATTGCGTCCGCCTTCCATGGGGGGCCTTTCATCACAACCCTGTGTTCTGTCGATCTAAACCAGGTTCTCCTACCCCAATTGTTGAACCCATTCTGTATTCATCATTATTAAGACACATGCATCCTTGGCACTCATTGCACTACCTTACCCATTCATCTATCCGTTAACGCAGGTGTCATTTTCGGCGACAGTATGATTCCGGAACATACGTGTACGTGCGGCTCAGGTTTGATTCACTGAGACCGCATCCATGTTCCAAACATGTGAGTATAATGAGAATACTAGCCGTGTGAAAACAAATGATGCCGGTTGGCACTGGACATTAGACGCAACTAGATGCCTAACCTTTCTTTGTGGATACAGAGACATTAAGGCATACTCTACCTGAAGTGTACGACCGCAGCACGCTTGCTCGTAGTACAGGTTACGGGACACGATCACCCCGAAATGGGCACATGACTGCACACGTTCGCTGTATGCGGATACCAACGTTCACAGATGAATGACTGCAGCTGATGGGGGCTTGTGGTGCTAAATTGTTCCCACTTTCTCGCGAGTAAAGTGATAAGTGGGTGTTGTGCAAATGGAGAGTGAAATACGGATCGGAATGTGGCCGCCTGCGTTTAAGCCCACAAGCTGCCTCCTGATTTGCGATAACGCGCCATGCCACACGATCCTGGAGTGCTTAATAAAAGAGGAGTCGTACCGTTCGTGCAGCATCCTGCGCCTTGCTCTATATTCCCCATCACTGAACCCAACACAGGGCATTTGGCGCATCATCAAAGCATATCTGAAGCAGGCGATTAGACCGATTTTCTGTGATGCATCACGTTGATCTTGAGGATGTACTCTGCAAGACCGAGTGCAGAATACATTTCCTGGAGCGAACGGTGTCAGAGATGCGAGTCTGTGGTACGTCTCAGCACTGTCAGATGATAGATCACGTGAAGAGAGATTACATCTGCGCAGCGCATTGTACAGATTTGTACATCTCTCCCATTCGATTGACATTAACGTACAGTCTCAACTAACGTTGTCACTGTTATGCATCGCAGCTATTATTTCGACATTCAGATACAAACGATAGTGTTCAGGCTAAATGCTTTCGCAGAGAGTTCTCGCATGTTTCCGCGTCGGGCGTTGCAGCGACAACCGGAGGGCATCCGGATGATTCTTGGCAATCAGGACTACATTGCTCCTAATGAGGAGAGGTCAAGTGTTGTTACGTACTGTTGAGGTCGCTAGTTCGTGAAGGCGGAATGGTACGTAGTTAGTATAATGAAGAGCACTACCGCAAGCAGGATGGGAAGAGTAATTCTGTTGATCGTTTGGTTGAGCATTATTACGGAAATGTCGAAGTTGCATAGCGTTGTGAGTTACATAACGCCGCGTGAGGGTATTCACGGTGAGATACCGTAAGATAACGTGTCGGATGTAAGCTGTAGCGCCAAGAAAGATAACTGCTATTTTCTATGTACTATTTAATTGCTGACCAATTATACATTATTCCTTCTTGTTTTAATCTTCCTTACAACCGGCTGGACACTCGACCGCCTTGTAAGTTCCCGCGCTTACGTGTTCGCTCTCGTCTCGCTTCAACCGTCCGCGTCTTCTTGTAGCCCACCAAGTACAGTCCGCTGCGTCCGACCCCAATTGCCTTCTGATATCCGCGCTTAATTTCGCGCACCGTTTCGGACAAGTATTAACTAGTCCTACAAATAGGTGACTCCAATTCGCCCGCGAGAATTCAACTCATTTCCTCGTTTGTATTTTTGGGTGAGTTCGTTCCTTTTTCTCGATTATATACTTGTATTCATTTGTTTGTTGCGGAATTTTAATACGTTTATCGTGTTTTTGTGCATTGTTTATCTTTTCGACTCACATTTCGAGAGTGGCATCTGAGTCGTTTCGCCGCGTAATCATGCTTACTTTGGCTGTTCCAACATTCATGGAACACGGCACAGAGGTTTGGTTTACGATATTCGAAATGGAACTGGAAAATAAGGGCATTACGGCGGACCGTGCGACGTGCAATCAGCTTGTACCACGCCTTCCTTCGTCGGTTGTGACGCTGATTGAAGACATTCAACTCTGCCCATCGAATGAGGCAAAGTATGAAACGATGAAGCAAGCGGTTTAAAGAGAGTTACGTCCCAGCGCACGAGCTCGAATTGAACAGCTCAATTGTTTATGAGTGGAAGGATTTTGGTGAGTATTTTTGTTCGCCGCAATCAGCCGACAATTCAGATATGTCGACCAGCTATCCGGAAAAGCACCAGACGGCCGTTTCGCCCTATTGGGGCTCATCAGTGGTGCGCATCCTTCGGTCCTCTGCGGAGGATCGAACCCCTGACTGCTAGTGGCTCTTGCCAACTAGCCCGCAGCTTATGCAACTGCGCCATGGAGGACGGTATCCGACCATCACAAATTGTTAGCTAAATGCGATATGGCCCGACCCATCCTCCACTGCCATGCGGATGACAGCGGATGGCCTTCCGGCGTCAGGACGGCTTGGAGATGACAAGCCGTCGGCGTTGCTCCGCGAACTTCAGCGCATCGCTGGTCCCTTATTCTTGAGCGAAGAAGGGATAAAAGAGCTGTGGTTCGTACGTCTTCCAAAAATATTGCCGGTAATGCTGTCCATGTTTATATATACACCCCTGAAAGAATTAGCTACCAAGGCAGACACTGTGTTCGAACATTTTTCGCAGCAAACGACCAGTAGCTCCGGTGACGTATTCTCACTGATGAAAACCGAATCCCATATTTGCTCCCAGTCGTCAGGCTGATCTGACCCTAAAGACGAGGAAATTGCGCTACTTCGCAGCAGGATAGCAGCAATGAAGGCTTCGAAGACGCGTGTGCAACGGTCAAATGTTGACCATCATTTGGCTACCGTTCATTGCGGCTAATCTGTGTCTGCACGAAAGCGTAATACTTTCCCTGCACGCCCTCAGTCAGATAATACCAAACCCGTCGAAGAAGTATGTTGGTATCACCGCCAATACGGTGGAAGAGCTAGACGTTGTCGGGCTCCCTGCATTAGGCACGATCCAGCTGCTTCAGGGAAAGTGAATAGTCCGCAAACAAATCGCGTATTTTACGTTAAGGACCGACGTTCTTCCATCACATTCCTCATCGACACGGGAGCAGAAGTCAGCGTCATCCCAGCGACCGCTAACGACAAGCACTCAGAGCTTACGTACCATTTGCGTGCGGCCAACTGTTCCCCGATAGCTCCATTCGATCAGCGCATGATGAATCTGGACCTCAAGCTTCGCCAAGATTTTTCAGTGCGTCTTCATGGTTGCGTCTGTACCCTTCGCAATTATCGGTAGCGACTTCTTTCGACATTTTGGGTTGATTGTTGATGCTGGTCGCCAAAGACATTTAGACGCCCATACTAAACTAGGGGTCGAAGGAGTTCTTACGGACGTCCTGATAATCAGTCCCGTTTTTCGAGTTGCCGATGTAGCATCAGATTATGCGAACCTACTCTCTGAATAACCGCGACTGGTACGACCAGCTGCAGAGCTTCCGCCAGTCACGACAGAGGTCACTCATCACATAGTCACGCGTGGTCAGCCAATTAGCGCACGACCAAGACGGCTTCCTCCTGACAAACTACGTGCAGCACGAGCTGAATTTGACCACATGCTTCAGCTTGGTATCGTTAGACCGTCTAACAGCCCATGGGCGTCACCTCTGCATATGGTCCCGAAGTAGGTCATGGGGGACTGGCGTCCTTGCAGCGGCTATCGAACCTTGAATACAGTTACCACGCCTGATCGCTATCCGATCCCATACATAGTGGATCTCACTGCCAGCTCGGTGGATAAAAATACCTTCAGCGAAATCGACTTGGTACACGCATACAACCAAATTCCGGTAACCGAAGCGGACATCGCTAAAACTGCCGTGATACTGATACTGATTAGAAGCAGCAAGTAGAGCATACTCTGTGTAGCTGCATCAATTGTCGCTCTTGGACATTAACTTATTAATTATCGTCCCGCTCTTTATATTTTGCCTCTACAAAGTGTTTATCCAGAAGCTTCTTAAATTCGGCCATTGATTTCGCCTCTATGACCGGCTGCGGCAGGTTGTTCCAGGTATTCACCACTCTACGTTCGAAACAGAGTTGGTGAGCTGCCCGCTTCAACTGCGGTACAACAAGTTTGTACCGGTGTCCTCGCGTGCTGCTTTGTGTGCGCAGATGAAGCAGCTGTCTCAACATGGGGTAATCACTCAGATGTAATATCCGGTGCGTCATGATTAGGTCAACCCTCAACCGACGATATGCTAGGGTGTACAGCCCTAGTTTCTTACATCGGTTTTCATATGGCATACCTCGTAAGTTGGGAATCAGCCTAGTGGCTACATGCTGCACCCGTTCAAGCTTTTCTACCTCACCCAGCGTGATGGGACAATATGCGGGAGAGCCGTATTCTAGCATTGGTCGCATTATCGAGACGAAGAGGCGAGTAGCAATCTCTTCGGACCAAGTGCTGAAGCTGCGCCTGAGCGCCCAAAGCATACGAAGGCTGTTTTGGTACAGCCTATTCGTGTTGTCAATGGACTTTAGGTCGCAGCGTGACAGCACACCGAGGTCGCGCACTAAAGACGCGGGATGCAGCGGTTGACCAGCCATTGTGTACGTTCGGCTGTGCTCGCATTTACCCAACCTCATGAATTGCGACTTAGCAGGGTTGATCGGAAGGTTAACCTCTGCAGACCATGTTGAGAGGCTGTCGAGATCCTGCTGAAGTAAATCACAATCATTGACTGTGCGGATTACTCTCCACACCTTCAAGTCATCTGCGAACAACGCACATGGTTTGTTCGAGTTTCTGCGCATGCCGTTTGGTCTAAGGAATACCGCGCAAACTTTGCAGCGCTTCATGGACCAAGTTTGTCGCGGCTTAGACTTTGCTTACGCTAATCTCGACGACAGTTTAGTCGAGAGCTCTTCACAAGAAGAGCACATGCGTCACGTCCGAACACTTTTGGATCGTTTGTCTCAACACGGGGTGACGATCAACGAAGTGTCGACTCAATAAACTTCTTCGGCCATTGTATCTCCTCTGCAGGCGTCGTGCCACTGCAGGATAAAATTCAAGCCATCATCGATTACCCCGAGCCTCATTCTTTCAAACAGCCCAGGCGTTTTGATGGGCTTGTCAAGTTTTACCGACGGTTCATACCAAACTGCGCCTCGTTGATGCAACCCCTCAGGGATCTCCTCCAAGGAAAAATCAAGACATACGAATTTCCTGCGGTAGCACGCGCTGCTTTTAAGTCGCTGAAAGAGGCTATCGCCAACATAGCTTCTATAACGCATCACTATTTGATCGCCCCCTATCCCACAGTACTGACGCCTCGGATGTGGCAGTCGGTGCCGTTTTGCAGCAACAAGTAGCCGACATGTTGTAGCCCTTAGCATTTTGCTCCAAACGTCTACAACCTACCGAATCTCATAACAGCACGTTCGGTAGAGAACTACTGGCCGGATATCTCGCGATACGTCACTTTCGACAAGTCTTAGAAGGCTGCTCCTTTGCCGTCTACACCGACCAAAAACCCCTGACTTACGTGTTCGGCTCGACTACCGACCGGTACTCTCCCAGAGAGTCACGCCAACTTGAGTACATCGCTCATTTTACGACCGATATACGGCATGTTTCAGGTTGCACAACTCCGTCGCCGATGCACTTTCCCGCATCCAAGCTATCTCCGCTGACGCCGGCACTGCTATCGACTTAGCAGCCATGGCCACAGAGCAACTCAACGACACTGAGATGGATCTACTATGCAGGTCTCCCTCATTGGACATACGACCCGTTCCGCTGACATCATCAGACGGCACTATGCGATTTGTCTCTGGGCACCCAATCGTCCCACGCGAGTTTCGGCAGACCGTGTTGGATACGTTGCACGGCTTGTCTTATCCAGGCGTCCTTGCATTGTTTAAACTCGTAACTGCACGATTCGTTTGGCGCAATGTCAATCAGGACGTCCGTACTTGGGCAGCTGCTTGCCTTCTGTGTCAACGCACGGTGGACAAGCACACGAGAAGCCCAATAGGCACGTTTCCGACGCCAGACGCACGTTTTCATCACGTGCATGTCGACGTCGTACGTCCTCTGCCGCTTTCGGAAGGCTCTGTTTATTTACTGACCTGTATCGATCGATTTACTGGATGGCCTGAGACCGTCCCTATCCCAAATCGCTCCTCGGAAACGTAGCGAAAGCTTTTCTGAAGCTCTGGGTAACTCAATACGACTGTCCTGCCATTGTGACCACCGATCGAGGATCACATTTCTCGTCGACATTTGCCACGTTGCTTAAGGATTTAGGCTGTCGCCACGTTCAGACGACGGCGTATCATCCGGCCGCTAACGGCATGGTGGAGCGTTTTCACCGCCAGTTGAAGGTAGCGCTACGTGCGCACGCAGATCCTTCATGGTCTGAAACACTTCCCCTCGTCCTCCTAGGATTAAGAAACACTGTTAAAACCGATTTCGACGCAACACCAGCGCAGCTAGTCTACGGCTGCACGCTGCGGTTGCCCGGACAGCTGGTAGCACCAGCCCCGTCTACTTCCTCTTTTGACTACGGAAGTTACACCGATCGATTGGCTCACCAGATGCGTGAGCTACGTCCACCCGCTCCTCGATCGCAGAAGACACCAGTGTACGTGCCCGAGAAGCTGTCTACGTGCTCACACGTCCTTCTTCGCGCAGACGGTGTTCGACAGCCTCTTCAGTCGCCGTACATAGGACCCTTCAAAGTGCTACACCGCGCGAATAAAACGTACACTATTGACCGCGGTGGTCGACGCGAAGTCGTCACCATCGACCGTCTAAAACCCGCCTTTATGGAAGAAACCACCTCGCCTACTTCGTCTAGTAGTGCTTCGTGCGACGTCACAACTCACCGCACCAGCTTACAGAATCCTAGTGCAGTTCAACCAGGCCACAATCTCGATCTACAAGCTACAGCCGTCCCGAGATTTCCCGAATCTTGCCCGCCACCTCCAATGACCAATCGATGTGGTCGGGAGGTGCGTAAGCCAGTTCGTTTCTCTGACTATGTGCAGAGTAAATACGTTTAGCTTTGTATATATTTGCCCCATTTTTGGTCGACTAACGTTTCGTAAACAAAAAAAATATCAAAAACCTCCGAAAAACCTTTAAAACAAATACTCAAGAACCAAAAAATTTAAATATGCAAAGCATTCGTTCGTTCTTTTTGGTGTTTTCCGCATATGTTTTTCTATTTTCTAGTCTCTACATGCCCCAACCCTCCCCTTCGATCGACTGGCCCACAAGAGGAATGTTTTCGAGGACCCTGACGCGAACGCTAGTCGTTCTCCGCGGGACGATTGTCGCTTCTTCGCAGGACGACGGTCGTTTCATCGTGTCACGATGGTCTTTCCTCTGTGGGACGTGGTTTTGGAGCGAGGCGGGATGCGGCGGGGGGAGAGACCACTTCCAAGCGCACCGTTTGGCAACAGCGGAGGTTATGGTCCTGTCGGTCTTTTTCTGGGCTAGCCAGCTTTTGTGATCCAACAAGCACGCTCCAACGGCCCGCCGAAATGCACCCTGCCGTGCAATCAATAAATAAATCAGGAACGGCACAGTGGACTCCGAGTTCCGGCCGAACCTCCATTTAAGAAAAACGCTCGCTCATTTTTACTGGGCACGATTTTGCCTTACGAACCTTGATTCAACAGTTCTTTTCGAAATCAAAGACTTTCTCTGTGAAGCCTTCTAGGGGGGGGAAGCTCTGTAGCGCCCAAAAAGATAACTGCTATCTTTCATGCACAATTTGATTGTTTACCGATTATACATTATTCCTTCTTGTTTTAATCTTCCTTACAACCGGCTCGACACTCGACCGCCTTGTAAGTTCCCGCGCTCACGTGTTCGCTCTCGTCTCGCTTTATCCGTCCGCGTCTTTTTGTAGCCCATCGAATACAGTCCTCTGTGTCCGATTCCAACTGCTTTCTGATATCCACGCTTAATTTCGCGCACGGTCTCGGAATAGTATTAACTAGTCCTACAAAACCGCTGATCCATTTCAGGATGCTAGATCGAAGTTAGTCGCTTTTTGTGAAGCATTTCAGAGGGCTATGGGATCGCCTGCTTTGGAGTTAGCGCCTAAGTTATGCCAATGTATGGGTGCATCATGAGTCGTTCGCTAATTGCTAGTGGTGCGCATTTAGGTATCTGTTCTCATAGAAATCAAAGATGCACAGATATGCCTGAACCAATGGCCTAAATATGCAGCGAATTTCTGTCAGGCTTATAGAGCTAAGAGTTTGGTTACTTCAGAATAGAGAGGAAATGGTACATATTGCACCGGAGAAATCAAAGAAACATGACACTAAATTGGAGTAAGCATGAAGCATCGAATCCGCCAAAAGTAATGAATGAACAGGGAAGAATTGTTTACAATATCGATGGGATTTGATGCGGAGTTTAAACGTGAAAGGCTGTCTCTCATAGAGAGTTGGACTGATGAAATACTGTACATTTGAGCAAATGTATGATCTTACGAACAAAGTAGCTTTTTTACACCGTTAAATATGCCTGATAATAACTATGGTTGTCCGCTTAGTGAATGCGGCGAAGATGTAGACAAAGAGGAAATCCTTGCCGGAAGTTAAAAAAATTGCAGTATTTTGTAAAAGCTTCGGGACACGACAAAATTAATGGCAATTCTGAGCTTTTGAACACCATACAGGTATATCACCTTGGGGAATCAGCTGCGCATTTTTCTTACCTAAACTACTAGCATTGCCAACTGTGAGAGTGCATTCTCAAAACGCAAGCTCATAACGAATTAACTCCCATCAGCATCGGAGCAGACAATGCTCACGGATTGGCAGTTCTCAATATAGAAAGCGAACTTGACGATGGATAGTGTTATCAATGCAACTGCCTCAGGTGCTGCGAGAAATGTGAACCTGGAAACCCTGCTCATGAGTACTATATTACCAAAACTATCTGTATTTACGGCAGCACACTAAAAGTAGATTCTCGCTTGTTGTTAAATGAAAGGAAATATTTAAGGGCTGTTCTCCATTGTGAGAGTTTATAGATTTACAAGCGCCAGGGGGCGGCGGCAATTTTGCATCCGCCCTGGACCGGTAAAATAGTTGCTACGTCACTGATTGAAAGCACTCAGATTTCACGAGTCTATGACAAATGATCCTACCCACTAACCAAAAACTGGGACGTTCTTCTGGGTGATCATTTGCCATCTTATCACATTTTACTTACATCAGATCAATACTGGCCTAACAGTAAGTGACGCCTGCTGTGGCAAAGCAGTGCCCATTCATATGATAAAAAGATTGTCGCAATCCAATTTCGGAATTAGCGCTATCAGCGGAGCGCCGCTCAAAACCTCTCTCTTGTACCCAAGGGGAGAGGAGGGGGTCAAAATATTCCGAGAGGCTTCAGGGAGATCCTGAGCATGTACTCTGCAAGACCGAGTGGAGAATGCGTTTCGTGGAACGAATTATGTCAAAGGAACGAGCCTGCATGACAAATCAGCACATGATGGATCATGTGAGTGGGAATGAGGCACGCGCAATGCATTGTACTGTTTTGTAAATTGCTTCCATTTTGTTTATATAAATGTACACAATAGGAACTGGTGTTCACATTGCTATGCATCACAAAGCTATTGATTCGACATGCGGCTATAAGCGATGGTGTTCAGACTAAGTGCTTTTGCAGATAGTTACCGGCTGTTTCCGCGTTAAGCATTACGAGACAAGCAGAGGGTATCCGGATGATTCCTGACAATCATGACTAAATTCCTGTTAATGATGAGATGTCATGTTACATACTGTTACGTACAGTTGATTCGCGGGTTCATGCTACGTAGTTGGTATCACGAAGAGGACTACCGTACGCAGAAAATGAACAGTTATTCTGTTGATCGTTCGGTTGAACATTATTACAGAAATGTCGAAGTTGTATAGCGCCGTGCGTTACATGTCGCCACGTAAGGACAGACACTGTGAGATACCGTAAGATACCGTAAGATCGGATGTAAACCACTGATCCATCTCAGAAGGCGAGATCGATGTTTGTCGCTTATTGTGAAGCATTTCAGAGGGCTATGCGGTCGACTGCGTTCGATTTAGCGCCTAAGTTGTGCCAATGTATGCGGTGCATCATGAGTCGCCCGCTAACTGCTAGTAGTGCAGCGTTCAGAGAACACGAAGCACTCAAACGATCAAAGCATTCGTCATCGCGATCGTCTACACATTAACTAACAAGACATCACACTTATCCCTCCAGTGAAAGCATCTGATGGCAAGTGCAGTGCCTCACATTAACGTTAGGCTGGATGTTATGGGGTACTGCGTTCGGCTTACGGTGCACAGATCTTTCGCAACATACACGCCTAAAAATTAGAATGTTGCAGTCGTATCACTCCATTAGCCCTCTCAGCAGAGTGCCGCCCATGATGTTTCTCTCTTACCCATGTGGCTACCTGTCAACCCAGAGTTCAGTGGCAAATTGCGCAGGCCACTTTTGTGGCTCTACTCACAGGCACGCCATAACATTTTGCGTCCCAGACCCCGATCATTCGCATACACCTGTGACTGTCTTGATATCCGGACACACCGAACCTGCCAGAGCGCTGATAGGTCGTCCTAATAATGTCATCCCGGAACTTTTGTTTCCTGAGTTTCTTTGTTGGAATTAAAAGGGGATTTAATGTAGAAAATTATGTTCTCGAATTACTCGCTTCGTGCCGAAGATGTAAATTATGGAGAGTGATTAGTTGCAACTAAATGGATATATACCAGTTAGCATGCAAATGTCTCCGATAAATCACCAAGTCGGACTCCATTTCATTGATACATTCATTACTTCATCTTCCCCACTTCATTACGACCATTCTACGGGGCATGTGAATCGTTATCTATGTGACACGTTATATGCAATTTTACTAGCATCTGTGATTGTGGACAGTGTTCACAGGCCGTTAGATAAGGAATTGAGTGTTATAAACCTCGCGAAGAAAGGAATAGTAGTGTTGCCCCGCAATCTGCTCTGTTCGCCAAGTACGTTTCCTGGAGAATAACTAGTGAAATGGACGGACAAAATTGCCAGGCATTGATATGGTGATTCCCATGTGCGAACAGACCACACAACTGATTACAGGATAGGAATTCAGTCGACGCGTGTCAGTTGCCGTTACGTTGGGTCTGCGCCAGTCCGCTCATGCATGTGTGTGTGTGTGTGTGTGTGTGTGTACAGATCAGCCGATGTAAACTGCAGACAGCCCGGTCGTAGTATCTCATTTGATTCATGGACCAGCAAGTCGGTGTACTTCATCCACTATGAAGGTAAGCGACGTCTGCTGTAACAAAGCAGGGTCTACTCACCTTGTAACTAAAGTGCTCCAGTCGTATTTCGGCACTAGCCCTCTCAGCAGACCGCTGCTCGCAAGCCCGTCACACCGCCCCTGTTCATTCGCAGTCATGCCACCCTGAATGCCTCGCTATCGGGACACAGTCCCATCGCATGCCCTAGCGTTTTTTAGGTCGTCCAAAACCTTGTGCTGCACCAGTGCTTCAAAGTTCCTAATGTTTCCCGACGATATCAAGGTTTGGCGCAGGATCCCGAGGAACGCCGACCTGCAGCTGCTTCAGAGTGACCTAGATACGGTTTATCAATGGTCAAGCTAAAACCTACTGCATTTCAACGTCAGTCAATCCAAGGTACATTCCATCCGACATTAGAGCAGCTATTCATACCGGCTCGGAACGAACATACTGCAACAAACAACCGTCGAACGTGATTACGATGTCCTGGTTCAAGATGACGGGTTGCACCAGGCAACCCGAAAAGGCCCCAAAGACTTGGAACCAACAGGTTGGGCTGTTGCGACGGACGTTTGGACAAATAAACAACTTCATATTTCGACAAATGCTCAGTGCGTATGTTTGCCCCCATGTCGAATACGCAATTCGAACCTGACATATATGGCTGAAACAGGACCTTAATGCATTGGAGCAGTCACAACGTCGGGCATGAAAGAACGTAATCGGAATGCGCAATCTTTCATACCAGGAGAGGCTGTAACGATTAGGGGTATTTAGCGGAAGCTATCGCAGACTACGAGGCGACCTGATTATGGAATACTTGATTCTGCAAGACCCACATCATGTGTGTCGCCCTTTACTGCGACTCAGCACCAATACAACCCAGAGGGGCCACTCATTGAAACACGCTGTACAGTATAGCCGCCTGGAGTGCCGCAGAAATTTCTTTTCCATTCGTGTCTGTCACCCGTGGAATGCTCTCCCAGAATCGGTCGCCTCTGCATCGACACTAACAGTATTTAAAAGATGGTTGGATGACACACTCATCCATTTACACTTTGTCACTTAGCACTACGTCTCCATCCTACACCTGGAGTTTACCATGAAATTATTTGATGTTATTTGCGGGTGCTGCGAATCTAAGCGGATTTCAGGACTACGGAGGAGCAAACGATAAGTCCTTAGTTTCATATTTGAAGTACTAACTGTTTTACTATCATTGTTATTTCGACATCCCTACCACTACCCAACGGGACTAGTAAAGTAACACTTCTTAACCTGTATAAATTCATTGTTCGTTATTCCATTCATAAGATCGCTAATGGGTTGTCGCGTTACCGTGTTCGCAGCCCCCACCACTGGTATCGTTTGCAAGGCATACCTTTACGTACATGGTAGTCCACTTATACCCAGACGCATCAGGTGTTTGGACAACCTTGTGCCCCTAAGCTGCGTGGAACTACCTTCACATTAGGCACCGTTGCTGAATTCAGGCTAGGCCACCCACGTGTCTACACCACATACCACCAACTCATACATTCATGCAAGGGTTATTAAGTCTAGCATCATTGGCCGTTTTGGGCTAGCTCAATTCCAAGGTCACTGCGCGCACTTGGTGCGTAGAAATGATACCGGATGCAAATCATTTGTACCGATGGTTATGTTCAATTGGCTTGAAGATGCAAATTAAAGTCTTAGGGAGTAATACAATTGCACTATGGTCGCAATCAATCGTGGAAAGGTACAGTCGACAGGACGCCGGTGAACAGCCTCACGTGTGTGGTTCCAATTCGAACTAACATTGGGGTTACTAAACGCCGTATGAAGTCAAGGCGACTTTTCACAGCCTCAGTTTCTGCCGCAACTGACCGTATTTCGGAGGGTATCGGAGACAATGGCGAAGACATCGTGATGGTTGCTGGTGACTTGAATGCCAAAGTGGGTCGTCTTTCAAACTCCGAACAACAATTGGGAGGCCGCTTCGAGGTGGATAAACAACAGCAACAACAGTACACCAGCCATTTGCACTGATGTTTCGCTGCCAAACAACCACAACGATCGACGGAACAAAGAAGAGTAAGAGAGAGAAGGTGGAGTTACCGGAAAACCTTAATACCCTAAGCAAAGATCCATAGTCCTGCTTATCCTCGTCCTTAGGATTGCTCGCCTCCATGTCGGTATAAAATCACACGCACACTACGCTCGGTGCACTTACCGAGGCTCCTCTACGCTACTACACGCCAATCAATTACGCATTGATGATGTCACTTCGATTAGTGACGAAACGTTTGCAACCAAATTGCCAAGCCCAGCGAACAGTTCAACCGCCAGATTTAAGTCTGTTTGATGTTGCAGATTGCCGAAATTGTGCTGCTCGAGAATGGAGGGGCCATAAAAAATGGAAAGGTTCAAAAGGGAGCGACGGCTGAGTAGAAGTTGAGAATGCCTGTGCTTAGCGGTCGTACTGGCATATTTTCTTGTGCGCATTTATGTCAGTGTGCTTCCTACTGTGCGGAATTTTGGTGTGCGCTTTCACCATTGAACCGTTCGTCTCCGCGATTTCTTCTTTCCGCATTGACGAATCATAGAAACTTCCTTCATTGGACACTACGTAGATGGTGTTGAGGTACTCATTCCAAGCTAGTGTGTAGAATGACGATGATAACGATGACTGATGCGCGCACGTCTGCTAATTTCTTTTCTTTCTTCAAAGACGCGCCTTATTTCTGAGCCTATTTATAACATATACGCACAGACTGCTGTCCAACACTGTCATCACGAACTGGCACACCAACTATCAGTAGTAGATAAAATTTGTGAGTCCTATACTGACTGGAATCGTCTCAAGTGTGCACCAGCGTGTCCGCAACGATTATGTGCGTAGACGAGTGTTAGGTAGTGATAACCAAGCTAGTTCATTGGAACAACAGATTGCACTGAATAAGTTGCGTTGCCTTGGGCACGTACTTACGTATGCATGGTCATCGCCTACCCAGGAGGGCCTTGTTTAGTCTGTTAGATATAGGATGGCGCAAGGCTCGAGGTGGACAAAAGTTGACTTGACATCAGGAAATGAAGTCACTGACGACCGTACTCAATGCCGTTGGTCCGTCTTGCTTTCCGGGCTGGAGTCCATGTGACCCGCCTTGTGTTTGGTTTGGACTTTACAGGACATGGTTTGCAGCCGATACCAGTGGCGCGTTTGCTGCCGTCTCCTAGTCGGACTGCCTGTGTGCTTGGTGCTGTTATCTGCGGGGTACTGGCTGATTATGGCACGGAGCAGTGAAAGCCGCAAGGAAGCTGTTTCGCTGATGTCACCTTATCTATGCATGATAGCCAGCTATTTTTGAAGGTATGCTGTTGACAAGGTGCAGACGCCTTGACCATGAATCTTTGCTTAGGGTATTAAGGTTTTCCGGTAAATCCACCTTCTCTCTCTTACTCTTCCTTGTTCCGTCGATCGTTGTGGTTGTTTGGCAGCGAAATATCAGTGCAAATGGCTGGTGTACTGTTGTTGCTGTTGTTTATCCACCTCGAAGTGGCCTCCCAATTGTTGTTCGGAGTTTGAAAGACGACCCACGTTGGCATTCAAGTCACCAGCAGCCATCACGATGTCTTCGCCATTGTCTCCGATACCCTCCGAAATACGGTCAGTTGCGGCAGAAACTGAGGCTGTGAAAAGTCGCCTTGACTTCATACGGCGTTTAGTAACCCCAATGTTAGTTCGAATTGGAACCACACACGTGACGCTGTTCACCAGCGTCCTGTCCACTGTACCTTTCCACGATTGATTGCGACCATAGTGCAATTGCATTACTCCCTAAGACTTTGATTTGCATCTTCAAGCCAATTGAACATAACCATCGGTACAAATGATTTGCATCCGGTATCATTTCTACGCACCAAGTACGCGCAGTGACCTTGGAATTGAGCTAGCCCAAAACGGCCAATGATGCTATACTTAATAACCCTTGCATGAATGTATGAGTTGGTGGTATGTGGCGTAGACACGTGGGTGGCCTAGCCTGCATTCAGCAACGGTGCCTAATGTGAAGGTAGTTCCACGCAGCTTAGGGGCACAAGGTTGTCCAAACACCCGATGCGTCTAGGTATAAGTGGACTACCATGTACGTAAAGGTATGCCTTGTAAACGATACCAGTGGTGGGGGGCTGCGAACACGGTACTGCAGCATGGCGTGCCTACAAGATTAACCCAGACTCAGAGACTTGGGGAAATTTCCTGACCCATCGCAACCATTGCACCGCACTTGTCCGTGAGGACAAAATAACGTATCAACAGTGTCTAGCCAAAAAGTTCATGGCAAACAACAAACTGCTGTATAAGCATGTCAATAAGCTTCGTAAAGTGAAGCATGGAATACCCCCACTATTCACGACAGGCGGTAGAGTACAAAGCGCCGAAGAAGCAGCTAATGCACTGCGGCTGCAATACGCCCCAATTTTTGAACTCGCAACATCTACCTGTCCCATATTATCAAGCTCATTACCGACACCTTTGTTTACAAATGTTATTTTCAACCCATCAATTGTGCTGAGGAAGTTACTCTCACTGCGCGAACATAGTTCTCCGGGAGCAGACAACATCCGCCCGAAGGCACTGAAGGCTGTGGCTAATAAGCTAGCTGAACCACTGTCACAGTTTTTTCAAAGGTGCTTTGATGAACAACGAGTCCCCACTATGTGGAAGTGTGGCATTATAACCCCTATTTTTAAAGGCGGTAGCCGTTCCGATCCTGCAAACTATCGTCCAGTGACTCTCCTCCCTGTGCTCGCGAAGGTGATGGAAGCAGTCGTTGCTGAGGCTTTGATGGACTATCTGGAAAAATGCAACATCTTGGTACCGGAACAGCATGGCTTCCGTCAACACCGGTCATGCACCACCAACCTACTTATTGCTCGAGGTAGTTGGACGGAAGTGGCCGATGATGGGGTCGGAGTCGACGTCATCTATCTGGACTTTTCCAAAGCTTTCGACCGCCTTGATCACCGCATCCTACTTCAACGGCTTCAGAGTTACGGAATCGGAAATCCTGTACTTGGTTGGATTGGCAACTTCCTTTACCAACGAAAGCTCCAAGTACGTGTTAGGGGATCATTTTCTAACCCAATTGAGGTGGAATGTGGTGTCCCGCAAGGCTCAGTGCTGGGACCGCGCTTGTTCCTGGTGTTTATCAACGACCTGGCAAGAGTCATCTCCTCAAACTTCCTGCTTTTCGCCGATGACGTCAAGATATGGCGGGCGATTAGTAACAAGGCAGATCAGGATCTGCTCCAACATGACCTAGATTGCATTTACGAATGGTCAAAGAGTAACAAGCTTCAATTGAACATGGCTAAGTGCAAAGTGATGCATCTGCGTCACCAGCTGGTGAGCGCCTACAAGATTGGAGACCACACCTTGGCAAAGGTTTCTCATGAGCGGGACCTGGGTCTATTGGTACAGGAAGATCTCGGGTGTTCCAAACAAGCAGAGAAGGCGACGAGAACCGGAAATCAACACTTCGGCCTTCTTCGCAGAGCCTTCGGTCTGTTTGAACCATCAATATTTCCCCAAATGCTTAACGCCTACGTGCGACCTCACGTGGAATATGCTATTCAGGCGTGGCAGCCGTGGCAGAAACATGATCTCATTGCTCTCGAGACTCCTCAACGACGGGCAACCAAGAACGTCAGGGGCCTCTTTCATCTGCCCTATCAGCTTAGACTGAAATCTCTAAGAATGTACAGCAGTCGATATCGGCTTTTGCGGGGGGATCTCATAATGGTTTACCAGATTCTGAAGAACCCAAACCACATTTGCCGTCCGCTGCTGGAATTGAACCCCAACACTAAACTAAAAGGTCACCCTCTGAAACTGACAATTCATTACAGCCGGCTTGAATGCCGTAGAAATTTCTTTTCTCTCCGCGTGTGTGAGCCTTGGAATGCCCTCCCTAATTATGTCGTCTCTGCTCCCAATCTGGCGATATTTAAACAACGTGTTGACGATGCGTTGTCTCACTTACATTTCCTGTTATGACTTGTTAGCCAGGGGCTACAAAACGCAATCAAACGGTTTCTTGCCAAGCGCTCAACCATTGGATTTATGGATTTTTATGTTTAATACGCGAACATCTCCGCTATTTCACATAAGTCTATGGTGAGTCCACCACAACGCTTTTCACTTTATTATGCAATTTATTTTCGCAATAATTTCCATCCCACGGGACTTGTTAAGCGATGCTTTTTTACCCGTAATAAACCATTGTCCATTGTCCATTGTCCATTGCGACAACCCATTAGCGACCTTATGAATGGAATAACGAACAATGAATTTATACAGGTTAAGAAGTGTTAGTTTACTAGTCCCCTTGGGTAGTGATAGGATGTCGAAATAACCATGATGGTAAAACAGTTAGTAATTAATATATGAAACTATGGACTTATCGTTTGCTCCTCCGTAGTCCTGAAATCCGCTTAGATTCGCAGCACCCGCAAATCACATCAAATAATTTCATAGTAAACTCCAGGTATAAGATGGAGACGTAGTGCTAAGTGACAAAGTATAAGTGGATGAGTGTGTCATCCAACCCTCTTTCAAATACTGTTAGTGTCGATGCAGAGGCGACCGATTCTGGGAGAGCATTTCACGGATAGAAAAGACATTTCTGCGGCACTCCAGGCGGCTATACTGTACAGCGTGTTTCAATGAGTGGCCCCTCTGTGTTGTATTGGTGCTGAGTCACAGTAAAGGGCAACGCACATGATGTGGGTCTTGCAGTATCAAGTATTCCATAATCAGGTCGCCTCGTAGTCTGCGATGGCTTCTGCTAAATACCCCTAATCGTTACAGCCTCTCCTGGTATGCAAGATTGCGCATTCCGACTACGTTCTTTCATGCCCGACGTTGTGACTGCTCCAATGCATTAAGGTCCTGTTTCAGCCATATATGTCAGGTTCGAATTGCGTATTCGACATGGGGGCAAACATACGCACTGAGCATTTGTCGAAATATGAAGTTGTTTATTTGTCCAAACGTCCGTCGCAACAGCCCAACCTGTTGGTTCCAAGTCTTTGGGGCCTTTTCGGGTTGCCTGGTGCAACCCGTCATCTTGAACCAGGACATCGTAATCACTTTCCATGGTTGTTTGTTGCAGTATGTTCGTTCCGAGCCGGTATGTAAAGCTGCTCTAATGTCGGTTGGAATGTACTTTGCATTGACTGACGTTGAAATGCAGTAGGTCTTAGCTTGACCATTGATAAACCGTATCTAGGTCACTCTGAAGCAGCCGCAGTTCGGCGTTCCTCGGGATCCTGTGACAAACCTTGATATCGTCGGCAAACATTAGGAACTTTGAAGCGCTGGTGTAGCACAAGGTTTTGGACTTCCCAAAAACGCTAGGGCATGCGATGGCACTGTGTCCCGATAACGAGACATTCAGGATGGCATGACTGCGAATGAACTGGGGCGGTGTGAATGGCTTGCGAGCAGCGGTCTGCTGAGAAGGCTAGTGCCGAAATACGGCTGGGGCAATTTAGTTACAAGGTGAGTAGACTCTGTTTTGTTACAGCAGACGTCGCTTACCTTCATGGTGGATGCAGTACACCGACTTGCTGATCCATGAATCAAATGAGATACTACGAACGGGCTGTCTGCAGTTTACATCGGCTGATCTGTGCGCACCCACACACATGCATGAGCGGACTGGCGCAGACCCATCGTAACGGCAACTGACATGCGTCGACTGAATTCCTATCCTGTAATCAGTTGTGTGGTCTGTTCGCACATGGGAATCACTACATCAATGCTTGGCAATTTTGTCCGGCCATTTCACCAGCTGTTCTCCAGCAAACGTACTTGGCGAACACAGCAAATCGGCGGGCAACACTTCTATTCCTTTCTACGCGAGGTTTATAACACTCAATTCCTTATCTAACGGCCTGTGAACACTGTCCACAATCACAGATGGCAGTACAATGGCATATAACGGGTCACATAGATAACGCTTCACATGCCCCGTAGAATGGTCGTAATGAAGAGAGGAAGATGAAGTAATGAACGTACCAATGAAATGGAGTCCGACTTGGTGATTTATCGGAGACATTTGCATGCTAACTGGTATACATCCATTTAGTTGCCACTAATCGCTCTCCATAATTTACATGTTCGGCACGAAGCGAGTAATTCGAGAACATAATTTTCTACATTAAATCCTCTTTATAATTCCAACAAAGAAACTCAGGAAACAAAAGTTCCGGGATGACATTATTAGGACGACCTATCAGCGCTCTGGCAGGTACGGTGTGTCCGGATATCAAGATAATCACATGTGGATGCGAATGATCGGGGTCTGGGATGCAAAATGTTATGGCGTGCCTGTGAGTAGAGCGACAAAAGTGATCTGCGCAATTTGCCACTGAACTCTGGGTTGACAGATGGCCACATGGGTAAGAGAGAAACATCATGGGCGGCACTCTGCTGAGAGGGCTAATGAAGTGATACGACTGCTACATTCTAATTTTTAGGCGTGTATTTTGCGAAAGATCTGTGCACCATAATCCCAACGCAGTACCCCATAACATCCAGTCTAACGTTAATGTGAGGCACTGCACTTGCCATCAGATGCTTTCACTGGAGGGATAAGTGTGATGCCTTGCTAGTTAGTGTGTAGACGATCGCGATGACGAATGCTTTGATCGCTTGAGTGATTCGTGTTCTCTGAACGCTGCACTACTAGCAATTAGCAGGCGACTCATTAAGTACCGCATATATTGGCACAATTTAGGCGCTAAATCGAACGCAGTCGACCGCATAGCCCTCTGAAATGCTTCACAATAAGCGACAAACATCGATCTCGCCTTCTGAGATGGATCAGTGGTTTACATCCGATGTGTCGGTATCTCACGGTATCTCACATTGTCTGTCCTTACGTGGCGACATGTAACGCACGGCGCTATACAACTTCGACATTTCTGTAATAATGCTCAACCGAACGATCAACAGAATGACTGTTCATTTTCTGCGCGCGGTAGTCCTCTTCGTGATACCAACTACGTAACATGAACCCGCGAATCAGCAGTACGTAACAACACATGACATCTCATCATTAACAGGAATTTAGTCCTGATTGTCAAGAATCATCCGGATACCCTATGCTTGTCTCGTAATGCTTAACGCGGAAACAGCCGGGAACTATCTGCGAAAGCACTTAGTCTGAACACCATCGCTTATAGCCGCATGTCGAATCAGTAGCTATGTGATGCATAGCAATGTAAACACCAGTTCCTATTGTATACATTTATATAAACAAAATGGAAGCAATTTACAAATCAGTACAATGCATTGCGCGTGCCTCATTCCCACTCACATGATCCATCATGTGCTGAGATGTCACGCAGGCTCGTGCCTCTGACACAATTCGTTCCATGAAACGCATTCTCCACACGGTCTTGCAGAGTACATCCTCAGGATCTCCCTGAAGCATCTCGGAATATTTTAACCCCCTCCTCTCCCCTTGGGTACAAGAGAGAGGTTTTGAGCGGCGCTACGCTGAGAGCGCTAATTCCGAAATTGGATTGCGACAATCTTTTTACTATATGAGTGGGCACTGCTTTGCCACAGCAGGCGTCACTTACTGTTAGGCTAGTATTGATCTGATGTAAGTAAAATGTGATAAGATGGCAAATGATCACCCAGAAGAACGCCCCAGTTGTTGGTTAGTGGGTAGGATCATTTGTCATAGACTCGTGAAATCTGAGTGCGTTCAATCAGTGACGTAGCAACTATTTTACCGGCCCAGGGCGGATGCAAAATTGCCGCCGCCCCCTGGCGCTTGTAAATCTATAAACTCACAATGGAGAACAGCCCTTAAATATTTCCTTTCATTTAACGACAAGCAAGGATCTACTTTTAGAGTGCTGCCGTAAGTGCAGATAGTTTTGCTATTATAGTACTCATGAGCAAGATTTCCAGGTTCACATTTCTCGCAGCACCTGAGGCAGTTGCATTGATAACACTATCCATCGTCAAGTTCGCTTTCTATATTGAGAACTGCCAATCCGTGAGCATTGTCTGCTCCGATGGTGATGGGAGGTAGTTCGTTATGAGCTTGCGTTTTGAGAATGCACTCTCACAGTTGGCAATGCTAGTAGTTTAGGTAAGAAAAATGCGCAGCTGATTCCCCAAGGTGATATACCTGTATGGTGTTCAAAAGCTCAGAATTGCCATTAATTTTGTCGTGTCCCGAAGCTTTTACAAAATACTGCAATTTTTTTATACCTCCGGCAAGGATTTCCTCTTTGTCTATATCTTCGCCGCATTCACTAAACGGACAACTATAGTTATTATCAGGTATATTTAAAGGTGTAAAAAAGCTACTTTGTTCGTAAGATCATACATTCGCTGAAATATACAGTATTTCATCAGTCCAACTCTCTATGAGCGACAGCCTTTCACGTTTATACTCCGCATCGAATCCCATCGATATTGTAAACAATTCTTCCCCGTTCATTCGTTTCTTTTGGCGGATTCGATGCTTCATGCTTACTCCAATTTAGCGTCGTGTTTCTTTGATTTCTCCGTTGCAATATGCACCATTTCCTCTCTATTCTGAAGTAACCAAACTCTTATCTCTATAAGCCTGACAGAAATTCGCTGCATATCCAGGCCATTGGTTCAGACATATCTGTGCATCCTTGATTTCTATGAGAACAGATACCTAAATGCACAGGAACAAAATATACGGAAACAACAATACCGTGATCAGAATTAAAGATGTAGCTGATCTTGTGGTTGCTTTTTCTCCTTATTCTGTGAAATGCTTCACAGAAGTGACGACTTCCGAGAATTTCTTCACCACAATATTTACTGCACCCGCTCGACTACTTCATATAGATTTTACAGTCACCTGATACTTTTACCGGTGACTTGAGTCAAGGCGTTCAAGTAATATTTAGCTAAAAATATGCTACTTATTGGTCCATCGTACCAAAAATCTAACAGAATGAACCGTCGCAAAAGCTGCATGAACACAGAGTCTGGTTTATATATGATACTTTGGGCTGATTTTCTAGATAGGTCTCTGGACACCAATTCGTTAGCGCGACATAACAGCACCGTCGTCAAATGCCTGGCTACGACAGTCTTCAATCTGAATTCCATTCTCTCAAAGTCAGTTCAGAAATTTCCTCTGCTCTTTTGCTGCAGGTCTGAATAAAGCTCAGAAATGACCCCTCTACCCTCACTACATTTTTATTCATCTGCTTTTTATGAGACTCATCCGGAGTGCTATCTAACATTTAGCAAGCCTACCTGCTTTTTTGACCTTATCTATGATTTTATTTCCCACCTGATTTATCAAAATACTCACTACTTCATTTTGAACGTTCGGCGACAAAGAAAAGGTGCTTATTTTTATTCTCAGCTGCACTGTCACTAAATGTACAATTCTGAAAAGTTTCCTCTATGTTGTGGCCTCCTTTGTCATCCTGGATGTCTTCGGTGACCACACGGTGTCATGCCTTGCTTGGTGAGAAACTGGACGATATCAAGTATTCTAGCTTGAATTTCACCAAACCACTTTGCTACAACTACTTGCTCCATTTCCTTAATTGCTTTTCCTTCATCTAGCCAGATCACTAGCTCCCTGCAGTTGAGAAATGACTGAGTACGCTATTTACTGGATTTGTGTTCACATGCTTTTAGATGTAGGTTCCACTAGTCGAAAAACTAGACCATCCTGTTGAAGACATCCTGCAGCAGAAACGAAACTAAGCCCCTTTTGAAGAAGAATACACCATCGATGTTCCCAATCTCTGCTCACCGTTTCGCGAATCCCGCAAAATACAGTTCGTGTTAGCTCCTTAGCCTCAGCTTTGCATTCGTTCCAGGTAGTACAACTTATGGAAACCATGCACGACATACTGTAAGACAGTAGCGCCGAGCCAGACAAGCATAGTAAGCATTTCATGAAAAATCTCAACAGTTTACTGGCAAAAACCCATGTAATCGGTTGGTGCGCTTACAACAATGTGCTTGCATTTCCGATTGTTTAACTTCGCGCGCTTCTTCTGCATCAGCATTCCGAAATTTCCCGCTGCTTCCATACTGTTACCCGGATATCAACGTCTGTAGTACCAATTTCATCTTGGGTCACAAAATGAGTATCATCCTTTGTTTTTAGCACTTCAGTCATGGAATAAGTTTTGTTGAATTTACACTGGCTATTAGACAGTCATCCTTACTAAAAATTTCGCCCCCGTCACACGCCGCCTGGGGCAGACCTCACCGGCTGCCCCTGCTATGCTGCGCCTCTGCGTTCAGTAAAATAACCACTCAACACATTGATGATGGAGAGATGGATTCCTTATGTGAGTACATCCTTCAGCAGCATTTCGCCGTTTATACAGCAGAATGCGTTGTTATACTCAAGAAAACACGTACGATTTGATCTGTTTCTGTTGTCAATTGACGACTGTATAGAACACGCCAGGCGGGCCACTGCATCAACGGTAGATCCCCAACTACGATAAGAGTTTTTATGGGGGTCACTCGAACGGGTTTGGCACAACTTCATTTATATGAATCAATATCAGAATTCATTTCAGGGCGAAGAGTTCTTTTCGGTAAACTCTCATCGGACCCAAACGTTTACATGACACTGATTTTGGGGGAAGCGTCAACTCTGGCTGGGATTGACTTCTGGACTTTTTGTACAATCAAAATCGATAACTTGAGACAGGTACATATATGGTATGTCAGGTGAATTAAATAAACGTGCATACAATACTCAGTAGTCCGAAGTAATTAGGTAGGTAACGTAACAACCAAATAACTAAGTAACAGTGTCCGTTGGCCAAGGTAGTAGTGTCGGCCGTATGAATCGTTTTTGTACGCATAATTCCGGCTTCAGATAGTGAGTGTAGATAGCCTCGGCGATGGATGAGAGCTGTTTGCGGAATCCTTGGGAGAAGTGTTCAGGTAGTGAGTAGATGACTTTGAAGTCATTCTCTGAAGCTGTATGGCCACATTCAAGGAGATGAAACATGATTGAGCTGTCTGAGGACCTCATTTCGCCTTTGTAAAACCATGCCGGGATGTGTTCCCGAATCCTCTGAGATAGGCGTCTCGTAGTGCGACCCACGTATCGTGCACCATAGGAGCACGAGTTTTGATAAACGATCATTGAACGGGTCAACGACGGCAGTCTATTTTTCAAGAGTTTTGTAAGCAACGGCTTGTGAAAAACGGTTCTCAGGCTGGTCGCGAAATAAGTTTTCCCACCCGCTTCTTTCAAACATCGGGATAACATATCAGCTGCAGAATCACCCTTAGATGGTATATGTATGAAAAGCTCTTTCTTAGGATCAATGCTCCCAGGTGTTTTTAGATTACATTTCTTCAAATGTTTCATGAGAAATTTATCAGGATAACCATTTTCCCTGAGGGCGTCGCTGATTCTCTGTAGTTCTTCGTTGACGGTATCCGGTGTACAAATACTGCGCGCCCTGAAGGCAAGAGATCGGACTGAACTCCGCTTATGCTGTAGAGGTACTGCGCTGTGGAAGTTAGTGTATTGCCAAGTCAATGTGTGCTATCTGTGTACCTTTCTGCTGCATGATCCGTCCGAGTTGCGGATAGCCTCTACATTCAGGAAAGTAATCGTTTTCCGAGTTCGGGTTCACAAGTGAAGTAGTTATTCTCGTGTGCGTCACTGAAAGCTTTCAGCATGCTTTTCGGATTTGCAAAGTACGAAGGTGTCGTCAACATACCGTGCGTACATTTCAGTTCCACGGATGTTCGTTGTAAGTGGGTTTTGTTCCAATTTCGCCATGAAAATATCAGTCAGCAGCAGCCGCAAAGGGGATCCCATGTCCCATGACGGTACATTTCAAGAATGATTTCCTCTTGAAGCTTCTAGGCAGCAGAAGAGCAAGCGAAACTCGGCATGTGTTGGACCCTTATCTTGGTACTGGTGTGATGCTACCGTTACCCAGAATAGACTGTATATACACTTGGTTCAGACGGCTTAACTCTTCCTTGGTACGAACAGTGAGAGAGCTCACTGAGATGCAGTCCTTTTCTTTAAATACTCTCTCCTTAAGTCCACACGGCGTTTTCAAATGGGGGAGGAGAACCCGTCGTTGACCGACAGACAAAATTTATGTACGATATGGCCCTCTTTGGGTCTGACCCAGGGGCTAGGTAAGCAAACTGATTCTACTGACTGTAACGCTGCACGCCTCGGAATTTGTTTGTACCTTCACAGTGCAAAGTATTGTGACAGCATCGATTCGATCAACCACTTGTGCTGGCTGCCCTTATAAAGGGGGATCTTCAGAGGCAATCCGAAAGGTATTAAACGAAGAACAAATAAGTATGATTTACCAGAAGAGTCAAACGGTCCATGCGACTCGGGTGCATTTGAATGACTCAATCCCGGCAGGTAGGAGGACACGGGGCATGAAATTGAGTCATAGCATCGAAATCTTTAGAAAGGATTTGTGATGGACTCTTTTAAGGCTGAATGCTGAGGCGTCGGAAATTGCCGAAGCCAACAGCTATGTAGGTAGTGGATGGAGTGGAGTTTTCGAGTGCGTGGCGGGCAGTCTTATGCTGTCAGTCTGAGGGGCGTTGGCGAACGGATCTGAGGTAGAGCGCGAACATCAAATCACTCCTACTCCCATAGCAGGCAGCAGCGTAAGTGTGATGACTTCGTACAATGAACCACCTGGGATCGCTAATGCGGCACTGAAAATGACACTTTGACAAGTAAGGTGACTAACATCCTACTGGCAACTCGATATTCACAATTATGGTTCCTTCTCCTAATGAACGCATTACCAATAACCCCCTGGTTCACTTGGCTTGACGAAACTTTTGTGTCGAACGCAGAACGTTGGTTGCTTTTATTAAGATGTATGTACCTTCCTTTATTTTCTCAAGGTTGGGCGTTTAGAACAAAACATCCTTGCGGGAGATGAGGGTGTTGAGAAACGTAAAACTGCCCACGATCTACGATGAGCCATTTCGTCACGGGTAGTGGCCTTGTACAACCTACGATCGAACACACCAAACGGTGGTGATATTTACCGTAACCCCATTAACGAGTTCGGCCTGCTTGTATCATTCATGCGTATCGACCCGGATGGCAATCGCGCATGCACAGAAGCTGCAGAAATCCACAGTTTGCAAGCTACCCAATTAGCTAATTTCCAGTCCCATGCGATATTTTACAGGTCAGCAAATGAGAACCGATGCTATTTCATTAGTCCGCACCATATTTGGTGCAGTGCCACACTGCACGTAGTATGATGGCCACGTACGCTGCACATGAAGCTTTGGTCGATCCCGATGACGTCAGTTTTGAAACAATGGTATATTATTGGCAAAAGAGCTGCTTCTTAGCAAGTCCCGTAGGATGGCGAAAAAGAGAACGAAACATGGTGCATAGAAAATAAATAGATAACATGAAAATCTTTTTGGTGGACTCACCACAGTGTTAACACAGAGGCACGCAGAAAGAGCCACCCACAGTTGCTTAGGTTAATTCTAGTTGTGCAACGTTCCTCACATTATATCGTCTGTCGAGACACAGGCTATCTCGTAGTGTAGGTGGGTTGGGCAACATCAAGGCGTTTTGTAAACACACGATAACGGGGGGGCGGAAACAACGTAATTTGGGAGGGCGTTCCGAGGCTGACACACACGGTCTTTGACGCATCAGACGGTACTGAGCAGGCCAGATCAGTCTGAACTAACACCCCAAGGTCGTGCTCTTGGATGACTGCTTGATGGACATGATTTCCAAGCTTATATGTGATGTTCTGCTGGTGGCGAGTGTGACCCACCTAGCACTTCCCCGAATTGAACTGGAGCAGATTGTGGAGTGACCACCCATATGCTTTGTCCACTTCTCGCTGAAGTGCATCGTGATCTGCTGGGTCGGCGATCATCCACCACATCTTAACGTCGTCATCGAACAGCAAGTAATCTGAACCAATCAAACGCGTAAGCTCGTTAATGAACACGAGAAACAGGCGTGGCCCCAGAAATGATCCTTGTGGAACTGCACATTCGACATAAATCGGATCGGACAGTGCACTTCGAACTCTGACCTGCAGTTGCCGATCCTGCAAAAAATTCCTGATCCACCCAAGGACAGGATCACCAACTCCATAGCTTTCGAGCCTGTGAAGCAGAATGAGGTGGTCCAGTTGGTCGAAGGCTTTGGAGAACTCATGACGGCTGTCCCTCTGCCTGTATCGGCCGCTTCCGTCCAACTACAGCGTGCAAGTAGTAGGTTGGTGGTGCATGAACGGTGCTGACAGTAACCGTGTCGCTCGGGTGCTATGGTGTTGTGGCGTTCTATACCATTTCTCGGCCAAGTTGTCGTCTTGGGCAACAGAATTAATCTGAGGGGGCATCCAACATGAGTCTACTCAATTAATTCGAGCCGTGCATAAGCCACTTACTTGTGCAGGTGTGTAGGTGTGCGTGTATAGCCCGTCGCCTTCAGCCAATTGGACCTCAGACGCACTAAGTCATAGGGGTGCAGGTAGGACGCTTCAGCTCCTACCAGGAACAGTATCGCTGGCCCATGCACCAGAGTGGCCTTTGTTTCTCAAATTAATTGAGTAGACTCATGTTGGATGCCCCCTCAGATTAATTCTTTTGCCCAAGACGACAACTTGGCCGAGAAATGGTGTAGATGGTCTACTAAAGCCTCAGCAATGATTGCCCCCATCACCATTGAGAGCACAGAGAGGAGGACGACTAGGCGATAGCTGGCGGGTTCCGAGCGATTACAGCTTTTGAAAATTGGAGTGATTAAGCCATGTTTCCACATAGAGGCACAATTTGTTTATCCAAGCATGTTTGGAAGAAATGCGATAATGACCCGGCCAGCGTTGTTGCTGCTGCTTTCAGCACCCTTGGGTGAATATAGTCGAATCCGGGAGAGCTGTAGGTGCGTAGAGAAATCAGTTTCTTCAACACAGCTGCTACAGTAAAACCGATGTCAGTGAGTGTTGCATTTGCGGATAGAGATGTGGGCATGTAACACTGGCGGACGTTCCTTTGGGAAATACTGCATTCGTACGGTGTTGGTTGCCTCTTCCGCACTCTGTGCCACTCCGACTGGCGTGTTAAGTGGGGGGGATACCGAGCTTCACTTTCCGGATGGTATTAACATGCTTGTATAGGATCTTTTTGTTGTTGACAAATTTATATCCCAAATGTTGTCGGAGAGTCGACTTGTCCGCACGGACAAGTATGTTACAGTCGTTGCGCTGGGTCACGCAGTCTCTCTAGGTTTCGGGACAAGGACGAGCTCTGTAATTGTGCCAAGATGCGTTCCTTATTGGCATGCCTTGGCGAGTGCTACTTTTGATGAAAGACCAAGGACTGGTGGAGAGAACTTTCTTTATTTCCGAAGCAGTTGCGCTTAGATTGCGGAAACATCCTACAAACTGAATCCAGGCTCTGTCAGGTGAGCCACCTTTCAAGAACTCTCAATCGGTCGTCCCAACTACGTTGTTCAAGACATCGTAATATGTGATAGTACGTGTTAGTTCTGTGTGTTCCTCAGGATATTCAGCGTAACATACATAAAGTATGGTGACATAATCGCTTAACCTTAGTGGGTGTCTTTAAATGGCCTGTCGATTATGCGTTTTTCATTTGTAAGGACGAGGTCAAGTACCGATTGTTTGTTATCAGCTCTGTACCTAGTAGGTGAGATGATGTGATTGTAGAGCAGGTTATTTGCGATAAGATCTTGCAGTTTGGCCTTGTGTGTTTCTCTGGGGGATACCGAACTTTCCAAGTCGTGCACGTTGGAATCACCGGAAATAAGAACCTGGCTGTAAGTTGGGAGTAGGCATTTCGTCAATGATGAAATTAGGTGAGAATCCATCTCTGGAGTGAGCGATGGGGAGCGATATACGACTGCCACGAAACAGTTGCCGTTGTCTGAGACTCAAACAGCACTATGGCAAATCGGGGACCCGCTTCTCCGGATCGTTCAGTGATTCGCATTATACGTCGTTACGATAGTATAGGGTAGCACCACCTCCCCTGCTGGGACGACCGTGTCGGAACAAGCACATACCCTGGATCGCCATTTCGGCATCCGTATTCCCTGAGTGCAGCCAAATCTCGGTTATGGAGATGAGATCCCAAGCGTTTGTTGCCTGGCGCAACCGAAGCTCGGCGATTTTGTTGAGGAGGCCTTGGGCATTCGTGTACATGCAGGAAAATGTTTCGGTTCTCAGCAACGATCGGAGGCACTTGTGGCTGGGACGATAGGTTGTGCCGACCGTTGCATGTTCGGCCGCTAGCCGTTTTTGTGATATTATCGGAGAGTCGCTTGGAGATGGTTTCGGTGGAATTGTGTTCACCTCCCTTACGAACTCAGGTTTCACAATGTATGCAAAGTGGCTACAGGAAACTCCTCACTTCTTTCACAATTGCTTCTGGTGTGCATATCGTATCAGACCAATAATTCGTTTGCTTGCTGTGGTGGTGCATTAAGTCGGACGAGTTTCGGTCGCCGCTTTGAACCGGAGCACGGTTGGCAGTCTGTTCCAAAGTGAATGCCAGCCTTCCAGTAGCGTAAGTACCCGGTTGCTTGAGTGGTTCATCTTCTCTTGAACGCCACACCACTAGCAATTAGCGGGCGACTCATGATGCACTCCATACATTGGCATAACTTAGGAACTAACTCTAAAGCAGACGATCGCATAGCCCTCTGAAATGCTTCACAATAAGCGACTAACTTCGATCTAGCATCCTGAACTGGATCAGCGGTTGTGTAGGATTAGTTAATACTATTCCGAGACCGTGCGCGAAATTAAGCGCGGATATCAGAAGGCAATTGGAATCGGACACAGCGGACTGTATTCGATGGGCTACAAGAAGACGCGGACGGATGAAGCGAGACGAGAGCGAACACGTGAGCTCGGGAGCTTACAAGACGGTCGAGTGTCGAGCCGGTTGTAAGGAAGATTAAAACAGGAAGGAATAATGTGTAATCGGTCAACAATCAAATTGTACATGAAAGATAGCAGTTATCTTTTTGGGCGCTACAGCTTACATCCGATACGTTATCTTAAGGTATCACACCGTGTATGTCCTCACGCGGCGTTATGTAACTCACAACACTTTGCAACTTCGACATTTCCGTAATAATGCTTAACCGAACGATCAACAGAATTACTATTCCTATCCTGCGTGCGGTAGTACTCTTCATTATACTAACTACGTACCATTTCGCCTCCACGAACTGGCGACCTAACAGCACGTAACAACATTTGACCTCTCCTCATTAGGAGCAATGTAGTCCTGATTGCCAAGAGTCATCTGGATGCCCTCCGGTTGTCACTGGCAACGTCTGACGCAGATACGTGCGAGAACTCTGCGAAAGCACTTAGCCTGAAAACCATTGTTTGTATCTGAATGTCGAAATAATAGCTGCGATGCATGGCAGTGACAACATTACTTGAGACTGTACGTTTATGTCAATAGAATGAGAGAGATGTACAAATCTGTACAATGCACTGCGCGGACGTAATTTCTCTTCACTTGATCTATCATCTGACAGTGCTGAGACATCCCACAGGCTCGCATCTCTGACACCATTCGCTCCAGGAAATGTATTCTTCACTCGGTCTTGCAGAGTACATCCTCAAGATCACCGTGAAACATTTCGGAAAATCGATCTAATCGCCTGCTTCAGATATGCTTTGATGATGCTCCAAATGCCCTTTGTTGGGTTCAGTGATGGGGAATATAGAGCGAGGCGCAGGATGTTGCACGAACGGTACGACTCCTCTTGAATTAAGCACTCCTGGATTGTGTGGCATGGCGCGTTATCGCAAATCATGAGGCAGCTTGTGGGCTTAAACGCAGGCGACCACCTTCCGATCCGTATTTCACTCTCTATTTGCACAACACCCATTTGGCACTTTACTCGCAAGAAAGTGGGAACATTTTAGCACCACAAGGCCCTATCAGTCGCAGTCATTCATCTGTGAACGTTGGTATCCGCATACACCGAACGTGTGCAGTCATGTGCCCATTTCGGGGTGGTCGTATCCCTTAACCTGTACTACTTGCAAGTGTGCTGCGGTTGTACATTTCAGGTAGAGTATGCCTTTAGGTGTCTGTATCCACAAGAAAAGGTGGGCATCTGGTTGCGTCTAATGTCCAGTGCCAACCGGAATCATTTGTTTTCACACGGCTAGTATTCTCATTATACTCACATGTTTGGAACATGGATGTGGTCTCAATGTATCAAACCTGAGCCGCACGTACACGTATGTTCCGGAATCATACTGTCGCCGGAAACGATACCTGCGTTAACGGATAGAAGAATGGGTAAGGTAGTGCAATGAGTGCCAAGGATGCATGTGTCTTAATAATGATGAATACGAGATGGGTTCAACAATTGGGGTAGGAGAGCATGGTTTAAATCGACGGAACACAGGGTTGAGATGAAAAGCCCCCATGGAAGGCGGACGCAATTATTGTTACAGCAGGTGTTGCCGAGCTGCTTGTCAGGCGCAAATTTGCTTCAATCCATTGGCTTGACTGATGAGGTGACCACCCGAGAAAGCTGGAGCCTAGCGGTGAGGTTTAATTCACAGGCACGCTTATGTGCACGAAACCGTCATGTGTCCTACATTACGAAGCTTGTGTAGACAAGTAGATATTTAAAACAGTCGGGTGACTTACAGTCTGCAGTACTCAGAATGACACAAAGAAACCGCCGGATCCACCACTCGGAGGATGTGCAGAGCAGATTATTGATGACTCATGAGGAGAGAGACAACTGGGAGCAACTTGCAAGCTTACTGAATGTTAACACGAAAACGTATCGCAGTTGGATACGAAGACGGGAATGAGTCGAACAAAGAGTGAAGCATGGTGGGAGTGCGACGAAGATCTCTGGCAGAAATTCACATTGATTGCCTGTTAGAATAGGTATTGTCGGAACCCACGGTCTCTCGCCAAACACTTCGCTTGCGGTTGAAAGCGGAATTCATTCTCGAGGTGAGCGTAAACACAATAGTGCGACACTTGGATGGGAAGCTGATAACTGTGCATAAATTACACTCAGTTCCGGCATTCACGAGCACACTGAAGAACAAGAGGCGCAGAAACTTATATCTTGGCATTACTGAAATCGGGGGTCGAAGCGAGACAAGAAGAGTGGATTGCTGCGACAAATTTCAACCCATTTTGTGCTCGTAACCAGAGGCCATTCTCCACCAGGAACACGGGCGCAGTGTAAAGTGTCCAATAGTGAAGGACAGAAAATTCATCGGATTGATGCCCTGATGACCGACAGTTTGATAAATTGTACCATCGTGTAAGGAAATCCTCGTACCTGGCTCCTATATGTCGAGATAAAATGCGTACTGTGACGCTCGGATGCATTAAGAGACAGATGACGAGATTTGGACCAAATATGGACGTCATTTAGATGATTTTACAACCTCAGAGCAATCGGCATTTCTATGATGGATTCCCAGGACGATGTTGTCGGTGTATTTCCTTAGAGTGGCTTTTGCGGGGACTGTTATTGAGCTGAGCCGGAGGTAGTGCTCTTCACAGAATGTTGGTCGACCTCGTGGGATGGTATCATCCACGTGACGTTGTTTATAATGCGACCCTGGCATGTCTAAGTACTGTGAAAATGCAACTAACTATTTATATCGTTTTACAGGCATGTTAGCGCGTTGTACCAAAGTTTTAGCCTGCCACATTCTCGAAATCGCCTGCTGTGCATTTAAGTTCACGAGGCTAAGAACGCTGTTTTCGTGTCGTTGACACTCTCATTGGTCATACGACGTTAGCCAATAGGATACCGTTTGGAAGCCCCAAGCATGAGCGACGGACAGGCCAATGAAAGTCGTCGAGAACTTCCTTCTGTGCTGCCTTGACGCGCGTCTGAAGGAAACCCCGGTTAGTTCGCTCCAAACTGACACCGTGCAATTGGTAACTTGTGATGCCTGTCTAATGAGGTGATACTACCTACCACTTGATCCGAAACTTACACAGTAACCAGTGCGGACTGACACACAAATCACCACATGAAGCGGTCTATACTTATTTATCGCTAGCTACTACCTGGTGGTGGCTTAGTTCAGCGACCTAACCATGCTTACGATTTTGGCGTAGTCAGGCATTCTTCTAACTGGTATTCCGCAGACCCTACGGTCTGTCAGGCGGGCCTGCATTTTCTGTTGATCTGGTAGTTGCCGTGGCTAGGACACTGCGCACCCTAAGTTGAATCAGTAATGGCTGCTAGGCAGTTGGACAATTTTGTGCGATTGTTATTGCAACGACCATGGGGGACATTGTTCTCATTGAAATAGGTAGCCCAACCTGAAGCAGAACAACGAAAGGCCTATGGGTGCTTACTTCTATCACAGTTGATGACTAAACACAAAGTAAGATGATTCCAAGTGTGACGGTTACATGACAGTAGTGAGTGTATCTTTGTCTTCACACTCATGGGCGAATTTGTTAATCAGTTATCGCTTCAGTGCCAACTGGTATGGCGTTAGTTAAAGTTTATTGAAAGGATGCGGTACCTCTGTATTCATAGGATAATTAGGCTTTACTTCCTTATGTTCCCCATAGATGTGAAGACTCTTTGACAAGTGGCTCTCCAAATGGCACCATTACAAGCATAGTCAATGCAGATGGAACTTCCCTATTACGTCCATGGACTGGAATGCTATCCTCATGGAATCGGCACTACTCAACAAAGAAACACCTAAAAGGGCTACAATGACTACCATATTTATAAATGCCACATCGACTCGCAAGAAAACGTCAAAGGCCGATAATTAGAGGCGGCGCACGCATTTTATTCTGGTAATTCAGGTGACTAATTGGAACAAACTACTTTCTCACCCTCGGGCGTTCCTACAATGTGTTTGCGATCATTTACCAAAGTACCCGTACCTACTACTCCTGCTATGGACTACTGTTTCAACTAGTCTTAGAAGCACTCGTGGATGCACGTCGTGACACACGTTGTTATCGACTTAGCAAATACTCGGCAATATTTTGTCATTGGAAAGTAGGTAATTCCGGAGGCATTGTTGGAGGAGAAAAATGGCTCCAAACCCTATGCTTACACTGCGTATGCGGTGTTTGTTGGCAGGTAATCTCAGGGCCGTACGATCACCTGGTATTTCAAGATCATCAATTACAGGGAAGTAAGGCGTAAATATCATGTTGAAACGCAGGATTGACATGCATCTACGACCTTTAAATAACGGCAGGTCCATGGGTACTGACTGAAGCGGTAACTGATTGCCGAAGTGGCTCACAGGTGTGGAGACAAACGAACACTCACTAATATCGTGTCACCGCCACACTAGGAACCCTCCTCGTTGGAACAACGGCTACAGATCCACTGATGGTCTTACCTACTGAGCGAACTTGACCTAAGTATACAACGCGCCGACTACACCAGCAGTACGTAGGTACCCTATTCACATGAGTGTACGGCCCCCTGAAACAACACAACACGGGACTTTTGTAGCTGTAGATGCTTCAAAATTGCTATTTGCGAAAAAGTCCTAGTTTTACCTCCTTCAAACATAGTACTGTATTTTTCTCAGTACCTCACTGCCTTAACAATCAAACGCTTTTCCTAAGCGAAATCGCATAAGTATCGATTCTCCAGATTGTTCGCAGTTGCACGATTTCAATCCATACCGTGTCACGTGTGGCCAGATAGGCAAGCGAGCAAGGAAGGCAACCGCCGTACAGTCCGTAAGCCTTCAAAGCTTCTCTTCCAACAGCCTGCAAGCGTTGCAGCCTAAACACAAGCAACCAATCCGCTTCTTATTACTACTCACTTACATGTGATCTAGCTTGCGTGGAAGTAAACCCTACTTACGCCAGATTGGCAACATGACCAATTACGTATTACGTCTCCGATTGGCTGATGGCCCTTGACACCATATAAATGTGCTGGTACACCGATTGCGGTCAACAAATAGGCGACCGCCCAACCGAGGCAATCGTATAGCGTACCTGCAAGCCTGCTACCAGGCTGCACGTAGTTTTAAACAAAATGACAATCGTTTCAAAATGTGCTCTGTCTAAAACTACCAGCACATTCTGTGTCGCATCAATGCTCGCCTGAAGAAAAGCCTATGCGTTCTCTCTGAAGTCAATCAATCCAATTGACAGGACCGCAAGCACCCATACGACTGCACGCGCGCACATCGTCACACATGTTGCTCTTCCCTTTGGTGTGGCCGCAGACTCGACACCAAAGTGGATCGCGTGATACGCAGGGGACCCATGTGGTTAGATGTTCGAGTAAACGGTCATCAATATAGTTTTGGCGCTTTAATTCTTTCAGTAACTTAGTGAGTTTAATTTCATCATTCGCGCTGCAATCCTTCTGTGTCGGATTAAGCATGAATTTGGTCCTGTCCCCGGGCACACGACCAGGCGTCTGTCCAAGAGGATAGCGGTACACTGTCCTTCCTCTAAAACAGGGCACGGCTAAAAATGTCCACAACGCTATCCTCGAGCATCTGATTACTACTGGGCATCGGATTAGGACAGAAGACGAAGTCAACATGGTCTACACTGTGTCGAAAAGCATTCCCAAAGGAATCAGGAATCGCATGCTTGCCACTGCCGAAGCAATGGCGATTAGGATACTACAACCTGATACAAGCAAAGGACGCTAGTACAATCTCTCAGTTTGCTCTGGCCGTGACAAAGATTCTGTCCGTATCTGACAGATCCCCCGGTCCAACTGTGTTTTGTTCCTCATTAGCCACTGCGTTCTAGCTTTCACTGTTTGCCTATGTGTATGCACGATACGCCATGTCTTAACTTCTACCGCCTGACTTCATTGACATAACTATCGAGTGGCTTCACTGACTCTATTTAAATTGCCATCTAACCACCTTCACTCGAGCTCTAGATAGCTTACGCATTTGCTTGTTCTTCATGTAAACGTCTGACGAGAATTATAGAAAATATATATCCTTTCGCAACTCTCCTTTTGCCTTATTAGAGATGAGCAGTTTGTGGTCCCTGCAACCCTTATTCCTCTGGTGGTTGCATATGCTCATGAAGTTTATCGAGGGATTGTGCGAACAAAAGCTCAGATACGACAATACTATTGGTGGTCGAAGTTGAATTCCAGCGTCGAAATGGTTATTCGGGAATGTTACTCTTGTCAACAATCCGGTAAGAGTGGTAGGTCCCTGAATGCTCCAGTCCAACCTGTCATGTACCCATTGAAGCCATGGGCAAAGAATGCCATCAGTCTTTTAGGCCCGTTTGTCAATGCATCCCTGTAGAAACGTAACAGGCTAGTGGCTACATGTTTCTACAGCAAAGGGCCAGAAACTATTCTATGCGAGGACGTAACTACAACCGTCATCATAAAATGGCTTCGTTGTTTGTTTGCAAGGTACGAAGCAAGCAGAAGTTAAGATTTGCCAGAAAGAATAGTCACTGATAACGGCCCACAGTTTCGAAGTAACAAGTATGCTGAATTCCTAAGGCGCAGTGGTATCAGACACACGAAGACTGGATCCTATAACTCTGTCTCGAATGGACTTCTAGAACCACTTAATCATACTTTGAAAGGATCTCTACGTCCTTCGGCTTTCGGGAGAATCCTGGGATGACGCGTTGTTATCTGCGTTGGAGGTATACAGAACCACTCCACATAATGCAACGGCAACAAGCCCTCGGAGCTAATGCTATGGCGAACAATTCGAACTCTATTAAATGCAGCCTTTACATCCTAAGAACGGGCGATCACACAGAATAAGAAAGACGGGCTGTTTACTAGGCTAAATATAGGCGCGTTGGAAGAAGTTATCCTCCAGGGACATTTTTTCGTGTAAGAATACCCAACTCCTTATCGATCACCAGATCCGTGTGGAATCTGCGTGCACGCCGGGTACTTGCCAGTTGGCTGATGGGACAAAGGTGACTGCAAGACAGTTGCATACAGCCTTTTTCCAAAGCGCTATTGTACAGACGTACACACCTACAACACAGCGCTCCGTACAAACTAATGCAAACTTACGACGTCCCGGTCGGATGCGCCGGCCTCTCTACCGGTACGCTTTAACGGATAACACCATATGACACTTCTTCGGGGTGCTGACGTTAAATTAGATTGTTCATTGACATGTAGTGCTTATGTATTTACAAAAAGAGAGGACAATGTAGTGCTAAAATGCTTTGCTTTATTTTACCTTTGATTCGCTTTTCCTACTCACACTTCTATTTAGCACTCCTTGGCCCGTCATATGATCTTGCATTTGGTTGGTTACCATTCGAACTTCTATCTATTTAATTGTAACATGCGTATAGGCAAACAGTTTTTCCATAAATATTTTCCGGTGCTGTTCTTGTCTGCTGCTTTTTCGGAATGCAATCGATGGTTAGGCCACGTGTTGCGTATACCAGCACGCCGACTCCTGCGACTTATGTTTTATGCGCGGACGGAGTGTGGATAAAAGGTTAAGAGGGGAGCCGACTGAGATTGTGCTGGTGGCTCTCCCTTCCAACTTACGTGTTAGACGATCACTCTCTAACCCAATTGTGGTGGAATGTGGTGCTCCACAAGGCTCAGTGCTGGGACCGCGCTTATTTCTGGTGTCTATCAATGACCTGGCATCAGTTATCTCTTCAAATTTCCTGCATTTCGCCAATGACGTCAACATATGGCGGGCGATTAGTAACAAGCCAGCTCACGATCTGCTCCAGCCTCACCTAGATTGCATTGACGAATGGTCAAAGAAAAACATACTTCAATTGAACATAGCTAGGTGCATGGTGATACATCTGCGTCCCCAGCTGGTGTGCATTTACAAGCTTAAAGAGCACACCTTGGAGAAGGCCTCTCAGGAGCTTGACCTGGGTGTATTGGTACAGGAAAATCTCCGGTGTTAAACACAAGAAAACAACGAGAACCGGCAATCAACACTTCGGCCTTCCTCGCTGAGCCTTCGGTCGGTTTGATCCCTCAATCTTTCCCCAAATGCTTAACGCCTACGTGCGACCGCACGTGGAATATGCTATCCAGGCGTGGCAGCCATGCCACAAACAGAATCTTGTTGCTCTCGAGACTCCTCAACAAAGGGCAAACAAGAACGTCATGGGCCTCTTTCATCTGTTCTATCAGCTGAGACTTAAATCTCTAAGAATATACAGCAGTCGATATCGGCTTTTGCGGGGAGATCTCATAATGGTTTACTAAATGCTGAAGAATCCAAACCACATTTGCCGTCGGCTGCTGGAATTGAACCACAACACTAAACTAAGAGGTCGCCCTCTGAAACTGAAAATACAGTATAGCCGCCTTGAATGCCGTAGCAATTTTTCCCCTCTGTTTGTGCCAGCCTTGGAATGCCCACCCTAACTTTGTCATCTCTTCTCCCAATTTGGCGATATTTAAAAAACGTGTTGACGATGCATTGTCTCACATTTCATTTTATGATTTGTTAGCCAAGGGCTACAAAAACGCAATCAAGCGGTTTCTTACCAAATGCCTAACCAATGAATTTATGGATTTATAAGTTTAATACGCGAACGTCTCCGCTATTCCACATAAGTCTATGGTTAGTCCACCACAAACATTTTCACTTTATAATGAAGTTGATTTTCACAATAATTTCCATCCTACGGGACTTGTTAAGCAATGGTTTCTTTACCCGTAATAAACTCTTGTTCCATAGTCCCCGTTGAGGCTTTCAGACTCTTTGGTTGGGGTTTGAAAACGGATGTATACCTCTGGTTGGAGAAGTTAGCTAACATGGCGAAAAATCAATCCAAATGCTATCTGTGTGGAGAGTTTCGTTGTCCCTCCACTTAGTTCTGGGCCCTTTCAACCGCAATCTAATTGTCAATGTGTGTACCAATTGCAGGCGTATTGGTCTATAAGGGCACTTATAGTCGTAGTAGTAATAGAATCAACGGTCTAGTACATAAAGTTAGAACCAGGTAAAACCATGAAATTCAGCGGATGACAGCTGGAGTCGCCGCAGTTCATCATTATAGCATGTTAGTTCAAGGTTAGCAACACACTGCAGCTATTGTGTCATAATAAAAAATGAACCCTTTTGTTATTTATCCGTGCGCCATTTTTTGTTTTATTTTTTATTTTTAATTGTTAGTGCTTAAGTGTCTGCACCAAACAAGTATGTACACATATCTTCCCCTGGTTTCGGTTGCGAGCGATATCCTGTAATGTCTCGAGCCATCGGCACTCTTCGTCCTTAGGCCCCTGAGCAGGCAGGCGTGTGGATCCTATGGTAGCGATACCTGGAGTTAATGATTCCATATGCTATCGCCAGGTGGATGGTTAATCGCCATTTGGTCTCATCTAGTCGTGTCCTGCACGAGCGAACAGAGTACGATAGGACAAGCGCTCAGCTGACATACACAAGACATAACCGAGCCATCTACACTGACTTAACTAAACCAGCTTGTTGATGGGGAATACTCGCATTTCCTAAGACATGACGTTCGACTTCACCGATGCAGGTACGCAGTTACCAACACACACTAGCGGTTCTTCACAAGCCGAGAGCCTGCACATCTCATTCATGCGAACTGGCCATGAATCACTGCCGCGTGCAACACACCTCGAACGGCCGTATCGTAACACGACTCTTTATCAAGAGGGAAACATTTCGATTGCACCACTCGTGTTTCAGGTGGACAAATTCAGACCGGGCTTTGGCGATACGGAGTGAACTTTCTTTACTAACAGCGTCACCAGCAGTCAAGCAGCTACGAAGGTATATAAAACTGTCATGTTCCAGCCGTGTGCCTTTAAGATTGGGTACAAGTATGTGAGTTGCCAATTGTGGAGCAGCACTTTGTACTTCGATGGGGCGAACACGTCCCGTACTTAGATGCCTCCATCGCCAAATGGTTTAGTATGGTTTGCATACTCTGCGAATCGTCACCAGGTGGTGCGATGTCATCAGTATGATCTAGGTCGGTTTCCCGCTTACCCGGCAGTATTTGCAGACCAAAATGCTGGTTACCCTTCAGAGTTCCCCACAGGACGTCTTAAATCGCAAAATTAAAGAAGAACGGGAACATATGACAGTCCTGTTGTACACCGCTATGGACAGCGAAGGAGGAAGAAGGCTTGTCATAGACCCTCACGCTGCATGAGTGGTGGAGGTAGAGTGCACGCAGGATGGTTGTGTTCTTTCCTGGAACCAAATTCCTTAGCAAGTAATACCATAGCGCAGGTTCATCAACCGAGTCGCATGCGGCACGGGTGTCTAAGAATGCAACGGTGGTAGTCTTCTGGTAGTGGTGGTGATGTTCGAGGACTTGGCGGGGTGTGAATATTTGATTAACGCATCCACGTTCAGGATAAAAGCCGACTTGTTCATCCCGGTACTATGATAGTACACGAAGTAAAATAGATGCCAATAGCTTTAAGGAGACCGAACTGATACTGATACCTAGTGATTAGGACAAAATTGCGGTCACCCTTTTTGAAAATTTGGACAATAGCTAGCTCACCTCATAAAGAACGTACCTCTTCTTCCTGTCAGATTTTAGAAAACAAGGAGATTAGCTAACTGATGATAACGGCGCCATCATATTTGAACAGCTCCGGAGGAAGTCCGTCAGTGCCGGCAGTCTTGAAAGGCTTCAGATGCCGGATCGCTTGACAAACTTTTGCTTCGCTGGGTAGGTGAACTGTAACGACTTACGGCGGGCAGCTGAGTCTGCATGGTACACAAGTGGGCGATGAGGACCAAGTGAACTGCGAATGACGATGTTCGGCCCATCGATCCAAGCGTATCTGTAGGTTAATAATCGGCAAACCGTCAGCTCCTCAAATAGTCTCACTGACGCCGGGCTACCCGTGTCCAGTGGAATGGATGAGCTGGAAGAACTTGAATGTATTGCTAGAGATGGCAGCGGCCTCCATTTCCGAGGCACGCTGAGAGCACCAAGCTTCGTGATTACCGTCTAGGCTTTGTTTGAGCTGTTAACTGACATAACCACGTACTTCGTTACGCTTGGACTCCGCGTAGATGTTTCTACGGCGGTCTAATAGATTCTACTGCCCTTTGGAAATCCAGACCCTCATATGTTGCTGACTAAGACCACAGACCGCTTCGTTAGCACAACTGATGGGCTGAAAATTACAGGTGTATACAGTGAAGTCGGTAATATGTATGACATTCTGTGGCAGATAGAGGTTGCGAGTTAAAAATTGTGGCGTTTTGTTGCCGCAGGGCATTAGCTGCTTCTTCGGCGCTTCGTACTCTACCGCTTGTCGTGAAAACTGGAGAGATGTCATGCTTCAGTTTGCGAAGGTTCTGTACATGTCTACAAAGCAGTTTATGATTTACCAGGAAATATTTTTAGCTAGGCACTGTTGATTAGTTACTTTGTCCTCACTGACAAGTGAAGTTCAATAGTTGCGATGGGTCAGGAAATTGCCCGAAATCTCTGAGTCGGGGTTAACTTTGTAGGCATGCCACGCTGCACTCTTTTACCCAAGGCATTTTCGGATCCTGCTGCTTAGAAGTGAAAACATTTTTGTGGGACAAAGGAGCTTGGTCTCTTATGCTCTGTTGACGATGTCGCTGTGTCTATCAATGTTCTCCGTCGAAACGTTATCAAGGGGACTGTAGTTTTAGAATTCCCAAGCAGGTGCATCGATGAGTTGTTTCAATACGTAGTAGCGTATGATTTTATGAGTTAGTCCTGAGTGTTCAGTTGGATACTGCATAACACCCATCGTTGAACATTGTCACTACATGGTCACTAAGACGTAATGGACTATCCATCGATAACTTGTCCACCATGAGCTATTCGCGAGCACAAGGTCCGATATGGACGGTTTATTTGCTGTCTTGAATCTATAGGGCGTGATGACACGATTGTACAAAGGAATATTAGCTACCAGTTAATACAACTGCCTTGAACTGTTCACTGGATGATGCCGATACCTCCAGATCGTATAGATTGATGTCCCCGGAGATGGTAAGGTGGCTGTACCTAGCACGTTTTACTCTGCTTAGGACACGCCTCAAGGGGGAATCCATTTCCAAAGCGGTTGTTGGGGACGGTAAACGACGGCTACGAGACATGTGTCGTTGTGTCTTACTCGCAGACGGCTGCAGAGTTAGTAGGTAACGTGTGTTTCCAGATCACCAACTACTGTACATTGTAGATCGCTGCATTAGTAGAGCAGGACCCCACCTCCTCTGATGGGGCGGTCTTTCCGGATGAGTAATATTCCGGCTTTCTCAACTTCAGCATCATTCAACTCTTGGAGTAACCAAGTTTCGGTAATAGAAATTAGGTCCCAAGCATTCGCAGCCTGCCGTAGTCGAAGTTCGGTAAGTTTACTGCGGAGCCCTTGGGAGTTTGTGCACATACATGAACGTTTCTCAGATTTAAGCAATGTTTCGGAAGTTGTACAACTCATAGGCGAAGTGCTCATCACATGCCTCAGTTTCAGGAACCCCTTGGAGTAGTATGGTTCTGGTTGAAGTTTCCTTCCGGTAGTCCTCTAACACGCTGTTAACTCGATAACGCCCGCTACATGGAATGTCTGGAAACATACGGATGGAGCAGCGTTCGTTTCGGAGACTACTTGTCGACAGCAGTACCGGTTCTACTTCAGTGGTGGAGTTCAGTACAACACGCAGAAGTCTTGGCTCTCCCAAATGTTTGGAGTTGGGGTTTCGTGTAATACGCACTACGTGTGCAGGTTTAAGTACAACTCCGCTTGGGTTACTAGTAATATCCCACTGGTTGAGGTCATCCAACGACCTGACTCTTATTGATGTGGACTTTGATTCTGGGGTAGTAGAGCTCAGTACGCTCAGAACAGGTAGTTGTTTCTTTACACCTTTCGACATGCAGCGGTTAGTGATTGAAGTACTCGGAGATGTACCGCAGGAAACCAGTGGTGCTTGCACTAGGAAAACTGCGCAACGCTCCTCAGTTTCCGATCCAGTTGGGGGTGATGTTAACTTTACATGACGGCTCATTTTGGAGGAATTCGTAACCCAATTTTCGCTACTACCGGCTTGCTCTTTTCCTTCGCATTCCGTCGGGAGTTTGTAAGTAACCTTACGTGTAGTTACTCTGATCGAACAGGAAACCGCATTATTCAAATGTGAGCCACGTGTGTTATTAGAACAGCAGTTGATGTTCTGCGCTCTTGGTGTCGTGTTGCTTACGGTGTTACTAGCCATTCTTCTCGGGATAGGAGCAGCACTTACGGGGGAGGATCGGTTTGCACAGTCCGCTATGCTTACCGCAACCGTAGTGATTTTCATGATCACTATTTCCTCAAACTTAACTAATAGCTAGTCGTACTTCTGAGATAATAGAAGCACGCTTTTATCAATGGGATAGATAAGCATTCCACACAGAACCATAGAGAAGCTGGTTTTTTCAATAACTTGGACTAACTAGGTTTAACTCGAAGGTATCTCGCACGGAAAAGCTTGCAAGAGTCACTGCACAGAATGCCATCTTAACAAGTTTGAACCATGGTCTATATAGGTCTGTAGACTCTGGCACACTGGGCATCGCGCTTGTTGAGGAAACGTTACGAACCATTTTGCATGACTCACACTCTGCGGTAGAAAATAGTTCTGTTACTGAAGTTTTCGGCAAAGTTACAGTGTTCACTTTGCAGTTGCGTGCTCGCAGACTGTCCTCTCTGAGATACCAGTCGGATCTGTCAGCGTGAACGTGGGGCAGATTACATGATAGTGTGATTGAGAACTTTCGTGCTTAAGCCTGTAGATCACGCCGAGGAAATTTGCATTGAGGCTTGTATCTGCACCAAGAAATGTTGGATTTGAACGAGTGACAATTCGTTGAACGAGTGACAGTTTGTCTTCTCACTACCGCTAATATGTGGAACTAGTCTCGGGGCTCTGGTACAACAGAGGACTCTCGCCATTCGAAAACCCACCACGTCCTGAACACTGTTGCCGAACTATTTGGAAGGGGAGGTAATTGGTATAAAGAGAAATTAATCACATCTAGACTCAACCAGATGGCCATTATATGATCATGCCGTATCATGGAGTGCCTCGTTCTATAGAGCACAAAACCTTTATTTATTTATTTATTAGATACAAGATGGAATGCGCACCCATCACGATTCTCGAAAGGATGAAGCCATCGCGCAGTGCTTGTCCGGGCATGTGATGGTTATTTGACCGAGTTTAGGTGTGATGAATTTTCAGTTATATTTGTCATGTTTTGATTTTGTTCTCATTTCTGCTATAATCTTAAAGATTTTATTACTCCATTGCAGCCGTGGTTTTTCTCACCCCAAGCTAGTGTTATGGGCATGCCCATGAACTATATTGGCGTTTTACTTGCCTTGTATTTGAAAACATCAGGCACCCCAGGGTCCATCATGAATTGTCCGATGTCTTCCTCGCAATATGCAACGTTCGTCTCGCTCGCCACATGTTTTCAGCTGCCTCCTTGGCTGCGTCATGGAGTTTTTATTTAAATAGTGTCACGATCAACTTTCTGGTTCCGCTGTAGGAAATCAAGGGGTTTGGATCATTCGGCCAATGTATTCTTGCTCTCTGACAATCGCGAAGATGCACAGATTTGTACTGTATCTCTGGAGTGATCCGACCATCTAGTATGCAATTTGTACCCATCTAATGCAATGCGATTTCACATTACCACCAGCAACTTGCTATTCTTTTAGAAATTGACGACGTGGAACGGGAGCTAGTTAATCAGCTCCAATATTTCACAGATGCATTGACTACCGCGAGCGTGTGGCTACTGAAATTACGTCATGTATTTCCATGAGCATAGATGCTTTTATAATTTTGCGGCACATCTGGCCATAACATTTGATTTCCTATGCTGTGCATGTAACGTGCCTGCCCTCCTCTTGTCGTAGAGGTCCTTTATGCCGCGCGAGCACTTGCAGCACACTATCATACATCCTCCCGGTAAAACGCTGAGTCCGCAAGTGTCGTTGATAGATGTTATGTTGGTTTGCGCACCTGTCACATGCACTCACCCTCTGCTTATCCAGGATAGATCTATTTTCTAGACTCTATGATGTGACTTTCACAATTTAGACCGAGGTCAATGACGATTAATCTGAAATTTGATTACTAATGAGTATATGAATTTAGGTATGCTTTTATTTGGTTCATCGCAATTATATTACATGCCTAAAGGTGAACTAGCAATCCGAAAAGGCATCGGACGATCGCTTCGCCCTTTTGGGTCTTGACAGTGTTACGCATTCGCGCGGTTCCCTGCCGAGAAGCGAACTCATGCCCGCTAGTGACTCTCATCACTAACCAACAGCTTATGCCATTAAGCCACAGGGGAAGATAAGCAACCAGCTCTTATTGAAATCTAACTGCCATATGCCCTGACGCATCCTGCGTTCGATCCCCAGCAGGGAACGGGGGGGGAATGCGCTCCACTGACTAGACCTAATAGAGCGAAACAATCCTCTAGTGCTTGTCCGGATTGTTAGCTCAGCTTTGCAACTTGAAGTCTAATTACGTTGAACTAAGTAAAATAATGTGAATTTTACTGGTTCATCCCACCTTCGATTTAGCCCCGATATTTATCCTGTAATTAGCGATGAATATCACTGTGTATGGCTTACAACTAACTTCAACGACGTGTTCTTTGTCACATCACAACCGCGATGACTTCTTAAATTGTGTGTTATGGTGGGCTCTGTGTAGCATGAGCTGGTTATTACGCAAGGGAGTAAGAGCTGCTTGGTTGACGCAACTCTTTTTTCCTACTCAGCTCATTTCTTATTCGATTTTGGGGATGTGCGTCGAATATTAGCCATTCCCTTTGTCCCTCCTAACTGTTATCGTCACCTCGTAATTTATGGTTGTATGGGACCGAGGCGTCCTTGCTACATCCTGTTGTACCGCCGTTGCTGGTATTGCTGATGATGCACTTAAAGCTGAGGCAGACGCTGGCTTCAGGGTACTTCATGTGCACTCACTGTATCAAAATTTTGAACGCCACTGGTTACCAAATCTTTTGACGTAGAGGCTCCTTGGCTGTTGGATTAGTCAAATTTAGTCAAAATAGGCTTTATGCACCTGGGTCGATACATTTTCAGCTTTTTATACCACTGCGAATTGAGAAATACTGGGGATTTGATAAACAAAAACAAATAAGTTGTGTAACGCAAAATATTTGTGCATCACTCATGCAAACAACTACACAACATACTGATGAGTTTCCTTTATTTCACAAGTAATCGTGATAAGTAAGCTAGAATAGAATTATGGTGAGAAGCCGAAGGAGAAAAAGGTGTCTGAATTTGGAGCGCATAGAAGAAACAGATCGCGCTTGCAACAGCACTTTGTGCATTAGATGAAAAGGGTCGTTTGGAACTTAGAAGGAAAAACTAGTAAAAGCGTCTAAATGCTTGCTAACAATAAAGTTAACAATTGCCTCTCTATACGATTCACTGCATCTAGCAATAAGACTTAACGAGCGTAAGAACGATATGTAATCTTGCTTTAGTAGCCCAGGAAGAATTACTGTAGAACAGTAAAGCCAATAAGCCAATAAGTAGACAGTCACAAATTTAAAAATCAAATCTCGAAGTACGGAAAGCATTTTTATTCTGATGGTATAAAATGATAATCTTCTAACCAAATGTTTCAGTGACATGGGTAGACCAAGATAGGTTTCGGGATAATAAAATTCCAATATATTTGACAGTTGACGTCTTAGATATAAGTTGATCACTCACTTCCAGTGAGCAGGTGGCATTCGAAATAGCTTGCAGCTGACCAACCCGAACTAATGAAAATCTTACAGCACGACATTTAGAAATGTTTAGAATGATAGCCCGGATCGATGACAACAGCACGAACATATTCAGACCACTCTGAAGCGTAGGTATCTCAACAGTTGGAGATATACATCTTATAACGGCGTCATCTGCATACTTGCATCCAGTAAACTTGGATGGTATAAGGAGGTCTTCGAGGTATAATGAAAACAGCATTGGAAAGATAATCGCTCCTTGTAAAACATCAACATAGGCACAAAGCGTAGAGGAATTTTCCGTGAAGTTGCATGAAGTGGGTACGGTTTTTGAATTAGTTTGTGATCACGCTGAAGACCTTAGTATTTACCTTACTCGTAAGCAGCTGGTTGAGTAGAATTTGTCTGTTGACAATACCAAAGGCATCTGAGTAATCGAGAAACAGTAGACACATTGCTCTGCATTTTTCATCCACTGGCGATGACACCGAATGTACAAAGTACGATATTGCATCCAGTGTGGAGCGCTTGGGTTAATAGACAAACTGTTATACGTCGTCTGCCTGGGTGCGATTGAAGATCCGAGGTACACTTAGTTTCTCAAAGACTTTTAGCATCACTGACGCACGTGCAATCGGACGATAGCATTGTAATCCCTTCTTGGGTACTAGCGTTATCCCGTCTAGGTCTCCAACTGTCAAGGATTGTGCCACTCATATGACAGCGGTTAATTAGAGTGGTTAAGGGTACAACGACATCATTCGCCACATTTTTAGAGCGAGTGGGGATAAAGCATCAGGTCCAGCAGCTTTAGTAATCTTTAATTTTTGAGCTCCGTATACACGTCAAAGTGATCAAGGATGACTACGAGACCAGTGTTGCGGAAGGAGGGTATAGAAACGAAACTCTTTGGGGAAGAACAAAATTCGTCATTGAGTCTATCCACGTCCGCATTATCAAGACGCTTCAGGGCACTTTTACCGCATCTACTTTAAAAGCCTCCAAAAGTCACGATGATCATGATTACTTAAGAAGTTTCAGTGTACAAACTATTCAGTCGCATTAACTCTGCTTTTCTTGCTAACATTATCCGTTTAACAGGCGGACAATCTGAATGTGTATGCTCGTTCCTTCTTTCGTCTAAGTCGCTTCAGTAGTGGTAAAGGGTATCTGTTTATGCTATGTAGATAGTTTCAACGGGGAAGCATAGATCAAATCAGAAGTTGATATAATCAGTAAGGTGTTCACACTCTAATGATCGGTTTTCACCGGTGAAAACTGTAAAATTAGTGGAAGCCAGCATCGCGTGGAATTTTACAGAGTTTTCTTTTGAGCAGTCGCCTTCCGTTAGCTGTTATACTTAACAATATACCACTAGTGCGGTCCCTTTGTCGCGGTCTTCAAATTTGTCCGTGTCCTACGTTGTTCTTTCAAGGTATTACCAATACTCGCGCCTTCCACGATAACATTTTTAAACGGATTGTTTTACTCTCTTACTGTTCTGTCTACGATTAGTGTCATGAGTATTTACACTCGTGAATTTTTGAAATCGTTATAAGTTTACGCTCACGTGACACATTTAGACTTATCCGAAGCAAAACGAGAAAAATTTCAGAAGTAATAAATTTGCAAAGAAGCGTCGTGCTGGATGGTGGGTTGCTCTGTGGAATAACTATTTGCCGAGTATGAGCATACCAGTTTTTCTCAACATCAATTTCCGTTCACATCTTGGAAAAATGGAAGGACTTAAAAGCAACATCTGCTGTCGCAAATACGGGCACCCAGGATTAATTATGCTACAGGAAACCTGGATTCACAAAGATGTTGCAGACGCCATAGCAGCAGTTGACGGTTTTATTTTCTACTGTGCTGATAGCGCATGAACATTCGCCAACCGATTTATTGTTATTATCACCTCCATTAATGTTTCCTGCTGCTCAACAGTGAAGAAAATGTTCGGCTATTCGTCGCAACGTATTAATTGTATGGTTCTAAAGTGCACACCAAAATATCTAAGTGGATACAACTCACTCTTTTGGTAGATAACGTTTATATATCCCCCAGTTGTCCAAGCTCAGAAGCACACCGATTTTGCGATGACTTCACGGCTGCTGTCATTGTCATACCCTATGCATATTTGCTGGTGATTTCAATAGGTTTGGCGCCACATTCTTCACAAAACTTGGATTACAGAACATCGTTAAATGTCCCACCAGGTTAGAAGCAAACTTGGACTGTTCACCTTCTGGAGTATTTTCACTTTCCGAACGCCATCCAGTTCGAAGAGTTCCTTTGATCCCTTCATACGCCGACGAACACAGCAAAAGCGCAGGAATTTGAGCACACTTCAAAAGTTCACTCACCATGCCCACTAAAACTACGTATATATATATATATATATATATATATATATATATATATATATATATATATATATATATATATATATATATCTGGTTGGTGGCATCCGGGTTCGGATTTGCCTGTCACTGTGACCAGCCACAGGACGCCTGCGCCTACAGAGGGACCACGGGTAGCATGCGCTGCACCACCCACAGCTCCAAACACACCCCATATCCAGTGTAAACCCGAAGGAATAAGACCGGGAAGCATGTGTATGGGAGCCAAGTTTCATCAACAGAGCCGGCCCACACTCCTTCATAGGCAAACACAAGCACACTGTATTTGGGAATCAAGCGCATACAAGGCGGTGGCTGGACTGTAGTCCGCTCCACACTTAGTGCACGGAACCACTCTTCGAGCCTAACACGGCCACAAGGACCGTGCATCCCGTCCCCCCCCCCCTAAGCAACGACCAACTGTCTCCTGGAGCCAGTATGGACGAGGTAGTGGGTAATAGACAGGTAGACACCTTGTCAACAAGCACATCAAGCACAGCCACACCGGGGATATCAAGCAACAGCCATACACTTTAAACGACAAGCCGAAACAAAATAATTCCAATAATGCATACAGATACGGTGGCATAACTCTTCGCTAAATTACCATATGAAGTGAGTTGGTTAGCAACGAATCCGCGATAAGGAAAAAGGTCCACAAGTTAGTTAAAAGTGCTACAAAACGCAGCAAAGTTGCCGAAGATATGCGCAATTAATGTAAGCAACATGGCCAGTTAATAGAAGAGTATTTAAGTAGGCAGAACAAATCAAATAAAGTGGAATGAATTTTAGCCAGTTTAAAAAGACCTAGTTTAAGTGTAAATTGGTTTAGCCCAACTGCGGTGAAGAAGCATCAAGAATGCAACATCAGCCTTAGCATGGGGCATATATATATATATATATATATATATATATATATATATCTGCAGACACAAATTCCCGGTATGTTACTCCTCAACTTGCTATATTTTTATATAGCTACCGACCATACCTGTTGGTATTATGAATACGACTTCGCAGACGTGCCTCGCACTGCTTGGAATAAAGCAGTTATTTATTTAGTGTTTGTTAACAACCTGAAAATATTTTCTGTCGGTACTCGGAAACCACTTAGAAGCTCTTATCTTTCGATAGTCAAGCTATCTCCTGTCGTCTACAGTAGGACGAACCACAAGAAAGGTATTCACTGTATGGAACGTAAATTAAACGGAAACATACCAATTTCAAAGACATAACACAACTGAAAAAATGGTTGTATCTACAGATTTCAGTTCTTTTTTCCATGCAGATATCTCAACATATTGTGACCGAATGACAAGTTAACTGAACTTCTCTTTTGATCTCTGCTGTTCGATGGAAAATTTTCTCATTCGTGCTGACCGGTTCTGATCACCACTCCTCAAGCAGCTACGTCGATTTAAGGAGAGAGACATCAAACTCAAAGATCTTGCCTTAGTACAATTTCTTTGGCTACGCTTCAGAGAACAATTGCACCGCTTTATCATGACTACGTCCAAACAATTCTGGGGAACAATAATTGCCGTGAGATTTGGTGGATGATGAAGTAATTTAGTGGAATCACTCGTCATAGTATGAACTCTGACATGGACGTAGAAAAATTAAACCGCAACTTCTGCTGCTCCATCAGACTCAATCCCCAACACGTCATCTGCAGATTTAGAGACCTAGAGACTCATCACCACTTGTTGACGTTGCAGCACTTCACAGGAAGCTTATCCAACTAAACTCAAGAAAATCAGGCGGACCAGACCGGTTGTCTCCCTTCGTCCTTAAGGAGTGTGCAGATTCACTAGCCCAACCGTTAGTTAACTTTACACCATGTGCCTAAACCAAGGCAAGATCGCCGACTGGTGGAGGGCTGCTAGCGTAACACCAATACCGAAGAAAGAGACAGGTACATATCGACTTATTGCGTTCCCTTCGGTGGCTTTAAAGGTCTCCGAGAAATTCATACTTAAAAGATTGCTAATCCAGCTCTGTATGAATGATGTACATCAATTTGCATACCGAAGATCGCGATCGACGCAAGATGCAGTGGCTTGTCTAGTGCCCACCGTGCTTTCGTCGCTAGACAGCAAGAACGAAACCACATGTGTATGTTTCCTTGACTGCACCATCGCCTTCGATTGTGCTAACCGTGAAATCTTCTTGCAAGATGTCCTGGCTCCTGGTATCCAACCATCAATATCCTTATTGCTATAAGATTAGTATGGCAAATGAACTTATATAACTAGGTTCAACGGCAGGAGCTCCTTGCCTCTTACCACTATTTCCGGTGTGCCTCAAGGAGCCATTTCGTCGTCATTCTTCTTCTCCACCTACGTTGGCTCCATCTCTGTCCCTGAATAAGCCATAATGCTAAAATACGCCGATGACGTACTGATCGGCGCGAATCATCTAATTTCAGCCTCTTCAAACCTATTACAATGTTGTTTGGATAAAATCGTGCATTGGTCAAACTCCCGCGGCTTAACGCTGAATGCTTCCAAGTTCAATTATGTACTGTTTTCGCGGCATAAGGCAAATGGTTACCAGAAACCCACTACTGACTGTCTCCGACTTCACATCAGCGGTGACAACCTGGGCTTCTCGACGTCAGTGTAGTAGCTGAGAATCAGACTGAGCCATGAATTATCTTGGTCGATTCACGTGGATGAAGTATTCACCAATGTCAGGCGACTTTCCTTTTCTGTCCCATCTCTTCGTTCGTTCTAAGCCTCCCACCAGTTGATCCTGTGATTTTATCCTTGCATGTGTTTTACCACACTGCACCTACTGTTCTCTGTAATCTTTTCGGACCTATTGGTTAAGCATTTCATACTACTTCGTAGGTCGCTGAAACAGATATCTCAATGCAGTGATGTTTTCACGTCAACCTTATTTTAACACATTCCATCTGTTCGTGTTAATTCATACGCAAAACATACTTCAAAAATACTGATATCAGTCATTCTTTACCTAGTGTTTTATCCAACTGAAAATTTATTTACTCAACGCGACGTAACTACAGAGCCAGATGTGTCCGCGCGCCGTCCTACGGCTCAGCTGTCATTACGTTACCTAGCCAGAGGTCCGCTTGATAAGAATATAATCACTCAAGAACTAAACAGCAAATTATGTTAGTGATTCTGTACCACACAAGAAACAATGTCTTAGCTGCCGTTCTTGTTTTTTCTATTTATTATATCCTTTTCTTTATCGTTTTGATCGCGCGTGTGTTATAGCTACAAATTCACCCTTCCTGAATGCATAATCACGAATTCTTGACTTGCTTTGGGTACGAAATAGAAACTGTCAGGCTAGTGATTATGGACCGTTTTTCCCTGCGCCAAAGACGTCACCGAACAACATACAGGAACATTAGCGTTATTGTTTATATTGCTGTGATGTCCAAACTGGGTACGGATACCATGCTACCGTGGCTATTTTTGATCACTGATGATGAAACACTAATGATGAAACAACCACTTGAATACGGTGTTGTGTCCAACTGTAAGAATAACTCCAATTCTCTACGGGATCATAACACAGTGGGTTAGAAATCAGGCATGTGTTGTGCTGTAATTCATGACCACGTTGCATTTTTGGCGCTGATGTCTATTCGATTCGTTACACTCATGTTAATTTATGGCTAGTGGTTTTTGACGTTATTCATTAAGGTGAGTTCTTCGCACCAGTTTTCTAGCTGATGCTCCTCCACATTCCGGGAAGGACACTAGACAGTCATACCCTGTCGTAAATCGTCGGTAGTATGCATTTGTCGTATCTGCTAGCATCGGAGCCCATGGCCACCAGATGTGTATACAGTAAGCCTCTCAGGAGCGTGACCTGAGTGTACTGGTACAGAAAGATCTCCGGTGTTAAATGCAAGCAGAGAAGGCAAAGAGAACCGTCGATCAACACTTCGAACTTCCTCGCAGAGCCTTCGGTTGGTTTGATCCCTCAATCTTTCCCCAAATGCTTAACGGCTACGTGCTACCACACATGGAATATGATATCCAGGCGTGACAGCCGTGGTAGAAATAGGATCACATTGCTCTCGAGACTCCTCAACGAAGGACAAACAAGAACGTCATGGGCCTCTTTCATCTGCCCTATCAGCTGAGACTTAAATCTCTAAGAATGTACGGCAGTCGATTTCGGCTTTTGCGGGGAGATCTCATAATAGTTTACCAGATTCTGTAGAGCCCAAACCACATTTGCCGTCCCCTGCTGGAAATGAACCACAACGCTAACCTAAGAGGTCATCCTGTGAAACTGAAAATACCATATAGCCGGCTTGAATGCCTTAGAAATGTCTTTTCTCTCCGCGTGTGCCAGCCTAGGAACGCTCTCCTTAATTATGTCATCTCTGCTCCAAAACTAGCGATATTTAAATGATTAGTCGACGATGCGTTGTCTCATTTGCATTTCCTTTTATGATTTGTTAGGCAAGGTCTACACCGCGCAATCTAACGGTGTCTTACCAAATGCCTAACCAATGGATTTATGGATTTAAATATTTAATACGCGTACATCGCTATTTTACATAAGTCTATGGTGAGTCCACCAAAACGCTTTTCACTTTATCAGGCAAGTTACTTTTCGTAATGATTACAATCCCAGGGGATATGTTAAGCATTGCTTTGTTACCCGTAATGTAGAATTTTTATACTGAGCCGTGAAGGATATCGACGGACCATCACAACCTACCGATTAACTACGATATTGTGCGACTCATCTTTCACTGCCATGCAAGTTCCGAACGTTGCAAAGGTCAAGCTTGGTTACGGGTGACATTATCGTCATCATTACGCTAATTAGCTGGATGTGGTAAACACCTCAGCTATTGTGCCGCAGTAGGTTAGCAAAGAAAATCAAATATGTAACTATTGCACGCCGGCTGAGTCACCGGTAACGGATGAACCTCTTTCTGGGGAGTAAACAGTCAGCTATTGTGATGCAAATGAAGTATTACATGAGACATATTTATTGAGATTGCGGTTGGAGATGAAGTCCATTCGGCAGGGAGACTGATAAAGGAACGCACAAGCCGAACTCCTCGGAGGTGGGTTTTTAGCTATTTCAACAAATGTATCCAGCCAAACGTGTTCGTCTTTCGGACCCTAACCAGAGAGCTGAGAGACTCCATCCGAGGCCCATTTCGAAATAAGTGCCTTCATTTCTCTTGACCAAGTCATACTTTGGCCATCTCTTTTCTTCTTCCGCCTCCTTCCAGCGCGCAAACAACGCAACTCGAGAGAATCCGTGGGTTGGCCTGCGCGACATATGGCCGAGTCATCGGTGCCTGGTGTATGATATAACAGTGCCGAGTCGTCCACTACTTCCTCTTGCGCCATAAACGAGGCGTCAAACACGCTCATTGCTTACACGGTGTTCCCACCAGATATGAGCCAAACTGCGAAGGGACCGGTTTTCGAACGTCACTAGCCTCTTTATGTCTGCCTTTTTAATGGGCCAGATTTCAAACCGTACAGCAGGTCGAACGAGCGGCTGTATTGTGCGCTTTAGTCTTTAGGTGGCGATGGTTAGCGAAATGCTCCGAGCTTTTGTCATACAGTTTGTGATCTTGTCTTCAATTCCGGCGGCGCTAATACAGCTGCCGAGGTAGTTGCATCCGAAAGACCTCCAGATCATCCTCACAAAAGGTCAGCGCAGGAGGCAATCCTTGCCAATTTAGGAGGAAAACTTTGCAATTCGAGGAGGTAAAGCATGGCCCGAAACGGCTTCCACCAAGTGCTAATCTGTCCAGTGCTGTTTGGAACGTTTGTGAGCTGGCACAGATAAGAGCAATGTCATCAGCACACTCCGTCAAGAAGTCGTTCACTTGGGAGCAACTTCACATCTTCTAAGTCGTGTCCTGTTAACAGTATCTCCTTGACTTCGTCAACAGCGAAGTTAAGTAAGAAAAATGATAGCTTGTATCCTTCTCTCACACTGCTAGAAATATTGAATGGCGGCGACAGCTTGCCGTAGACCCTCACTCTGCCCGAACTACATGCGTATAGTGTCATTGTAGCATTTACACACCTTTCCCGAGTAGACGTTTCCGATGGGCATATCGATCCACCGAATCAGAAGCACCTTTGATATCGAAGAACACGACAATGGTGGGCCACCAATATATGTGAGGGTGCTCCAACGACTGACGCAAGTGAATATATGATCGACCTCGACGAAACACTACTTAATCCTCCCGAATCTGGTCTTTACAAGTGCTAGTCTGTGAAGGATGACAGCGGCAAGCAACTTAGAAGCGATGGAAATCTGATTGATTCCTCGGTGGTTGCTTCGAGAGACACGATTCAGCAGTTATGCACGACATAACACTTAGAAAATATTGGGATGCATATTTTGATATCTTCATGAGTAGGATGCAATCTGCTAACAGTTTAATGCTCTTCTGGATATGTGCAAAGCTGTCTGATTTAAATGTTGTAAACATGTGGGTTCGACGTTGTCTTGTGGTGCATTTATACTTTGCATAGCTGCCATGAGCTTCAGCTTCTCTTCCTCGATTTTTGGTTTCCTTAAGCGCACCCCAGGAAATATATCTTTTGAGTATCTCTATGTTTAGTTTACTTGGTGCACCATGTCCACCTTGGGTTGGATTGAAGTGGGTCCACTTATCCTTGTGTACACGTAGCCCAGCGTCCTGAAGGTGATGTGATCATCATCATCAACAACAGCAGTATATCAACCATTTGAACTGATGCTTCGCTGCCATACAACTATGATGACCTATGAATAATAAGGGCGAGAGAGGAGGGAGTTACTTGAAAACCTTAATGCCCTAAGCAAACATTCAGGGTCAAGGCCCCTACACTTTGTGTAGAAAACATACCGTCACAAACAGTTTCCTTGCGGTTTTCACTGCCCCGCGTCATAATCAGCTACTACCCCGCAGATAACTCAACACTAAACACACGTTAAACAGGCAATCCGATGTGATACTGTTCGTTGATAACATATTGGAAGCTGTTTTTGCGTTATTGGGATTTGTCACTTAGAACTGCTTTGGAGAGTCGAGGTTCGAATAGCTGCCATCCCTGTCTACTTGTGATAAAGCGTTGGTTGGAACTGCTCGGCGTTGCGGTTCCACAATACTTGACCCACCTGGAAGCAGCAGATTAACTCTGTTAACCAGAACCTCCCAATGGCCGATCACAACCTATTTTTCATGCGCATTAATTGACTACTACCTCGAAGTTGGTTTGATAACCTGCGTGCCGGATCTAGTTGTAAAGCCTTCATTTGGACAATGTACGTTTATAATAGCCAGGTGAAGAGACTTAAATGCATATCCCATTGTTTACACAAATTCACCTGTCACTATGGGGACAACTAGGTGGAGCACACTGATCGAATTATGTGTGTCCGAAAGAATGAACACATGTTAAAGAGCTTTTGAAAACAGCCAGAATCTACAACGGTAGAACTTGGCGAGTTGAGTGGCTGGGCTGCCTCAACAGTCACATGATATTTGCTGAGCAGAATTCGAAAGCGAGATCAGACTGAAATTGCATAAGGCATCTGGTGCAGGTAGAATACCCCAGCTCTCTACAAATTTGGATTACCTGCTCTTGTAGATAAGTTACACGAGTTACTAGTGAAACTGTGGGCGAAGGAAACTGTCCCAACAGACTGGAACCGCTCTGTCAGAGTCCCAGTTTTCAAGGGAATCTCATTCTGAATTTGGTAATCATTGAGAGATCAGTCTGATCACAACTGCCACTAAATTGCTTGTGTCTGTCGTTCCCCGCAGATCGAGTTACACTTTTGCAAGTCAGCTTCGTGAGGAGCAAGCCGGGTTTTGTGTAAATCGAGGCTGCATCGACCAAAAGTTAACTTTGCGTCAAATGTTGAAGCACTGTCATATTTATTGGTGTCCCGCCGTAGTCGTATTTCTCGACATCAAAGCTGCCCTCGATTGGGTGGGTCGATGTGTTCTTTGGCACCGTCTGTTTAGGAAATGTGTGCACGATAAATGAGTAAACGTTGTCAGAGCGTTGCATATGCATAGTTCGGGCAGGGTGAGAGTTTATAGCCCCTTATTTTCTCCAGCTGTGTAAGCCAAGGTTGCGCACTGTCACCTTTCCTCTTTTACTTTGCGGTTAACAAAGTCATGGAAACGGCCCTCGCCGTGGATCTGCTCTCAGGTGACCGACTTCTTGACTTGGAGTATGCTGACGATATTAACCTAATCTGTGACAGCTACAAAGCGTGCCAAGCAGCACTGAAGTGATTAGCACTGTTTATTGCTTTGAGCTATGATTTGTGTTGCACCCAAGCGAAATCAGTACAGCGGTACGGTAGTAGGAAAACTTTAGTAGTAAGTGTGAAGCGGTGCACTCTACTCAACACGTGTGAGCAGTTATAAACTGATTGCCTCGAATTCACATGAACGCGAGGACGTTCCAGTTCGAAACGATTCAATGGCGGACGCTGATCGGTTGGGACTCACTCTCGCCCTGAAATGCAGAGTTTATAATGCACTCGTCCGTTCAACCCTACTATACGGTTGTGAAAGCTGGCCCATCATGTCAACAGACATAAACAGGGCCTTTACGTTCAGTCATCGCTGCCTTCGCAGCTTAGCTCATGTCTAAAGGGAGCACCACGTGAGCAATGAGCGTGTTCGGCGTCCCGTATTTGGTGCACCAGGCTACGATGGCTTGGTCACGTTTTGCACATGCCAGCACACCGACTCCCGCGACGTGCATTGTTTGCGTGCCGGATGTGCCTTTCGAAGAGAAAGTGGGGAGGCCAAGCGATGACTTGGTCGAGCGAAATGAAAACCCTCAATTCGAAACTGGCATCGGTTGGTGCATCCCGACCGCGTGACTGGAGTCCGAAGGACGATGAACACGTTTGGTTGGACACACTTGCTGATATAGCGTTTATGTTGTGAGTTACCCTGTTCATCCCTCTCTTATTGCGATCTCATACGCAATGCACAATATTACATTTAACATCATCTTACTTGCCTTTTACTTTTTTGTGGTGTAATATTTTAGTCTCTTGTCTTTTTGTATTGAGGCACATTAGCTGAGGTGTGGGTGCGAGGTGTGTTTCGCACCTTCAGCCAGCGTGTATTAATGATGACGGTTTCCGACCACTGGTCATAGGTGCAACTGCGCCACATCATTTACGTCCTTCATACACAACCAGACTTCGCACACTCGATTTCACTGAAGACTATATTCTGAACATTACAATGAGATGATGTATGCTGCTACATAATACCAGTTCGTACTACCTGACCACAGGAAAACTTGTAACACACACAACAATCAATGAAAGTGAGAAAATCGATAGTTTAAATGCCGTCAGACAGGATGAGAAACATGTAAACGTAAGGCCAAAACATCAGAGTAACGTTTATTGTACAGATTGTCACAATCCCCATGAAAGCTTGAGTGTGAAATTTGACTGTTTTTGCATGCCTAGATCTGGACACTCATGGTTGATGGCAGCAGCCTCAGCGCGCCTGTCTTTTCGACATTTGTATTGCGATGACTAACGGTAAATGCCATGTTGGAGTCAATGGTTTATTACGCATGAAAAAGCCGAAGCTTGACAAGTCCCGCCGGATGATGGTTTACGTGTGAGCAAAATAAAGGCAAAGCTAGCAAAAAGAAATAGTGAACAAGTGTAAATTGCGAACTTACCGATTACAACGTTCCCGTTCCTTTTTATGTACTCTCCAAGATTATCGTCTATGGTTTCCGGGCAACAGTGCCATTAGCGCCATGCTTGAAGTGCATATTTAATATGAGGGCGTATGTAAACGGAAGTAGTTGGCAGCACATCGACGGCTCGAATTGCCGGAAAGCTCTTCGGCATAGTACTACAATTTGGATTCCATTCTTCGATGCCTTTTTGGACTGTTCTGATCAGCCGAAATCACCCTGGAACAACACACCGAGTTCATTCCCGAGAGAACGGCGTTGCTGCTCCTGGTCCTCCAGCTTGTATGTTTGAACCATTCAGAGTCTTCAATGTAGCACTGGACATTTAGTCACAATGTAGAAAAGGTGATTTTGAACTGACCATCCGTAAATCTTGCCAAGGTGGATTTGAGGCTGGATCCCTTCTTCTAAAGCTCTGATACCTCGCCAAACCTTGATGTCATCGGCGTAGAGTAAACAGTTTAATGCCATTTGACACACTAGATTCTTTCTGAAGACCAAGAATACATGAGGCCTTAGTACCGAATACTTTGCCCTCCGCTTTCGACTTGATTTGTGTCTGATCTGGATTCACGTACTCTCACTTCCAGGCGCCTGTGCAACAGAAAATTGCAGGTCCACCCGATTAGAGGGTCCCCAATGCCACATCCTTGAAGTTCGGCGAGAAATGTAAGATGGTCCAACCAATCGAATGCCTTAGAGAAATCAAGCTAAGCCACATCAACTCCTGCACCAACATCCATATTTTCGGTCTAATTGTCACTTTCTAACAGTAGATTGGTTATACACGACAATTTCTGGCGGAAGCCGTTTTGCTGCTGAGCAATGTGACCAAAGCCGTCCAGATATGACATGAGTAAGTCGGCAAAGATGGCCTCCATAGCTTTGAAAGAACTGGCAGTAGAGTCACTGGTCGATAGTTAGCTGGGTCAGAACGATTACCACCTTGTGAATGGAATATTGTTCCGTGTTTTCGCATTGTAGGAAAGTGCCGCTCGTCTAGACAGTGCTAGAACAGCCGCGCCAAAAATTCAGCCAAAACAGTAGCTGCCACAGCAAACGTATTTGGGTGCATGTCGTCAATTCCCGAGCAGGCCTGCAAGCGCATGGACAGTAGCTGGCAGCTAGGCGAGAAAGCTGATTGCCAACACGTGCGTGTTCGCCACACATCGTGCTTGGGACAGACCCGGCGAGCGTGTTGACAGGGTCCAGCCGAAAGCTGATGAAATCGCGCATTAGACAGCATGCGTGTTGCCAAGGTCTGACCGGAAGCTGATGAAGTTGCGCGTCAGCCATCACGTGCGTTGCCATGCCCCCGGTAGGCGGATGAAGGCTGGCGTGCCGGAACAAGACAGTGAACTGGCCAGACGGAGCGGACAATCAAGTGTGGAGCGTGGGCTTACAGCCAAATTCGCCAGGCGATGTTTATACTTTTGGTGAGACCGACATATAAATATGAGAGTCCTTGGTCTCAATACAACTCTGGTCGGCTGAGTCTTCTTCTTTCTCCCTTCCTGTCGGGCTTGCTAAGGCGTCAAACAAAACAGGCGTAAGGGCACAGCTTTACCAGCAGGCGTGCATCAACCGGTCGATTGCGGCTACAGTGTTATAACAGCAGCTTTCTCCTCGGGATGTCTGCCGTAAAATTTATGTGTCCTGGTGTGGGCACCATAGAATCCAAAGATTCAGGAGACTAAGGAATGCAATGGAACGTTGGTACATACTGTTATTGCAGAACATTCGATGCTTCTTTAGCAGTCTTAGTTAGACTATCTGTTGTTTGAAGAGGGGAATCCATTTTTCACTTTTGGAGACTTTTCACGTGCTTATACTGAAGCTTAGGG